>CM040246.1:98675701-99083000 GCA_022545495.1 Chrysanthemum lavandulifolium
CACTTTTCTATATTTTCGACAAACATTTTTTTCAAAATTCCGCCGGAAAAATCATATATGATTTTCAAAAATCATATATGATTTTTAAAATCGAATCATATATGATTTTCACAAATCATATATGATTTTTACAAATCATATATGATTTTCAAAATCATATATGATTTGTAAATCGAATCATATATGATTTTCACAAATCATATATGATTTTTCGGGCGAAATTTTGAAAAAAAATCGTTAAAATATATAGTAGTGCATATCATAGAAAGATAATTTAATTCGTCGATGATGATTTTTATCGCGTAACAATTAACGGTTTGCGAGATATTTAATTTTTAAAAATGGTGAAAGTTTATTTTAATAAAAAATGAATGGCTATATTGGTTGGTTGGATCTATGGTAAATTTGAGATCTATATTGAACTTTTGCCTGATAAGTATATGATTTAAGATCATTTGAGGACAAAAGATTATTTACATACTAAGGGATCAATCTCCACCATCCATTTTTATTTGATCTAATCGATAAGATTAATCCCAACAATTTAAAAAAAACCACTTTCATCATCTTTTTTAAAATATTAATAACTTTCAAACCGTTAATCGTTAAGCGAAAAAGAAAATATCATTGCGACGAGCATTTAATTATCTTTTTATAGATAGGCACTTTGATATACTTTCGACAAAAAAAAAATTCTTCATATTTTCACGTTTTTTTAAGTGTTTTCGTTTTTTTACGTTACTGAAATTTGCATTAAAATATCATATATGATTTAACACTAATTTGAAGATCACATGTGATATTAGTGTTAAATCACATATGATATGTAATATCATATGTGATACTAGTGTTAAATCATATATGATATACATATCATATATGATATAACACTAATATCACATGTGATATTCAAATTAGTGTTAAATCATATATGATATATAATGCAAATTCGAGAAAACGAAAAAGAAAAAAAGCGTGAAAAACGATTTTTTTTCTTTTTGAAAGTATATCAAAGTGCCCGCCTATAGAAAGATAATTAAATGCTCGTCGCGATGGTGTAATTATTTTTGCTTAACGATTAACGTTTTAAGATTTAAATTAGAAAAATAGGTGAAATAATAAAATGCTTTTAATCTCAATCGTTGATTTCTTTTTAGATGAATGGTGGAGATGAATCATTTTGTATGTAAGATAAGTTTGGTATGTAAAATAACTCTCCTACAATTATATAGCCCAAAATATACTACACTAATTTAGTCACTAAGAAATAATTTCACTTGGCCCAACAATGTTATAAATCGACCTAATCTTAATACCTTATAATGCATTTAAGCCTTCTAATTTTAGAAGGCTTAAAATTCGATTAACTTAAACTTACTTATAATAGAAAGATTTATGTTACATTTGCAATAAAATCAATACATCTTGAAAATTAAAAGTATTCAATCTGAAAATTAAATGTATTGTAGACTTGTAAATTGTATGACAACATTAAAGCTCATTGACATGTAATGACCTCCCTGACCCTCCATTATCACCTAGCCTACATCATTTAAAAACCCCATACACACCGATCAATAAGAGAAAAGAAAAACACCCACAGTCTGTCACCACCTCACCTCTGCCGCCACAGTCCGTCGGAACCACGCCTTTTGGTGGTTTCACCTCATACAATGTTACCATAACAACAGGCGGACACCACAAAAAAGGCCACCATTAAAGCCCCATTACCTTTGAAACTCACCGCAACCTAGAACACCACCTTCAAGACTCACATATCATACGCCACCACCACCATTTCATCACCACAACAACCGCCTCCACCGATACACCTACCGTAACCGTGACCAACCCCAACCGAGAACGACACACCACCGAATCCAAATCGAACAACAACAAATCGACAACTAACCTAAAAACCCATCTCCATCTCGTGAACACGGTCAGAAACCAACATCAAACCCGCATCTAGACACAACCAAAACCAAAACATACGACCCTACACGAGAACAAGAAGATGTTGCATATTTTGAAAACTCTAAGTTTCTAAAACTGAAACCAAAACAAACAGAAATAACAAGAAGAGAATTGCCAGATCTATAATCACGGGGATGAGTTTGTGAATTATCGTGCTTGATTCTTTGTTTGGAGTTAAGTGTTTTGTTTAGAAAGGTTTTTGTGAGTTAGATCTAGAATCATAGGGATGAGTTTGTGTATGTGGTAGCCAGACGTTTTAGGTTACATTTTAGGGTGAGTGACATTTTATAGCAATTATGTAGGGATTGGTTTGTGTTATTAAGTTGGGCTGGATAATTGTTTTAAGTTTGTATTGGGTTGGTAAATTTAACTAACATTTGGGTATAATCATTGTACTTATTTTTAGCAGAAAATTGCTTTGAGGTTAATGGTTAAGTTTGGGCTTCGTAATAACAAAATGATTAAGTTTGGGGGATATCCTTTTATTAACGAGATCGGGATTAATCCATTATCAAGAATCACTTAACCGATAAGAAATGTTACCGTTTGTTTATCGAGAAATTGAAAGTAGTGTGTATTAAAAATGAAAATGTATGAGATATATTTAGTGTAAAATGAAAAAAATTTGCTCACTATAAAATTAGTCACCGGGTACCCGCCGCCGCATTGCGCGGGTACCCTTCTAGTATATCTAATTTGTTTCTAGTTAAAGTTCAGCCCACAATAGACACTACCCTCAAACCTCATATAACTCTAAACTTTCTCAACCCCAATATATCTCCCACTTTACACGCCCCTTTCTTATTTTTACTCTCAAACAAAAGCCGAGCCACCAAACTTTTCTAACACAAACACAAGATATGATTTTCTTTGATGTTGATATTAGAACACACGAACAAAAGATCAAATACCCAATTTCTCAAACTCACGAATAACATGTATAGTGTTTTGTTTGATCTCGTCTTAGATCTTTTTAAGGTATCGGGTAAGGTGTATTTCATTGTTTGTTAAAGATCGATGATGGGTTTATATAGGTCTTTCTTTTCTTAAAATGATATAGCATGAGATCTTTATTTATCTTTGTTCTTTTCAGCCTTTGTTTGATATCGTGGAGTTTTAAGAGGCAGTTATAGATTAACACCACATCTTATTGAGTAAGTTGTGTAAGATCTTACCGCGTCTGACTGAAACAAAAAAAAGTAAGCAATCTCTGCCTCTGACCATGTCTGACTGGTAAGTGGTAAGAGGCCAGTAAGATGTTTTTTGTAAAAAATAAACACGCCCTAAATGTTTCCGCCTTATAAGAGCTAGGGGTTAACAACTTTATAGCCCTCACGACCATGTCGGTGTTATACCATACCCAACGTCGGTGTTATACTGTTATACCTTGTATGATAACAAATAGATATATTATTGATTGTGTTTTGTGTGATTACATAACGAGATTTCATGTTTATTTATAAAGAACATGACATTAAAAATAAGCTAACGTAATCCTAAACCTCATGGATCCTAAGTCTTTAAGCTTTGGCCTTAACCTATAATCTAACAACCCCTATAGTTTGAACGGAAGGTTTTCAGACGTACAAATATGATAAAATGTTGAAATCCCCTTATTTCTTCTTTTCTTTTTATTTTTCTTCTCTTCTTTGTTGTTCGTTTGCACGCAGATGAACTTGTATTTGCGACATAATTATATCTTGCTTGGCGGCGAGACCCAAAACTCCTAGTCACCGGCGCACAAATTTTTTACAGTATGAAAAAATATAAATGTACAATTTCATTAAACGGCAAACTAGTTAATAAGACACATATTTCCTTTTGGCATATTAGTAAACCAACTAAAAAGACATGTATTTATGTGACACAAAATTTTGAGACGAGGTTCATTTCGCAAAAATATTTTAAACGAAAATTTACACTAGACGACAAACATCCATCGAGTTCTCGTGAACCCCCTAGGTCCACTCCTGCTTGGCGATTTCCTCTATTTTTATGACGTTTGTTCCTTTTTTAAATCATAGCTTGCTTTGCCTTTTGGAAGGAGCGGCAATTTGGTGGTCAACTTTTATTGGCAACGAAAATGAGTGATGAACAATCTGATGAGGAAGGAAAATATAGTGTAGTGATGGCAATTTAACATATTTAGTGTATTTATGACGGCTATAGGTCCGTGTAATAGGATTTATGCATTGAATACGAAAAAAAATCCTAATTAAACAAAAACAATAAAGAGAAATAACTAGATCCGTCCGGATCACTAGCGAGTAACTAATAACCGAAGGATATCATTTTTTTGTGTGGATCTTACCTAAAGCTCTGATAACATGTAAAATAACAAACATATATACTATTGATTGTGTTTTTTGTGATTAAATAATGAGATGTTATAAAATTTGACATTGAGAATAAGCTAACATAACTCTAAACCTAATGATTATAAGCTTTTAGGCTTATGCTTTAATCTATCATCTAATATGCACTATTGATAGAAAATTGTTACGGATGTGTGTATATTGAGTATGTTTTAGTGGTCTTAGGAATGCGGGTAAGAAGATGTTGTTTGGTGTTATGCAGATGTGACAACACCTTATTCTTAAAACACTGCCACCCCACATTGTGCTTTAACACTTCGAACTTTGTTTAAAGCGAAAATTACATGGGAGGCCTCTGCAGGGGGGAGTTGTCCTGCAGAGGGCCTCTTTTTTTCATATATCAAAAAAGGCCACGGAATTCGCTTCAAATTTGTGCAGAAGTGCTAGAAGGACACGTGTCGCTACCCCTTAATTAAACGTGAGGAAATTAAAAAAAAAAAAAAAAAGAAAAAGCAAATTGCTTCTCATTTGAGCGAAATCGACATATGTGGGGCCTTGGTGACACTAAGACCAAACTACTTGAAATATATATATATATATATATATAAAAAAAAAAAAGAAAATCGCTCAATTTTGAAGCGAATTAAACATCATGGGCCCAAACATGTCAGAGACCAAAAAAATTTATTTTACTTTGTGTATTTGTATAGAAACATTGATTGTGTAATTTTTTATATAGAAACATTGATTGTATAGAAACTTTGTGTATGTGCTTGTATCGGTTGTGTAATTTTTTATATAGAAACATTGATTTATAAAAGTGTAAGTTTGTTATTCATGTATCGGTTTTAATTGTTACGTATATCACTTAAATAAAAACTTTATGTATTTCGAGCAAAAGTTGAATAAAAATTGTTGAATGAAAGTTTTATTTTGTGTATCTTGTTACTGCGATTGTGTGTATTAAAAAATTGGTGTCAAACGAAAAAGATGGTGTAGAAAAGTATAATATTGACGGACTTATTGATGAAAGGCCTATAATCTTCAAACTGGTTTATAAATTCACGTTTTTATACTTCCTACTTTAATACACTATCTTATGTTACCCTTTTTTATTTTGTTATAAACCTTTTTTATACAATTACTTTTATACACAAACAAAAATGATATGTTATTATTGCTTTACATACTCGTAAATTCGTTACTTTAAACTATTGCACCACCGAAACACATGCTCAAATATTGTCTCTTGAATACAAACATCACTTGTAAAATTCAAATACACAGACAAAACAAACATCATTTGGATAATTGAAAATGAAAAGCATGATGCTACAACTCAATCAGAACATACTGTTGACTAGTCACATAAACCTTCTACTTGATTAAAAACCAAACCGATTAAACCAACTATTTGAATCCTGCATGTGTTGATCGTCTAGATGTTGAGAGTTGTGTTCTTTGGGAAGTGTATTGTTGATACACTTGAGGCCGGTATTGAAGATCATTTGAAGTGGTTGCGTTCGATTTTCTTGAGATAGGTTGAAATCTTGTTGTGTGTTATGTTGATCATATGTTTGTGATGTGTGTGTTTTGACATATTGTTGAGATGGGTATGGGTTGTGGTGGTAAGTTTGTGAAGCGTATTGGTTTGTGGGGTATGTGTTGTCACCATATGGTTGCCAAAAGAGCGAGTTTGACCATTTGCTTGATTAGTGTATGTGTTTTGGCCATATGGTTGCCATGAGAATTGCTTGTTTCCATAAAACTTTGATCGAGCGGGTGATGTTGGTCATAAAAGGTGCGATGTCATGTTGCTCATTAGTTGGAAATTCCCTTGCTTTTGTTTACCCTTGTCACATTAGGTGGATCCGGGACAAATGATTTTTGCAATTCAGCGGTTATGCCCCGCTTCTTTGCACCTTTCGATGTGTAGTTCTTGGCTCTTCTCCTTGAGATAGTATACGGTTTGTGTTTTCGGACGACTGGTGAGGGTTGTCCATTGTTGGAGGAGTAAGAGGTTGTATATGGCTTGGATACCCACATTCGTTAAAATTTCCAACAAATTGAATTGACTCGCATAGGTTGCTTGATATTTTCCTTTTAAACCGGTCATGTACATATTGCACACAATCTGTTAGGTTCAAAACCTTATAACAAAGAATAACGTGACCACAAGGTATCCGAAAATTTGCCATTTCGACATTCGCATTCACCGGTCGTAAAGTTCACCTCACGGTTATATTGGCCATCATAAACTTGATATCGAAATTGAGTAATTCCGTGTACAACCCAACTGACGCTTTTCATTCTTCTTTTCTCCACCTTATGCGCTGCCCAACTTGTGATGTCGTACTTCATTTTTGCTACACAAAAATGTAAAATTAAATTAATTAACTTATCTAATATATTTTTCAAAATGATTCTCGACTACGTCATGTTTTAAACAATAAATACCGCAGCTTCCGACGTTTAAAATACCACTTTTGAACCATACTTGATACGTGTCGGTCAACACCATTCTCGATAGCAGCAATACTGATTACATGCATTAACGGACTTGACTTTATTAGATGTACAATAATTGTAACGACCACGTGGGCAATGTGCTCGAGACCAGCGTCTAGGATCAGCCTCCATTAGCTTTCGGTGTGCTTCAGGTTGTACAGCCAGGAGTATGTTCATTTGTCGTTGCCACTCATCGGGAGTATACACTTTGCATATGCCCCAGTATAGACCTTTAACTTTATTGCTTTTCAAGGAAAGGTTCATCATGAGATGTCGACAACAAATACCATGAAACGCCGATGGAAACTCATTCCTTATTGCCGAAGCTATTGCAGGATGCCTATCAGATATGATAATCATATTGGGGTTATCGCCGATGCACTCTCTAAGTACAGACATCCACCATGACCAACAATCTCTAGTCTCCCTCTGCATATTCCGTAAGCAATAGGCACAATTTGGTTGTTTTCGTCCATCCCAACGACTTGCAAATTTGTACCCTTGTAAGTACCCTTTAAATGCGCGCGTCCACTATAAGTAGTGGGCGAAGATGGTTCATAAGCGTGCATAGCTGCGTATAAACAATTTTAAAATTATAATAGCAAATGGGTTTTGCATACACTTAAAAAAAATTGAACAAGACTTACCGATGCACCAATGGCAATGAATAAAATTTCAAAACCCTTGATTGCTTTTCTTGATACGTGTGACCGTCCACGGGTTTTTTTCTAAGTTGTGTGATGTCTGGTAGCATTTCAAACGATTCTAATGGTGAACCTCTTAACAATTGTAACCCATAATCCTTCCTCTCCATGCTTGTTGGTAAGATATAGATGTTTTATATTGTGCCATCATATCTTTTTGTATATCTCTCCCTTTTAAATCACGACTACCATCTTCTAATTTATCTTTCATAATGTGAGCAATAACTTTTTTGTTTGCATTTCGATGGTTAGGATATGTTTGGGTTCTTGGACACGTGTGAATATCATTCATGCTTGTAATTTGAAAAACATCTGAATTTGGCCAACGCCTGGCATTAATATACCATGCACATTGTGCATAATGGACACATTTTATGTTGTAAGTTTTAGGGTTAGTTTTTTTTAAACAAATTCGTAACCATCTTGTAAAGGTTTCAACCTGTATGCCAAGTCTAATTCCGCCCTAGTTAAAAAAACCTTATTGATTTTTACTTCAGTTTTTTTGTTATAATCCTTTGTAGGCATAGGTTTTGGCGTGTAAAGTGGTGGTTCAGGAACTTCAGGGATATGGTCAAAAAAATTTGGCCATTTATGGTTACCGGGGTGTTGGGTTTTATTTATTTCATCAAAACAATCATTTTCATCATCTTCGTTATCCGAAAGAAAAGCAAATGATGACCCTGGTTTTGTAAAATTTGCCTCATCTTTATAACCTGAGTCATCATCTTCCTGTTCGTCATCTGAAGGAAAAGCAAATGATGACCCCGGTTTTGTGAAATTTGCCTAATCTTTATAACCTGAGACATCATCTTCCTGTTCGTTATCTGAACTGAAAGCAAATGATGACCCTGGTTTTGTGAAATTTGCGTTATCTTTATAGTTATAGTCATTGTTTTGAAAATCATTTGATGAGCCGATGTTTTCTTCTACCATTGGAGGGAAAAAATTATAAAACTCTGGCACTTGCTGAGTTGAACCAAGACTTGTTGTTTCTTCCGTTGTTTTAGATTGCGAAACATACAAGTGTACAAGTTCAATAGGAGACTCTAAAGCACATTGAACAAAAAAGTTTACCTCGTTGTCGTCTGTAACATCGAGTCGAAAGTCAGCTGAAGGGACTTTCACATTTATTTTTACTCGGGCATTTTGCTTCAATTTAAACTTATTCACCACCATATCAACTAACCCTGAATATGTTATATCATGATCCATAATCACACCGCGCTTTATTTCACCGTAATGTAACATACATTTGAATTTATGTAAATTTAAGGCCATTTTATTTTTGTAAGTATTGTGGAGATGTATATACATTCAATTTCGTGGATGTGTTATTTATAGCGTAATATTACCATGTGTGTTTGCAAAAAGTAATTAACATGTGTCATATTTCGTGTATAATATTATGTGATAAATTTTTTTTTCCTGACATGTGTCACATCTTTGTCTCTATAAGGGCCCTGAGTAGTCTCTATCATGTCATATTTCGTGTATACAATTATGTGATAAAAAAAAAGTTTATTTACTAGTCACATCTGCGTCTCAATATAAAGTTTCTGACAAGTCATATTCTTGTCATATTTCGTGTATAATATTATGTGATCAAAAAAAAAAGTAATGCAATCACTCTATTTAAGAAAAAATGTTAATACTATAATTTTAAAAATTCAACTACACTGTAAACTACTTGTAACCATCCCCAAACAATGTCAGACAACATACCCCTTGATCTTCAGATCAATATCATGAATAGGCTTCCTATTAAGTCTTTAATGCGGTTCCGTAGTGTCTCAAAGACTTGGAAAGTGCAATGTGATAACAACTTCATATGTCGTCACGGTTTTCATGAGGTTGATACTAGAAGTTTTTTAACATACAAGCAAGATAATATAGGTTTTATGTTTTACGTTGATGACAATTTAGGCTTCACACCTCTAAATACAAATTTGGATCTTACCACCGTTAAGCCAATTGCTACTTCTGAAGGTGTTTGGTGTTTTTCGTATATTGGTAATATGATGCTTATTCTTTGGAATCCATCCATAAAACGATCAATAGGGATATTTGTTCCTAGTTACATGGATCAACCCGATTCACCAAAAATGGTATTTGGTTTTGGTGTTCGTCCGACACTTTAGACCCTACCATTTTAAAGATTAATTACCCTTACTATGGTCAAGCATGTGTGGGTGGTAAAATTAATTACCCTTACTATGTTGAGCTCTGGTAGTTGGAACATTCTTGAAAATTACCGTTTGCCTCGTGAAACAATCCGTCTAAAACGGTCTGGCCAAGCATGTGTGGGTGGTAAAAGTTATTGGCCTGTTTCCGAAAGGTGCACCAATGATGATGGTATGAGGTACAAAAATTATATGCTTGTTTCATTTGATTTGATTAAGCACAAGTTTACTGTAGTCTACATACCTGAAGAGCTGAGAGTTTTGATTCCTTTCCCATTTGATCTATCTTTGCTAGAAAATAATCTCGTAATTTCGTCTAGTTTCTATCTAGAGGACATACGATTTCTTTGTGCATGGGTTTAATGGTATCATGTATTTCATGTATCGTACTTTATATTTTCATTTCGATGTAGTATTTCAATTTGGTAGTGTAATGAATGAAAGTTCGTATTATATGTAGAACTCTAGCATTTTATATGAATGAAAGAAGGAACAACTGAATTTCATTCAATAAAACGACAAAGTAGCATAACGTGACATTGCAAGCTGAACATAA
This sequence comes from Chrysanthemum lavandulifolium, assembly GCA_022545495.1. Lineage (NCBI taxonomy): Eukaryota > Viridiplantae > Streptophyta > Magnoliopsida > Asterales > Asteraceae > Chrysanthemum > Chrysanthemum lavandulifolium. The sequence continues at coordinate 98,685,942 of CM040246.1, forward strand.
CCAGAATTAGTCACTAGTCAAATAACTTTTTTGAACATGAAGGTTTATCATGTTTTTTCTTCTTGAAACCCTCATTTTGCATTCCTCGGGCACAACAAGTGGGATAACTCCACCCGTGAAATGTACACATGTAGTTGGTTTTGCTGAAATTGAGTATACGTTCATATACGTTCGGGGTCTTCGATTGCATCAACTAATAGTTCGAGTCCTGAATCAAGACTACAATTTGGTTTCTTTAAATAAAAAAAGGTTGGGGAGTTTTCATCATAACCTAAAAAATTGGTTAAGATTATTTTCAATTGATTGACCGAAAAAGTTTCATAATCAACTGGATCCACACAAGAAACTATACCACCTACAAACTTTCTTCCAGGTGGTGAAGTGAAACTTCCATAATGGTGTAGTCGGACTTTGAATGTCATCTCTTGACCTACAGAAGGATTTAACAAAATATAAAAAGATGTAATTTTTTTGAATACAAGAACGTGGTTTATATAATGTGACCCACTAACGTATCTAATGTTTGTATACCAGTAACATCTTTGTCTCTATAAGGGAGCTGAGTAATCTCTATTCATGTCATATTTTGTGTGTAGTATTATGTGATCAAAAAAAAGTTTATTTACTAGTCACATCTGTGTCTCTATAAAGTCTCTGACAAGTCATATTCATGTCATATTTCGTGTATTATATTATGTGATAAAAGAAAAAGTTATTTACTAGTCACATATGTTTCTCTATAAAGTCTCTGACAAGTCGTATTTCGTGTCATATTTCGTGTATAATATTATGTGATCAAAAAAAAAGTTTATTTACTAGTCACATCTGTTTCTCTATAAAGTCTCTGACAAGTCATATTTCGTGTCATATTTCGTGTATAATATTATGTGATAAAAAAAGTTTATTTACTAGTCACATCTTTCTCTGTATAAAGTCTCTGACAAGTCATATTCATGTCATATTTCGTGTATAATATTATGTGATAAAAAAAAAGTTTATTTACTAGTCACATGTCATATTTCGTGTATAATATTATGTGATAAAAAAAAAGTTTATTTACTAGTCACATGTAAGTAATATTATGTAAGTAATATTATGTAAATTTTACCGAAATATGACACAGAAACGACAAGTGTATGACACGGTTTTATCCCTCTATTTAAGGCTTACTTTGTCACTCTTTCGCTTATTCAAAATCATTCAGTAATTTATCCCTTCTCATTAAAATAAAATGTCGGACAACATACCATTCGACCTGCAAGTTGATATCATGAATAGACTTCCAGTTAAGTCATTACTACAATTTCGTACTGTGTCAAAGAGATGGAGGTCTTCAATAGACTTTTCCAACTTCATCCGTAGCTATGGCTTTCGTGATACAGATATGTGTTGTTTTAATTTAACATATATGCAAGGTAATGTAGGTTTTATGTTTTCAGTTAATGGAAGTTTAGCTATCACGCACCTAGATACAACTATTAATCTTTCAACTCTTAAGCCAATTGCTACTTCTGAAGGTGTTTGGTTCTTTTCATATGGTTCAAATCTGATGGTTGTTATTTGGAACCCATCAATAAAACGATCTATAGGGGTATTAGTCCCTAGTTTCTTGAATCAACATGATTCCCTAAAAATGGTCATCGGTTTTGGTGTCGCCCGACAATTTAGACCTAACAATTTTAAAATTAATTACCCGTTATACGGTGAAGGGCCATAGTGCGTGTCGGTGTATACCTTGAGTTCGAGACAGCTGGAACCATATTGAAAATGACCGTTTGCCTCGAGAAGGATTAGACTAAAAGGTCGCCAAGCGGTAGTGGGTGGTAAAATTTTACGGCTTGGTTATGAAAAATTTGTTTTCAATGATGGTATTTTGTACAAACGCTATATGATGGTTTCATTTGATTTGGTTAGTCACCAATTTACCGAAATAGGCATACCAGAAGAGATAAGACGCATGGTTGGGCCTCCATTCCATATATCCCAGCTACGGAACTCTATCGTAATTTCAGGAAGTTTCCTAGCAGATGGGTACAAAGTTATGTGTGCATGGGTCTTAGAAATTGATGGTGGTATTGTATCATCGTGTACAATGCTATTCACCATCCCATTCCCAATAGAGAATGTGGTAAAATTAGTTGGGTTTACTAAGGATGATGATCCAATTGTTGAAGCTAAGATCGACCAGAGATAGCTCACTCGCTACAAGTGTCTGGCGAGCTTCGAATTGTTCAAGACATGGGTATTGAAGCGAATGGTGGTTCATTTTTCATTGGCCCATATAAAGAATCACTAATTATTCTTAATGAACCAAATCATACCATCGTGGTTTAGTTTTAGTATTTTTGTCTTGAGCGATCTCGTTGTATTATGAATGTTTAATTTTTTTCCCCATCAATGAAGTGTTTGTTTTCCAAATTCTGTGCTTGTAGTGAAGAAACAAATAATACGATTAATGAACATTTATATTTTTATTTAAATAAATGTAATTTGGATATATAGGCTAACATTCATTCCAACATAGTTTAAGAAAAACATATTATTAAGACAATCTTAAATCATACACGACACATATTGAGTGATTATGACTATGACTAGCAATGATTCTTCCATATGTATTTATGGCGTTCATCTGCTTTAGCATCCTCATTCTGAAAGTGTTCTTGTTCTGCCCATTCAACCATTTGATCACAAGTGTAATCCGCTTGAGTTATGTTCTTGTTTCCATCTTCATTGTCACTTGTGTATTCTGTTATCACATGATCCATCAATTTTGCCAAAGTAGCATTTGGCAATATATATTTTTCAATATTAAAATCAACACCGCCATCGTCAATGTAGATTTCCAAGTTGCCTAGCGCTGCAGAAATATCAAACATTACATGCATATCATAGTTGTTTCTTAGTTTTACGGTGCTTGAAATGCCAGTGTGTGGTACTTCATAAAAAAGAGCATGAATATTCATGTCAACGATGTTAAACAAATATTGCTTGAGCTCTTCTAGCTTCATTTTGGAATATTGATGTTCATCTTCCAACCATTTACATCGTTGGTTTTCCGCCATAGCAAACCAATTGACCCTTGTTGTGAGCAGGAAAATTGAAAATGGTTTGTGTATATGGTGTAGTAGGTTTAGTTTTTTATTATACCAACGTTTAAAGCGTACCGCTCTTCCAGTTTGTTTTTTCTCTGAACCATTTCATGTATATAATGGACACGCTCTTGACGCTTTAGTTTTGTTTCTTCTGAAATTACACCTGCAAATGATTCTTCCATAGAACCATCATTTGGAATCAAATTTGTGCTTAAATCTGTCGGATGCTCACAAACAAAAATTTGGAGCTGTCCAGCAACTTTTGCGATGTCGTACATAACATCAATGTCATAATCATTTTCAATTGCTTTCATCCCCATTAAAGTTTGGTTTTGTGGCAATGCGTAATATAGAAAGTTGACCTTTGTTGGTAATTTTCTCTCTAGATACTTAACCATATCTCGAAAACCAAATTCTGGAACATTGATATTCATGTTTGAACCATCTTGATATGTTATTGGGTTAAGTGTAAAGTTTCCGTTGTAGTTGATAGTGAAGTGTAATGTAGTATTGTTAGATGTTGACATTTGATGAGTTATAGAAGGTTATATATATATAATTATTGAATGTTGTCATACAATTATTGAATGTTGTCATATTTCGTGTAAACATGTATGTGATTTATAGAAAGTCATTAACTTGTCAAATACATGTCCCTAGTTGCTTACTGACAGGCCTAAAAAGTTGTCATAAAATTATTGAATGTTGTCATATTTCGTGTAAACATGTATGTGATTTATAGAAAGTCATTGACTTGTCAAATACATGTCCCTAGTTGCTTACTGACAGGCCTAAAAAGTTGTCATAGAATTATTGAATGTTGTCATATTTCGTGTAAACATGTATGTGAGTTATAGAAAGTCATTGACTTGTCAAATACATGTCCCTAGTTGCTTACTGACAGGCCTAAAAAGTTGTCATACAATTATTGAATGTTGTCATATTTCGTGTAAACATGTATGTGATTTATAGATAATTTTGCATGTCCCAATATAATTACTGACATGTGTAAAAGTTTTCGTATAATTATTAAAACATGACAAAAATTTGTCATATTTCGTGTAAAACACTATGTGATATAGACCCTATATACAACATCTAAAAAGAATTTTAACAAACATAAGAATTAACCAAAAACTATATACTAACATACATCTACCCAACAAACATGCAAATGTCGGCTAATTTCCAGAAATTCAAATGTAAATTACATTTCAATGGCAAGGAAAGTGGTGTCATTATGTCTGATGACATCACTTACTCATTAATGGTTGAAATGTTGGTGAACAAATTGAGTTGGATGCAAATCGCAACTCAGTTATCGTTTAGGCTAAGCCCATCGGATACAACGATGGAGATTAAAGACAACAACGATGTTACTTTATTTGTTACATGTACTTGTGCTTCGTGATGGTATAATACATTTGTACATTGATCGCCCGGGGAAAATGCAAGTACAATAGCACACTAAGGATAATACCGGTCCGGTGGTATTCTTCAAATAAAGCTCATAAAAATATAGACATTAGGAAGGAGGCCGCCCGTGCGTAATGCCAACCCAAGAGTATGTCGGAGAATAGAGGAGGATGCATCCGAAGATGATCATATTACGCGTGGCCCATGGCTAAGCACGCAGCTATCTAGATGTTTTGGGATCGGGGTAGATGCTTGTTTAGGCGATATGAAAACCTTTTGTAAAAAGGGAAGCTTGAAGCTGGTTGTAGCCGTCATCAAGTCTTGTACACCAAATTTGCTTGGTGACCTAAGCTGTGACACTCAAAGATCCATCGGGAACAATGTCGGTACAATTCATCACAAAGTGCTAGAAGAGGATAAGGGTTACGTCAAGTCTATCGGTGTCGGTCTTTGTTTGATACTAAAGAACGTCTCGATGTTCACACCAAAACCACATAACCATTACCTTAACATCACTTTGAAAAAATTGTTGAGGTTTACCACAAGGATACCGTTTATCGGTGATGTTTAAATTGGAGTTTGGTTTTAATTTGTATCATCTTTATCTTGTATTTTTTATGTTTTATTTAACCCATCTACTAGACTTTCGTTTTAATTTGTATCATCTTTATCTTGTATTTTTTATGTTTTTATTTAACCCATCTCATTTTCATTTAACTCATCTACAAAACTTTAGTTATCGACGACATAACTTGTGATATATAACATACACAAACTTTCATTTGGTAACCGTATATGAAAATACATATACAAACGGTCAACTAATCATATCTACATCCGCTAGTATTAAGTCAACCATAGATAAAATATATATACAAACAATTCAACTAAATATATCCACACCGCTAGTATTCTCACAACGGGTATCATAAAATGATGAGCCATAACAAATCTAAACTCCCTAAAAAGCGTGAAGGGTTATTAATAACCGGTGGTGGGATCCTACAGACAAATTTTAGCATAAGCCAACATACAACTACTCCACAATCCTTACCATTTGATTCTTTTGCCGCGAAACCATTTTGAATCATTATAAGAGAATGAGAAGTTAAAATGTGGTCGTCCGTAGCGTAAAATATCCTTGGATCTGTAAACTTTCATTTAAGAATTTAGTCCATCCAACAAGATGTCGTGCATGAACTTATCCGACCTACTCTTATTATCCATCGAGTCGGCGAAATATGAGAATTCGGAAGATCTCTGACGGCTAAAACCCGGTGATTGCCTTCGCATGGGCGGCATATACACCTACAAAGATAAAATCATTAGCTTACATACAATTAAATACCTTATTAAAATACTAAACGCATTAAAATCATTAAACAAAAATACTTACCACTTCTACCTCATCCCAGGATGGGTACGGACGTGTCCTCCCACTTAACGTTCCCTGTAATGCACTATCAGTCACAAGTAAGAAGGCGAAGTGCACGGAGCATCGATGCAAGTGTTGATTTCACATCTTGTCGGTGAGCACCATTTGGCTCTGACGAATTAGAAGCTCAGTCCATGCATTCATATGCTAATTCATATCAAAAAAATATTTAAATTATTACTAAGCATTCTATAAAAAACTATTCAAATACATTATAAACATGTAATAATAAACTTACATCGTCTGCAAGCCAACCATTACTTGGGACCTTGGAACAAAAAGGGAGCAATTCACGCCAAAAAATTGGCTCACACGCAAAACCCATCACATGACAGTCCATGTATATGGGTTTAGGGTTACTCAGGAAAGTATTTAAGTCTTCATATAATGTACGCCTAACCTAAATAGCCAAAAGTAATATCAATAATAAGTTGTTAATCAATGTGAAAAAAAAAATATTCACGTAGTTTTATGATTACCTTAGTAGGGTCAACGTTATAAAACGAAATGTACTCTCCGGTATAATTTTCGCGTAAAAACTCAACTCTATCCCCGTCTTCTTCATCATCATCGACCCTATCGTCTTCTTCATCAACAGCTTTTCCAAGATCTAACGGGCTAATATTTGCTGAAATGGCATTATCCTTACGCCTACCAGCCCGTTTATTGGGAATAGGAGTCGTGTCTGGCAAATAACCATACGGGCTCAACAAATAACGTCCAGGATGAACATCTCTCTTTTCTCGATTCATAGCACCCTAACACGGAACAAATATACATGCAACTATTAAAGTAGAAAAAGGAAAAAAAGATATATACTTATGTGGGTCATAAATTTACCGGCAATACACGAGTAGGTACCGGGGGTTGTGATGTACTAGCTTGTTGCGCATTGTTACCCGACCACGGAACAAATCCTTGTTGTGGCATAGGCGTCCTAGAGTGAGGCGTCAGCTGGTCGTATACATGCGTGCCCACCTGTGGCGACTGGTGGCGAGACACACCGTCAAAGAAAGAACTACTGGGGGGTTAGGAAACCCCCCATCTCCTGGACCAGCCTCGCCAAATACCTACATACAATATTAGAATATTTAGTAATTTTTAAACAAATGAATAAATTATATACATGCCGTTGGTAAATATACCTGCGCGTTCGGGGTACCACTAAATCCAGTTCCATCCTGCACGAAACCCTGCATACAATATTAGTATGTTTAGTAATTTTTAAAACAAATGATTATGAACAAAAAAAAAATGAAAAGTAAATATACATGCGCGTTCGGGGTACCTACATACAATATTAGTATGTTTAGTAATTTTTAAAACAAATGATTAGGAACAACAAAAATGAAAAGAAAATATACCTGCGCGTTCGGGGTACCACTAAATCAGCTCCAGCTGGCCCGAAACCCTACATACAATATTAGTATGTTTAGTAATTTTTAAAACAAATGATTAGGAACAAAAAAAATGAAAAGAAAACATACATGCGCGTTCGGGAACCAATTACCTCCAGTTCCAGCCGGCCCGAAACCCTGCATACAATATTAGTATGTTTAGTAATTTTTAAAACAAATGATTAGGAACAAAAAAAATGCAAATAAAACATACATGCGCATTCGGGAACCAATTACCTCCAGTTCCAGCCGGCCTGAAACCCTGCATACAATATTAGTATGTTTAGCAATTTTTAAAACAAATGATTAGGAACAAAAAATGCAAATAAAACATACCTGCGCATTCGGGAACCAATTACCTCCAGTTCCAGTCGGCCCGAAACCCTGCATACAATATTAGTATGTTTAGCAATTTTTAAAACAAATGATTAGGAACAAAAAAATGCAAATAAAACATACCTGCGCATTCGGGAACCAATTACCTCCAGTTCCAGCCGGCCCGAAACCCTGCATACAATATTAGTATGTTTAGTAATTTTTAAAACAAATGATTAGCAACAAAAAAAAATAAAAATAAAACATACCTGCGCGTTCGGGAACCCAGTACCTCCATTTCCATCCTGACGAAACCCTACATACAATATTAGTATGTTTAGTAATTTTTAAAACAAATAAGTAGCAACAAAAAATTATACAAATATACACCTCGTTAGGAAACCACTAAATCCACTAAAGAAACCAAATATTTTTGGAACATTGTGTCGTGTTCCTTTATCTTGGCATCACGAGCCTTTGTCAAATCCTCTAGTTCCGTCAAATGACGATAAGCGAATCGGAACATCGTCACGGCTATATTGGTCTAAAAGAGGGGTATTGGTGGTGGTTCGATACTCGCCTCAAAAATGCCATGCTATCACGGAACCAACCTGTTCGGACTCATATGCATCGGGTACAAGTCTTAATGTAGGTTCCGCTACCTAAAATTTATATAACAACAAATACGAATATTGTTATGAATCACTAAAAACTAAATGGCATGATTAAATAACAACTCACCAATAAACTATCCAGGTAACTGCGTTTAAACTGCCGCTTGTAACGCCAAGCACACACTCTCGGATGGAGCTCGTGACGATTAAAAAAATCAAGAGCCTTGTCTAGATAAGTCTCCAAAATCCACGTCTTTAAAAAAATAATTGGTTAATTACTTTAACATTATATATATATATATATACATAAACAACAAAAACTAACATTATATATATACATACCTTAAAGGCCCATGTAAAGCCCTTCAACAGATACTTAGGGTTCTTTACCTTCACCGTCGGTCAGGCGGTGGTCGTGGCTTCATGATGAGTGTCTAAATACTCATCATTTTGTACAATCTAAGCGCAAAATCATCGAAAACATTCAAAATGCATCAAAATGATGAAAATATCACAAATCGTTGTTTTATGTGTTTCAAATGCAAAATGTTTAAAATCGGATGAAAAACATATCAAGTTTGCAAAATTAGCGTTTTAGTCCCCAAGTTTTCAAGTTGTCAAAAGCAGTCCTGGTAAATCAAAATAAAGAAAAATGTCATTTAAGGTCCATGGGATTCAAAAGTTGTTAAAACAAACCCTTCCAAGTTTAAAATTTGCAAAACTACAACTTTGGTCCCTCAAGTTTGAAAAATGTCATAAATGGCCCTTGGAATTTTGAAAATGTCAAGTTTGGTCCTTGTACTTTTGGAGCTTGTCACTTTTAGCCCTTGGAGCAACTTTGATAAAATGGCAGCCATGGTCCCTTGTTTTTCAGAATTTACACAATTGGTCCCTATGATTATTAATACAAGCCTTGTCAAAACTGCCTTTGGACCTTGTCACAAACCAAGTGACCCCTGCCATAACAATTTTGGACCCCCCCCTTCATTATATAAGCCCTGGTCAAACCCTCTCTGGTCAAACAAACACAACCCCTTTTTTCCCGCCTACCTTCTCCTTCCTCCCAACTGCTCTGCAACAATCAACCTCCACCATCCTTCCAGCTCAACTCCTCCACCCCTTGTCCCCTCCACCTCAACACAAAACAATAAACATTAAATACTTCCCTTCCCCTTACACTCAATCCTTCCACCTGTGATATCCTATTTCCCGCCAAAACTCATCAATGGCCAATATTGTCCCAGCTCATCCAATAGCTCCAAAGACAAGTGGGAAAAGCTCAGAGGAGAGAGAGAAGACCTTTTGTATAAGAAGAGAAGGAAGAGAAGCATAAAAATGCAGTAGTTTTAGTTTAAAAATTTGAAGTATGTCGTTTTTATTTAATTTGTCTTAGTTAAATTCTAAAACTGTAATCTTTATCTTTCTTGTAATAAACTAAGGTTATTTAGTCAGTTTAACTCACTTTCAAGTATCAATTCAAAGTCTTATCCTAGTTTCATGTTTTTAAGTCTCCTGTTTAAAAAATCAGTTTACATGTTTTTGAATTCAAGCTTAAGTTAGCTCATTTATAATACGAATAAGCTTATCTAAGTTACTGATAGCTTCTGGTACTTTCATAATTCAGTTTCAATCAAAATTAGTATTAGGTCAACGAAAGTCAACTGAGCTCATTTGGGAATGGAAATAATATTGGGTTGATGCAGAGCATGGATTTGGGTTGAATTATATTAGTTTAGTGTAGATTGGGTTTGGTTTTGTTAGGTCACTAGTTTTACAACACAAGCTTATAAGAGAAGAGATAAAGCGATTGAACAAGTAAGCCAAAACACACACACAAGTATACTTGACCGGTTATGCGTAGAGTGTAGTGAAGAGAATAACTTGAACAACCAACCTTCAAATGAAGGTTATTACAATGTATTTATAGGCAAGGAGCTAGGCAACACTCCCTCCTTCCTATTCCTTATTGGCTTGGATCAAGCTTATGGGCCTTCTACATAAGCTTGACCTTAAACAAACATAAAGGCCATAACAAAGCTACCTATTACATATGAAATATAAATACTTGAAATCTTGTTTAGGAGTGATTCCAACAATCTCCCCTCAGTATATATGAATGTAAGCGGTGAAGGCGTTGATGTAATAGTAGGTGACGCGTCTTCAGCATTCTTCTTTCTTGTGAGAGGAATTGCCTTGATTCAAACAATCTCCCGGTGTAGAGATAGTTATCTTTAAGCGGTTAAGCTTGACGTCATCTTTAACTTTGTTCTTTGATCATTTGTTCTTTGTGGTGAAAGTGATAGTATGTTGTTGTGCGCATCGATACCGCCTTCGTGCCTTGTTTTGCTCAATGTCTCACGTCATTCTTCAACATGCTCACACGCTTTTTGACGTTGGAAATCAATCTTGATGAAGTTCTTTAAGTCTTTAACTTTGTAGACTCTTTGGTTAGCGAAGAATCATTCGACGGTTGTGTTGCTTTTGAATAGAACTTCCATTAGTGATGATGTTGGCGTGAGCATGAGAAGAATCGAGACGATCATTCCGCTCCGAGCTTCCATAAGAAAACATTTCAAGCGGTTAGTAATAAGCGGTTTCCGCACTTACAAGTTAGAACTTGAGAGTGTTATGACATAGTGTGAAAACACAACTCTAATTCTCAAAGGCCGTTCTGAACTGAGTCCCAAGTGAGATAACACGATGTACGAAGTACATCTGATTCAGATGAGTCATTGAGGTACACCAAGCATCACCACTGACGTAGACCGTTTGAGACACACTCCGCGTAATCCACGGGAGTTACCGAGCGCGACCTTTGTGGTACATTTGATGTTGACCTGGCGGGAGTTTCCATTCAATCATTGAGGATCACGGATGTGAACCTCTCATAAATGTTCTCGACAGTTGCTAAGATCGTGAAGGACTCGATATGAACCTTTGAATCATCAAGATCTTATTTGTTGATCAACAAGTGATTAAATGTCAAGTGTTCTAAGAGATCTTTTGATGAATCTCGTGGCTCTAGACTCAATAGTGCGTTTTGGTTTTCTGGCGGAGACTAGGAGAGGGTCTCCTTCTTCAATACCGGCGATCTCAAGAGAAAGCCAATAGTTTATGTAGGGTTTCTGTGAGAATGAAACAAATTTACATTGAGAGAAACTTGAGTGGCTAAGAAGGTTTAGTGCATCGTCCTTTGGGTCCATGACGACTTTTAATCTTCAATACCGGTGTCACTAAGTGACAACCCGAGTATATGAATTGAACCCGTTATACGCCCTAAGTTGAATAATACGGAGGGCTATTTCTTTTCACCCTTTACTTTACATTTCTTTTGATTCTTCAACTCCTTCTTTCTCCGATTCTCATTTTCTCCTTTTTATAATCATTCCTAAGGACTTCTAACACTAACTAATGGTAGTGTCCTTGGGTAGATCCCTCCGGCTCTGGCGGATCATAGGACAGTTATTCTAACCTTAGTCACCTTATAACTCCATGACTATCCTATGTTTGCCATTAAAACCATTGCAAGTTAAAATATCTCTCAAAGGGTTTGTTAATGAAAACATGTTTGAACCATCGTGAGAGATGATGTTTTGCATAAATACTCCCCTCACATGTGCTTAATAGTTTTGATGGTTAAGCGGTGAGGAAAGAGCGCGCACTTTATGAATTGATCCACTAAAGATAGACAATCTCCCGCGAGACACGGTTCGTTGAATAGTTAAAGAGTTACATTGTCGGTTTTAGGTGACAACTAGCTCTAATAACTACCTTGAAGGTGTAGACAAACCTCGAAAGGTTGTCATACCCGTCGAGTTCATGTCTATCAAGAGCTTCTCGAATGGTACCTTCTACTAAGGCGAGGTCCTTTGCGAGACACGTTTACATCACTAGCGAACTAGCTTGAAATTATTACATCTGGACAAGTCTTTTCGAGTTGCGCAGTTAAGGATCGTCAATTCATTGGTTAAGTCTTTGCACGAGAAAGCCAGGGGCTTGCACATGTTGCTTTACAAAACATATTTCTTATCACACAATTTTCTCCCCTCAAAATGGCATATAAAAATGTTGTTTTGAGCGGTTGAGAATAAATATGACCATTTTGAGTGTTGGGAAGAGTGACCACTGTGAACAATTTGTGAACAAAGTTTTAATCAAATACTCCCCTCAATTAGTGATATAAGCGGTTGAGGTTTTAAAATCATATGGGAAGTACTTGTCTTTTGAGCAAAACCTTGAAAAATGAAAGGTTTGATAGGTTTTACTCAAAATAAGAAGCTTCGCTCCTTTTATAAGGATTGTGGCGAGGCGTACCACGGGGTCCTTTCTTGACCATTACGGGTTGTACCTTTGTTATGCGTGCACAAGCCATACACATATAGAAACATTCATCCAAAATCATATGAAGGAAACAAATCAAGGGTACCAGGAAGTGCAGTGATGTTCCTGTGAGTGCGCAGGCGTTGAAAGCCGGTGATGTTTATCACGGGTCTACCACCAACATAGCTCTCCGGTACAGGCGATCCCTTCGAACAACCGTTCATCAATCATGGTGATGATCCTTCTCACATCCCTTCTATCACGAGGTTCCGGTGGCTTAGGATTCCCGACCTTCAGCGTATATCCTTCAATCATCGCCAATCCATCCCTAACCATCTTCAAGGTATGATCCCGAATTTATGGAGCTCACTACCGCCATTAAGCGGTTCTGCGAGTTCGCGCGGTAAACAATGCCGAAAGGTTTCTCGATGGCGTAAGTTATTTGAGTGGTTGATGTCGGGAAGATCAGGCGTGGTGGAGTGAAGTTTACGTTTACGATATGATTCATGACCATCGGATATCTTGACCGTTCTTTGATCACAATCGTCTAATGAAGATGAGAACCGACTTGATAAATTCACGTTGAATTTCGATCGAGAATTGTCTCATACGACCACGTACTTTGGCAAGGTACATGTCTTGATGTCGTTGGTGACAAGTTCTCAAAGTCGACCTACGAAATTCATAGTCTTGTTCATCTTGTCGTTTGACTATGATATTCTTCAAGAATGTGTAGTCCCATTTAGACTTGAGATCAATGTGTTTGATGGCCACGATGTTCTTTGAGCAATACACTTCATGTTGAGACTTGAACCGGCATCATAGTAGATTCTTGACGTTCGTGCCAATGATGAATCCCATACAATGCATCTTGGTCGTATGCTTGCACTTTGTCGAAAACAAGTGATTTGCACGTTCCTCGATAGCTATGCGATTAGAGTAGGTAGGCTTTGGGAATGGAAGAGTTAATGATGTAGCGTATTTTCTTGAACCATCGCCACCATGGAGAAGAAATTCGTGTCTTTGTTGAAGAAATATCGAAAGGAATCCTTGGTTCTTACGGTTGGCGATTGTTGGTAGAGGTTTGGTCGATCGATGTAATATGGAGGGTTGTTCCGTTTAGTGAAGTCGATGTTTGCTTACAGGTTGAGCCAATCCATGTTGTTAGACATGGCTCGAGCAATGTTTTCAAGGTGATATTCAACCTCGATTGCACTTTCCGAGCTGTTTTCAACATAAGGAATCGTCATTCTTGATGCGCTTCAACTCGGTTCGTCATCTTCTTCACGAATCGTTCTTGCAAGATTTTGCATGCTCCAAGTACTACCGTCTACCAATTCTTGACCTTCTTGGGGTAGGAGTGTTGTTAACAAGTGTGGAGAGCCATTCAAATTCTGCGGTTGTATCGTCATCTAGCCATGATCGACATCTGGTGAGTCGTCTTTTCTTGCTTTTAGAAGGCCTTGATGATGATTCGGGTTTCTTCACTTGTTTGGGAGAGGAGGGTTGTTGGGGCTCGAGGACCTCTTCATCGTCACCACCCGTATACTCAAAGTGATCACCGTTTTACGAGTTAAGGGTGGTAACTCGAATCGTCCCGAGGTTTATCGAGAGAAGACCGTGGTGAGAAGACTTTTGTTGTGCAGAATTGGTTTTGGAGGAGGTGGCATCGAGGAGGATTCACGGACATCTTTTGACGTTTAGCCCGTCGGCCTTATCCCGATCCCGATCATCATCGTCTCTATGACGTTTAGGCCTCGACTTCTTCTCGGCATGCGTAATTAAGTTGGAATGCCGGCAATGCTTCTAACAGTTTGCTTTCATGAGAGGCAAGCATTGCGGAACGTTTAGACAGTTGTGCGATCATCGATCAACTAATTGACGTTCGAGAAGATTTTGGGATCAACAGGATTGATCTTGACATACATTGGTGTTGACTTCATCGCTGTTTGGCGGTGCAAGGTTTGGATAGAGTTGTCGGTAAACATCTCACATGTAAGTCTAGGAGCGTTGTCACGAAGGTACTGTTTGTGTAACCTTCAATCATTTCGTTTAGTTGCTCACGGCGATGACTCTTCATGAATTCTGCACAAACTTCCTTTCCTTGTTCCTCTTTTCGTTCTCTCTATATATGTCTGTATGTGATCAAGAAAGAAATTGACTTCTTGTTAGGCGTTTTCTTCGACTTCCTTGATGACTTTTGAATCCGTTCATGAGCTTGAGAAACCCAAGATTTTGGTTTCTTCACGGAGTTGGATGAGGATTTTGTTGATTTCGTTGATGGTGGTTGAGATGAATGTGAAGAAGAATCGGATGAAGAGGAGATGTGAGGAGACTGGGTCCTTGGTGTTCGAGACGTTTCCATCCGTGTATGTGTGGACTATCGAGAAGAAAATCGTCATAGTCGGACTCTCTATCCTTCTTCTCCTTCTCGTTTCAAGATTATCAAACTCAATAGTGTCTTTCACAGTTGTTCTTGTTGCAAAGGGTGGTGGTACCGGCTCCGATCGGGTTGATTAACGCATCGGAGATGGTTGGAGGAGCAACACTACTAGTTCCTCCGGTCCTTCCATTTGCTCATTTGCAAATTTTTCGACTTTGTGTTCATGTCTAAGTTGATGCAATTTCTTTACGTAAAATTTCTCCGGTGGTTCTCCTTCACTTTCGAGCTTTCGGCATCATAAGGTACAAGTATCAGTCTTTCCTTTACCCTTATCATCTTGAGGACTTGGAGGTTTCGTACTTTTGGAGTGTCGGACACATCCTTTGTCGTTTCGAGAAGAGAACCTCCTCATCTATCGTATGTTGAACTTACATCCTCAATTGTTGTTTGGTTCGTGTTTGGGTTTAGGAATGGGAGTAGCTTCTGTCACGGGAACAAACCGTTTTCTTGGAGGGTTTCGTTTGGGAAACTTCCTTTGTGACTACGAACTTGTAACACTTCCAAAGACTTCCTCTTCTAGTTCTCCGAGTAGGTGTGCGAAGATCTTTCATCGAGGTGACCAACCTTGCCTTGTCTTACCTTCCGGATACATTTATACGTTTGAGCTTTCGACATCTTGATTAGCGGTGTCTGGTAACACCGCATACTGTTTCTTTGTAGACGATTCCTTCATTCGATGGTCAAAATAGGTTCGATCAACATGTCGTGATTGTCGTGGTCATTGAGCCTCTTGGGAATATCGAATGTAGTCCAAGTGCTCTCGGATCAACAATTTGGTATATCGATGTAGGAATCTTTGAGCCAAGTTTGTTGAGAAATGACATCATGTCATCCCAAATCGAGCTTCAATAGCGATGTGTTTCATGTTGACAAATGCCCAAAATATTTGCGGTTCTATGAGCTTAGGATGCTCATAGCCGCTATCACGACCGAAATAGACTTGGTGATGATCATGTAGGCGTTCTCAAGGTTGAGGAATACTCTTGAGCTCTACGTGAGTGTTTGGTGATTACTCTGTAGCCTCATCATAACCGATGTCGATTAAGAATTGGAGAGTGAGCTCTTGATGGGTGTGGCATAAAGTTTATGCGGTTCGACTTGAGAATTAAGAGAACGACCTTTAAGTGCGGTGTGATGGTGATTCTTTTGTGATTCGAGTCACCATCACTGCAGTCCTTCCTTTGACCCTTTCCATGGTGTTCAGGCGTTGGATATAGATCTCGTGGCTGACTGCGAATGTGTGAGCATGTTACGATATGGATGAGTCCTCGAATGTCAATAGCGATTAGGCATGAAGACTCGAGCAAGTGAGTCTTTGAAGTCAACTCGAGATTATTCTTTCCAATCTTCATTGGGTAGCCATTAGGGTAGATGTCGGCAATGGAGAGAACATTTGGTGCATCCATGTTTGGTTGAGCGACCATGTCGTGATCTCGAAATAATATTAGCCAAAAGAACCAACATATCGAAAGACATAATGTTAGTCAACGAAGTTCTTATTGTCTAGTTATTTAATGTACAACGTCAATGATTGTTCTGAGTCCTAAGTCACTTGTATGTCCAATAGTCTAATGGCGCCGTGAAATGTTTAGTGAGTTAGTTAACTTTAAGTTTTAAAGCTTATGTTATCACTTATTGTTCACAACATATCAAGCGTTTTGGTTTATTAGTGACATTATTGGATTCGTGACGTTATGATAAGTTTATTAACAAGTTTTGTACACGTAACAATTCACAATGAAGGTCAAAATGGCTTAGCGTGGGATTGACAAAGTTACGTAAGCGAATGTGATATCGCCAGCGTGGCTAAAGCTTATCGTAGGATCCTATCTTCGGCGTAAGAAATGTTACAGCGTGGGAAAAGGGACCTTACGCGAGAGCTTTACGCCGGGCGTATAAGAACCTTACGCGTAAGGCTTACTCGTGAAGTAGACCTTATGCGTAGAGGTCATTGTTTACGCATATCCTTCACGGGATACGCGTGGTCCCATGTAGAACCTTCACGGCGTAATAGTTATGCGTGGGTTTTATTTTACGCATAACATCACTCACGCCGTAGGGTAATCCTTATCGTAGAGAGTCTCATGACCTTGATTACGAGTGTTTAAGCGTAGCAAAGCACGAAATAAAGTTATCAACTCATCAATGTTCACATAAAACAACAATTTATCACGAGATAACAACATCCTAGTCCATGTAAACCGTTACGAGAAGAATCACATCGCGTAGTCTAAACCCTAAACTTACGCGTATGAGATTTAGCCATGGGATGAGCATCATATTGATTACGGTAGTTCTAAGAAGTCCATAAAGTAGCTTTATCAAGTTTTAACATCAAATAAGTCTTGAATCAAAAATACCCAATTTATATGAACTTGAACCCTAATTTTGAATTAAGTATCATAGTTGTTTCGGTGATTTACGGGTTTACATGTGTTCAATTGAACTTGAAAACAACCTTATATGACTATCTTTTATACCAAAACCTTCACATTTGAAAAACCCAATTCTCGCATAAACCCTAAATCTCAAATACACTCGATTATTGTGTCTAGGTGCGTTTGATGTTTAGAAAAGTATTATAGATGATATTAAATCATTTTGACACAATCCTTTTAACTTCAAACACATAAACAAGATTATGTGTTCATACGCATCGCCGTAGAACACAAAATCACCCATAGGTTAAAATCAAGCCGTTAACTTTCAAAATGGTTTAAAACCATTGTTTGTAATCTTATTATGAACACACAAACACTTACAAAATGAAGATCGAGACACGCAATTCTTGAATGATTTTAGGCGTAGGATTGAAGATTTTAGCAATAAATGTGGTTAGAATGGTAGGTGGGGTATTTTATTGAAAAATACTTTCGGATTATGACAGTTTCGGTCCTCACTTTTCCTTTTCAACCAAAGCCTTTTAACTTCCATTTAGGTTACCAAATAAATATATTTGAGAAAGAATCATGACACACCCCTCGGCTTGATAAATTTAAACAGTTTCTTAATTTTAGTCAGGAGTGTCATTGAGCGGAAAGTCCACCATCATTTGTATAACGAAACAACGAGATGTGATAACATGCAAATACGCTTATGTTTTGAAGCGGTTAGCGATAAATTTCTCCCCTCAACACTTGATCATAAAAATACGAAATTTGAGAGATGCAAGTGTTGACGGAAAACAGTACTTGCCATGTTAAAGAAAATAGATGAGAAGAATATTTTTGTTGTTTTATCGATTTTATATTTTTGTATTTTGTTTTGAAAGATTTTATTTATTTACAAAAGATGTTTTGGTGTTTGACGGGTTTTTAAGGCGGTTTAAGAGGTCATCCGGTTCCTCTTGAGTCAACACCTCATACCAATTCGGTGGATCAACTCATTAAACCTAGCGGGAGGCAAGGCTTTGGTGAGCGGATCGCCAATTGGTATTCGATACCCATAAAGTATAATTCAACGGCACCTGTTCCACATGATCCTTGATGAAATGATAGCGTAGATCGATGTGCTTTGATTTCGAAAAGCCGAATCAGGTTGCACGAGATTGCAATGGCACTCCGATTGTCATGATACATCGGGATTACATCAAATACATAACCATAGTCTTTGAGTTGTGTTCTCATCCAAATGACTTGAGCACAACACGCGGACATGGCTACATATTCTGCTTGATTGATGGCGGTGATGTACAATCCTGCGCTTTGATTGCCAAGACACGGTTTATCATAGAAATTGTAGTGCTCTCAAGTACTTTTCCTGAGTCTAGGCATCCTGTGATCGCGTCAAAAAGCGATTAGTTCAAACGAGAATCCCGGATACGGATCCCCAATTAATGGTTCCCTTGATGTATCGGAGGATTCTTTTAGCCTCGAGAGGTGGGTTTCGATTGGTCGCGATCGATAGCGGAGCATAGATAAGCGGCAAAGACAATGTCGGTCTGCTGGTGTTAGATACATGAGAGACCCAATAATACTTGGTATTTGGTAGGGTCAACCAATTTCCCATGTAAATCGACATCTAATTTCTTGGTATGAGCCATTGGTGTGGCATAAGTATCACGGTATTCATTCCAAATTTGTTTAACAATTCAAGGGCATATTTGGGTGACTCAAGAAAATACCACGGGGTGATTGATGAACTTGCGATCCTAGAAAGAGCGTAAGTTCACCCATCATGGACATTTCAAAATTTTTCTTCATGAGTTTTGCAAAGCGATTGAAAACTTTTATGTGTTGACCCAAAATGATGTCATCCGTAAATTTGAACAATTAAGATGTGTGCCCGTGATATTGTATAAAGAGTTGGGTCAACCGAGCCTTTGGTGAAATTATTGGCAATGAGGAAAGATGATAGCTTATCGTACCATGCAGGGGCTTGTTTGAGACCATAAAGAGCTTTGTTCGGTTTGTAGACATGGTTCGGGAACTCGGGATCACGAATCCATCGGTTGGTCGACAAAGACCGTTTCTTTAAGTTGTCCATTTAGAAGCCGTTTTGACATCCATCGATAGACCGTCATGTTCATATGAGCCATGACGAGAAATATCGAGCGACCTCAAGGCGAGCAAGCTGGAGCAAAAGATTCTTCAAAGTCTATCCTTCTTCTTGGCGATAACCCTTAGCAACTAGCGTGACTTGTTTGGATTACATTCCCTTGACATCAATTTGTTTTCCAAATCCATTTTAGACCAATGGCGTAGACCCTGTTGGTCTTTCAACCGGCCCCATACTTCAAGACGTTTGAATTGATTGAGTTCTTCTTGCATGGATTCAATCCGGTTGTCTTTTGTCATTGCATCCTTAATGTTTTAGGTTGATTAGCGGGGCGGTGAGTGCATAAATGCGGTGTTCACCATCCGAGTGAAGACGTTGTCTCGTAACGATCGGGTTGATTCGGGTTGCCAATAATGTTAGCGAGGATGGTCTTTTGTCCATCTATGTGTAGAGGTTGATGTTGGTATACATTGTGCGATTACGAGGATTCAAATGGTTTGTTGAAGATTCGCGACATCCGTGCAGCGATCTCATTGGCAAGCGGGTTGAAGAGCATATGGATCAAAATCTGCGGGTGGGGTACATCATTCGAATATCATCATTTGGTTCATCATTGTTGGAGCGGTGTGTTCAAGCTGTTGTGTTGGAGTCAATTGGTGTAGGTGCATCTTCAATAGTAGTTGTTGTAGCGGTGTATCGGTATAGGAATATTATCGGGTTGTGCAATGAAGCAATGGATACACCAGAGCATCGTTCATCAATGTCGTCACGTAGCGGAGGAGCAAATAACCGTTCCATTTGTTGTGAGTTAGTGAGGATTTCTTCGGTGATGATGGGGTTGAGGAAGTTTAAGCGGTTGTGACCGGGTTCTAAGTCATTATACTCGAAAGCCATTTCCGTGAGTTCATCGAAATGAGCATGAATCGTTTCCATTACCTCCTTAGTTCGACGATTCAGTTCGAAACCTTTAGAATTGTCACGATATCCAATAAATACTCAATATCGACTTTTGCTTTGAGCTTTCCAAAGTCATCACGATCATTATTCGGATAGCAAAGGGATCCAAATACATGAAAGTGTTTGAGGTTCGGTTTATGGTTGTGGACAAGCTCAAAAGGTGTTTTGTTGTGGCGTTTTGTGATCATAGACGGTTTGAGTATAGCATGCACGATGGATACGACTTACGCCCAT
Organism: Chrysanthemum lavandulifolium; assembly: GCA_022545495.1. Classification (NCBI taxonomy): domain Eukaryota; kingdom Viridiplantae; phylum Streptophyta; class Magnoliopsida; order Asterales; family Asteraceae; genus Chrysanthemum; species Chrysanthemum lavandulifolium. The sequence goes on from CM040246.1 coordinate 98,706,665, forward strand.
AAGTAATCGGAAGTTTAGCATTGATTAACATTGTTCTTGCACTTCCACTAACGTTCGGTTTCGTCTTTCAACAACTCCGTTTTGTTCGGTGTCAGTGCAATAGATGTTTGATCTTTGAATTCCACTTTCTCATAAAATTCACGAAGGGTTTTGTTAACAAATTCGGTTCCTTTGTGCATTACGATGATTACGGCGGTGTTGCGGGCTGAACTCGTATCTTTGTGAGAAAGGTGATGATCATTTGTGGAGCTTGGTCTTTGCTACGAAGAAAGTAGACCCAAGTCCATCGTGAGTAGTCATCAACAATTACTAAGATGTAGCGTTTGCCATTGATCGTTTGCGCGCGCATCGGGCCACACAAATCCATGTGAAGAAGATGAAGCACATCTTTGAGTCATGTTCCACCTTTGAAGGAAAATGAGCACGAGTGCTTTTCCCTTGTTCACGGTGAGCAAAGGTGATCTTTTGAATACAGGAATCGTGGGAGTCCTTGACTAGTTTGTGTCGAGCAAGGTTGGTGATGGTTTGAAAGTTTAGATGTGATGAGACGCGGTGCCATAGCCAAGATTTTGTTGATGTAGCCTTTGAAAGTAGCGGATGGGAGAGGAAGCAACCATGTCTTGCATAGAGATAGTGTAGAGGCGGAATTACGCGAGCGGACATAAGATCGTTTCCTTGTAGATCACAGATGAAACAAGTTTTCTCCTGAAAGCAACCTCCAAATCTCCATCACAAAATTGACCTCGAAAGCAGTTGTGACCAGGGCCTTCCACATAGTAAACCCTGCCGATTTCGATGTTCCCATTAACATAATCTCCGTAGCCCATGATGGTGCGAGTGATCGTTCGAATGACGGCGGTGCCAATGAACTTTGCAATAAAGTTTGATAGCAGTTTAAGGTTGCTGTCATGTGTCGGGAACATCCGCTATCAACAATCCAGAGAATGATCCGTATCACTGCGGTACACAGGCGACACGGATGGAATAGAAGTAGATGTGGAACCCGAAATGTGAGAGGTTCAAGCGAATATGTTAGACATACACACATTTATAATTTTAGGCATCCATATAAATCCTAGTGTGTTATATATCCATTTCGCCATCTATGACTACTCTTTGCTTTAGTCTTAGTGAAAGCCTTGGGTGGTACGACATTCTTAGGAGGTGAAGCGGGAGCTCTTTGTGATAGCAATGGTTGCCTTAGAATCTAAAGATGGTGGTTTACCAAGCACGGACTTAGAATGATTAGTTGGCCTAGAGGTATTCCGATTCTTAGGATTCCGTAATCTAGAGATTATAGCTTTAGCAACACATTTGTCATGACAATCGAATTCATACTCTTTTGACAAATATCACAAGGTGCATCGATGAATATCAAAGGTACTTAACGGTTTAGCATTCGTTACATCACTATTTCTATTACATTTGCGGGACGCAACATCTATAGTGGAAGTAACTTGAGTTTTATTTGATTCCTAGGGTGTTCTTCTACTTTAGCATTCCTTATTGATCTTTTCTTAGGTGCAACTTCCTATTCTTTGTTTGAGTGCTCTAGGCGTGAAGTGCGGACGTTTGGAAAAGATGCAACTATTCTGTTTGAGAGAGGAAACACATTAGCAACTTGTGATTTGGCGTTGGAATTCTAGGTTCACGATTACTAAGTGTATTGGTGCTAATCTCTTAATCACGATGGCGGAGTAGTTCATACTTTCTAACATTTCCGTAACTTAGAGATGGTGTGAATCGGATCTTGATTTTGAACGAATATTACCAAAGAAAATTCATGACTTCTACGGTGTGAGCGGATAGTGATCAAGTTCATTAGATGCTTCATCTCGAGTCTTTTGAGTAAATCAAATATGACACCATATTCTGTTTAACTTTTAAAAGTTCTTGTTCATATTTTGAGATTTGACTTTTCAAAGACACGTTTTGATCATCCGGATGCTCAATTTTAGTATCGGAAGATTTTGCACTCAATTGGCGATTTTCTTTTGAAAACTAAGTTGATGGTTGTGAATATCTTTTCACACCAATGTAGACATCGTTTTGCATTGTAAATTTCCGTGTGTAATCGTTTATTTTCGACTTTTAAAGACTCGATCTGAAGCACATTATCGGTGTTTTCAAGAATAACAAAGGTCAACATGATCACAGAGATATGATCGGATGCATATGGCAACGAATAGAATAGCACAACATTATGGATATCGGACGGATAACATCTTCCAAGAGTCGATCAACATCTTTTCTCAACGGTTTCTTTTGCGTTTTGTGTTAGTAATAGATGTTTACATTTTCTAAAACGTTTTCATTACCCCAAGTTCCTTATGAAAATCCTTTTCAGAAATTGCACAACTTTTCAAGTTTTTAACATTAGGTAAAGATTTTTCCGAAAATGTCTCTTTGTTCTCGCGCTGCAGGCGATTGAAAATGTTCAACTTTGATTTCGGATCGATATTCTATCTCATGTTGTAAAATTTTGAGGTCGACCATGAAAATGTCAAAATATCGAAGAATTTTTGATTTTCAGGTTGTGAGTTCTCGCTAATGGAAGGTAAAGGACCGTAAGTTTGTGCAAAGACCGTTTTGGGATTAACAATAGAAGACTCGGGTGTTTTGATGATAACCCTTGGTGTGTTAGAAGAATCCGTTGGTGTGTGAAAGTGACCGCGTTTTATAATTAAAGGTTTGTTGTAAACAACATTTTTAATTTTGATCGACTCGTCTTACGCATCTAATTCCTCTTGACGATGGTATTCAACAACACTCATGATATTATCAATTTTGTATTGTGCCTTCGGAAACTTCAGAGTTGGTTTGAATGTTTTGAGTGAAAGCTTTGGTTTGTAATCGCCTAGATTTTTCCATATCCATTTGGATTAGGTTTTAAGGTAAACTTTTCTATAGTCATTATTGATTCACCATGTTTGTAAACAACAGTTTTAAACTCTTTAATTTTGTTTTGCAAACCGAGAATTTACGCAAGAAGGTCATCTACCCGATTCGTTGAATGCTTTTGTATGCGGAGAATGCTTTTGACAATTTAACAACTCGGCCTTAGCATTTTGATTTTCCAAGGTGAGGCGTTAATTTGCTTTTTATGTTCATGTTTCAGCTTGTTCTAATTCGGACAACAAAGCATTCTTGAGGCGGCTAGATCACGATCTGTCTCTAAATATTTTTCGTTTTGATGAGATTTTGCAAAAGCGGCTTCAAAACCTTTTCACAGTTTTCTTGAGTTTTGAAAAGTTAAGTTGCATTTGTAAACATTCAAAATCCTTGGTTAACGGTGCATTTTACTTTTAAGGATTGATTTAATGCATAACATTCCTCCATTTTGATTTTATGGTCTTGTATTAACCGAGCAAAATCGGATGAGGCATCGGATCATCTTGTTCAGCGTGAGTCTCAACATGATTATTCTTTAGATCCTCAAGTACGACCACGAGTCAATTTGGTTATCAAAGGGGACCATAAGGTCGTCTTGATCGTCAAATGTAACTCTGTGGTTAACTTGAAAATCATCGAGAGGAAGATGTAGAAGACTCATTTTGATACCGATCCGTGCGGATTCGAGATATTGGCGGAGATATTAGTTCGGATATGATGATGGTTTGTTCGGCACTGAGACAAGCCATCGATGTCATACACTGGGCTCAGATTACTCATGTGCGGCTCATGCATATTAGCCATCAACATAACGGTTTGCATTAGCTGCAAGTCCTCCATATCATCATCTCGAGTGCATCCGCCATAAAGCTCGTTCTTTGTTTGTGAGAGATCCACCGGCTTCATCCTTAAGAGCCAAAAGTAATGCCTCTTTGAAATAAGCCTTGCCCGAGTCCTTGGCTTTGGGCATGCATTAGTGTGTCCTTCTCATTGCGGTTGTAGCATCTAAGACCATTTAACGATTCTCGAGCATTTCCTGTTCCACCACTTGAGCTCGTTGTTATTCCTACCACAAGATTAAACCCTTGACCACCGCTCATCGGCGACCATAATCACGATTACGAACTTCAACACGTCCATTGTTCACATGACTTGAGTCCGTGTGTTAGATGAGGAACGAAGGCGATTGTTGGATTTGTTGGTGTATCGGCCAAAAGCATTAGCAATCATCACAAATCCTTGTTGCAATGCTTGAATGGATCGATTTCTCGGTAGCTTCAACGACATATGCTTGAGCATTGTTGTTTGTATGGGACCAATTGATTTTGTTGAGGTTGAGGTTATTCTTTGTGAAGGTGTGTTGGAAGCAGTTGGTTGAGTTCTTTGGTTGAGAGGATAATTCATTGAGCATACAAGGCAAGTTGTTGATTGTCGGTTGTGATTGTTTAGCAATTTGAGCACGGAGAATCCTTTCCGATCAACTTCCTTTTCATGAGGCTTCAAGTAATCGTACAACAATCCATAAGTAGAATGATGCATGTTCTTCGCTTGACGGAGAAAAATGACATACTTCTCCCATTACGGACCGAGACTACTCAGAACTTAGTATTCACCGCAATTCTTGGCATGATGATGTTGCGTTTATCCAAATCATTGATGATGTCGAAAATCGGTGATGATATGACTCAAGTGTCTCTCGGGTTCAATCATGAAGTGTTCATAAGCCAAGTAAATTTTGGATTCCAAATCCTCTGATTAGTAATCGATCCTTCCATAAGAAGGCGAATATGATCCCACATTTTTGTGCGTCTTTTGAGCATCAACACTACGAAGAATTGGGTTTGGTAGTCCTAAGAGGATGTATTCCATTGCAAGTTCATCGACTTCATAGTGTAGAAGTTACTCAGGATTTAAGTCCGCATGATAGCAATGTTGGTTTGTTCATCTCTTGGTGGAGCAAGATTGGATCTCCTGGTGCAAGGTGATGGGCATCTCAAATGGACCTTCTAAGATAACCTTCTTTAAGAACTTTCCATGTGGCTTCTTCGGATCACGAACCTAAAGAACCTTATCACCCATTGATCGTAGTTTCTGGAGTGAGCATTGGAGGTCTATCAGTGATCCGACTTCATGAATTGATTGTTGGTCGCTTAAAGCTTCACACATCTTAGCAAACCAAGTGGGTTCCTTCATAGTGGTCCGTGATGGATGTTGATTGAAATCGGTTGTGTAGGGTTGAACTTGAATGCTTAATCAACCTCCACCATCCTTCCATTTCAACTCCTCCACCCTTGTCCCTCCACCTCAACACAAAACAATAAACATTAAATACTTCCCTTCCCTTACTCAATCCTTCCACATGATATCCTATTCCCTAAAACTCATCAATGGCCAATATTGTCCGCTCATCCAATAGCTCCAAAGACAAGTGGGAAAAGCTCGGAGGAGAGAGAGAGACCTTTTGTATAAGAAGAAGGAAGAGAAGCATAAAAATGCGGTAGTTTTAGTTTAAAATTTGAAGTATGTCGTTTTATTTAATTTGTCTTAGTTAAATTCTAAAGCATAATCTTTATCTTTCTTGTAATAAACTAAGGTTATTTAGTCAGTTTAACTCACTTTCAAGTATCAATTCAAAGTCTTATCCTAGTTTCATGTTTTTAAGTCTCATTTAAAAATCGGTTTACATGTTTTTGAATTCAAGCTTAAGTTAGCTCATTTATAATCTGAATAAGCTTATCTAAGTTCTTGATGTGTTAGGTCACTAGTTTTACAACACAAGTTTATAAGAGAGAGAGATAAGGCGATTGAACAAGTAAGCCAAACACACACACAAGTATACTTGACCGGTTATGCGTAGAGTGTAGTGAAGAGAATAACTTGAACAACCAACCTTCAAATGAAGGTTATTACAATGTATTATAGGCAAGGAGCTAGGCAACACTCTCCTTCCCTATTCCTTATTGGGCTTGGATCTGCTTATGGGCCTTCTACATAAGCTTGACCTTAAACAAACATAAAGGCCATAACAAAGCTACCTATTACATATGAAATATAAATACTTGAAATCTTTAGAGTGATTCCAACAGTTTAGAGTCGGATCATTGTAAGTCTTTCATTCACTATATGTCATTTTTTTCTTTTGCTCAAATCGCATGTCCTTGTTCTCATTGAGTTAGTCTTAACTCACACTTCAAATCACCGCATTTAGATATATTTAGGTTAGTTATAGTTAGATTAAGCATTGGTTTGCATTAATCAAGTAGTTTGTATGTTAAAATCTCTATAATAGTTTCTAAACTAGTGTTTGGTATAATCATTAATTGGAGTTTTATAGCTTCTCAGTAGCTAAAATCAGTTGATAAAGTCATCTTTAGATATACTAGAGTCATTTAGCTCATTTAATTACACCTTAGAACATTAGAAGTCAAAATTTCTTTCAAATTGCTCTAATTTCCATATTACTAATAATCAACTGCTCATATCTTGCATATAGGATTATAAGTAGTTATAATAGTCTAAGTTAGTTTCATTTAGTCATAAAACATCAGTTTCATTCCATTGCATAAGCTCAAATCTCAAATAAGTCAAACTGCTTCATTATTTAAAAAGTCAAAATTTAGAAGAAGCGGTTTTGAATAAACTTTACAATTTCAATTGTGATCTTATCATTAGGATTTAGCTTAAATCCTTTTGGGATATTAAAGTTCGATTGCTTAAATAAATTAGAAAATAGTAGTTCACTTCTAACTAGCTTATTAAGTGCTTATTGATCGCCCTTCTTTCAAGTCCTTTTTAGAAAAGTGTCCTGTACAACAAAGTTGCTTGTTTTGGCTTATTTTGTGCTTATTTTCAAGTTATATTGCTTATTCATTATAATATTAGCTTATAATCAAGATTCAGCTTATTTCCAATTCACCTTGTGCTTATTCATTAGCTTATTAGTTATTTAGCTTAATCATTTTGCTTATTTCCATTTCTTACACCATCGTTGAGATAAATAAGCTCAAACCGAGCTTATTAGTGATTTTCATAAAAGTTTCAGCTTGTAAAAGTGCTTATTTTAGTGTGCTTAATAAGTTTGTAAAAGAAAATCAAAAAAAAAATAGTTCAAAATATTGCAACGTGGGATTCGAACCTGTGTCCGCCACCACTCATCCACGCTCAAAGACACACCGCACTACCGCTATGCCCTTGGGACTTTCTTGTTATAGTTTGCAAATAATTCACTTAAGGCCTTTTTTCTTTTATAAGCTACAACCAATCGCTTTTGCTTATTAGTAGCTTATCCCATTTAGCTTTTTACAATTTCTTATTTTCCCTAGTTCTAATCAAGTTAAGGTATTTTTATGCAAAATTTGGCATTTTCCTAAATGTTTTAGTATTTTTAATAATTAATTTCTTAGTGTATAGTATTTAATTGTAATAAAAATATAAAAGTCAAAAAATATAAATCTTTTTCTAAAATTTTTTTTGTCATATATTAAGTAAAAAATTGTTTTTACACTTGTAGGTCTTTATTTCACAAATTTTACGTTTTTGTTTATGCACTCGCTAATTTTTATAAATAACGCGCTTTCATTTTAAATCACGTTTTAGGTAATTTAAGTTTACGCTTCAATTAAAATAGTTTATTTAAGATATTTTGTTTTATAAAATCAAGAAAACATCATTGTAAAAATAGTGATAGCGCTTATTTAATATATTTTAACTTTTTAATTTCTTTTAATTAGATTTAAGTCATTGTAATTTTTAGATCTTTTTCTTTAGGTATAGTTATCCATCAAATCTTTATCGATCACTATCCTTAGTGATCATTCTATTATCTCGATCAATTTTACGCCACCACGGGAGGCTTTAAGCGTGTGTTAAACCTTTTTCGCACTCCATTCTTGCACATATACCATCTTTGTAAATTTTGCACAAGAACGAGTAGTCATTCGAATTGATTATGCGGGATATTTTGTTAGTCCCAATGCATGGAGTGATAATTTCGCTCAATATTAAAGCGATTAGGTTGCTTTTTCCGCCTTCGCCGATGGTGTCCCCACATTGTCGATTCGCCCAAAGTCAAGCGACGCTTTTTTTTTTAGTTTCCTCACGCTTAATTAAGGGGTGCCGACACGTGTCCTTCTAGGACTTCGCACAAATTTGAAGCTTAATTCCATGGCCTTTCTTGACATATGAAAAAAGAGGCCATCCGTGATGACAACTTCACTGCAGGCCTCATAAGTAATTTTCGCTTGTTGAAATGCCTTTTAAAAGAAACTACCCTCCAGGCCTCCATGATATGTGTTTTCAAAATGCACTTTTGTAAAAACATGGCTATAACCATTTGTATCCTTGTTCTTTCCAAATATTTAGATATATGGCATAAAAGTGCATTTTCTTTCATTTCTCATTCGTTTATACTTTTAATGAGTTATATAAATAAAATATTAAAGTTAGTCTTTGGTTAAAAAAATAGATAATAAAAGAAGAAATATTTGATACCTATATTACTCTCTTTGTCCCAATATATTTGTGTACAATACACTTGCACAAAGTTATAGGTTTAGTAAATAATTGTTAACTTTGATAGCCAAATGACAATTTTGTTCTCAAGATACTAATATCATAGTGAACTTGTGATATCTACTTCTAATCTTTCTATGCTTCATTTACTCAGTAAAATTCTATGCTTCATTTAGTGAAGACGTTTTTAAACACATTTTTCTTTCTAGAATCTGCTATATGTTTTTGTCAACAAATCTAAATATCCATTTCTCACCAAAATTTTAATTTAATTATCTCCCTTTAATGCATATGAGTTGTTTAGATTAAACTAGTAGTTACACCTCTTGCGTAAGGTTTTACATTATTATTACTTTTAAAAAACTTATTAGTTTATTTAATATTTATATATTTATATATTATTTATTACTTTTAGATTATTACTCTTATATTGCAACTAAAAAATAAAAGTTAATCTAATCTCATAATAATATTATAAATATTGTTTCAATTTAATAGTTGAAAGTCTTTATCTCGTGTATTTATTGCATATCTTAATAACCCGTGTTTCTACTAATATATATTATACTCGTACATAAAGCTTTTAGTATTTGTTTTTAAAAACAAATATAAGAGTTAACTACACAAATGGTCGGTGGTTTCTTTGATTTTTCACTTTCAATTACTAATTTTTTCGATCGATTCATTATCGTGCTTTCGTTATTACGGATCGAGTCAAATCAGATGAAGTGACCAAAAGCCCTTGTCACCTCTTTTTAAATGAGTTAATTACATAAATGGTCAATGTGGTTTTCAATGACAATTAAGTAACGGCCGTTAGTCCTTTACACTAACGGTCGTTAGTAAATAACCGAAAATTTTGTTCGTCCATTTTACACCTTTTCGCCCTGCTTTACACGTTTTCTTTCGCTTTTACCGTCATCCGCTTTTACACGCTTTCATCTGCTTTTACATTTTCGTTATATTTTACATGTTTTTTAAAATGCTTTAAATCATTTTACACGCCAGATGTTTTTGGACGCCGTCCATTTTATCACGTGATTCATTCGCAGCACGCCATCCGTTTTACATTTTTTCGTTTTGCACGCCGTCCGCTTTTGCACGCCGCTCATTTTAAACGCCATTCATTTCAGACGCCGTCCGATTTTAGACGCCCGCTTTACTAACCTTAGTTCGTTACACGTTGCGTCTGCTTTTACTCTTTTCGCCCTTTGTTACATGTTTTGATGTTTTACACGCCGCTCTTTTACATGTTTTCGTCGTTTTGCACGTTTGTCCGTTTTGCTCGCCGTCCATTTATATACGTTTAATTGTTTAGACGCCGTCCGTTTTACATGTTTTAAATACTGCTTTTAAATGTTTCGTCTTTTACATAACTTGCCGATTTTACATTTTCATCCATTTTGCGTTGCGTTTGCCGTCCATTTTACACGTTTTCATTCGCTTGCACGCGTTTTGTCCATCCGTTTTCTTCCGTTTTACTCATTTTCGTCCGCTTTACATCGAAAACGTAAAACAGATGAAAACATGTAAAACAGTATTTAAAACGTTAAAACAGTATTTAAAACATGCGTAAAATGACAAAACGTAAAACAGAACAAAACATGTAAAACGGACCAAAACGTGCAATTACAAACGAAACATGTAAAACGGACCAAAACTTGTAAAACGGACGAAAAGTGTAAATACGCATTTAAAACATGTAAAACGAATCTAAAATGTGATCGGGACGAAAGCGTAAAACGGACGAAACGAAAAAACGGAAGAAAACGTAAAACGGACTAAAACGCAAAAACAAATGAAAACGATATAAATGGATGAAAACGCAAAACGGATGAAAATGTGTAAACGGACGAAACGTGAAAACGAATGAAAACGATATAATTGGACAAAACGTAAAACGGATGAAAACGAGTAAAACGGACGAAAACGAGTAAAAACAGATTAAAAACATGTAAAAAGGTCGAACACCGTAAATACACGAAACATGTAAAACGGACGAAAACGTAAAACGGACGTAAAACGCAAAACGAATGAAAAGGTATATAAATGGACGAAAACGTGCAAAAACAGATGAAACCGTGTAAAAACGGACGAAAACGTGTAAAAAGAGACGAAAACATGTAAAAACGGACAAAAACGGATGAGAAAACGTGTAAAACGGACAAAAACGAGTAAAAACGGAAGAAAACGTGTAAAAACGGACGATAAGGTGTAAAAATGAACGAAAACGTAAGAAAACCAATATTTCGGTTATTTACTAACGACCGTTAGTATAAAGGACTAACGGGCGTTACTTAATTGACATTTGAGAACTACAGTGACCATTTATGTAATTAACTCATTTGAAAAAGAAGGTGACAAGGGCTTTTTGGTCATTTCATACGGATTGGGACTGGATCCGTAACAACAAGAAACCACAATGACTGAATCAGTAAAAAAAAAAGTTTAGTGACTGAAAGTGAAAAATCCAACAAACCACAGTGACCATTTGTGTAATTAACTCCAAATATAAAGTCTAGAGATATTTATTAAACTTATAAATTTACTAAAAGTTACGGAAACTAATAAACTTACACTTAAGTCCATTATGAAAAAATAACAATCACTTAACACTAGGGGTGAACATTCAGGTCAACCAGGCCCGATCCGACCCAAACCGAGTCAACCCGAAACCGAGTCTTCCCCAAAACCCAACCCGAGACCGAACCGAAACCTACTCGGGTTGGTTTCGATCGGTTTCGGTTTGGTCGGTTTGTCGATTTTGTCGGTTTTTGGCTGGTTTAGTCGGATTTCGAGATGAACCGACCCGAGCTGACATTATCGAAAAAATCATAACCCGACTGAAAACTGATTGTGGGTTGGTTCGGTTCAAACGGGTCGAATCGGCCGAATTTCGGTCGGTTCGGTGTTCAGTCATATGCTCAAACCTCACTTAAAACATGCATTACCACTAAACTTTCAAAATAACTTTATTTTTCTAGCTATTTGTTCTAAATTTTGACACGTGTTGTTATAGTTTTTTTTCCGAGACTAATTTTACTACATGTTGACCAAAGTTCTATTCAAATATGACTTTAAGAGGCTAAGGTGTCATAACTCAATAACATCAAAAAAGTGTTGCGATCTCAGTGTCATATTACTTTAATATTTTAACATTTAACACTCAAGAATTACCTCTTATCATAATACCCCATAATACCACTCTTTTAAGACCTACATTTTAAAAATTACAATTTCCAAACTAACCGCTTAACTATTTCATTCATTAAACAACCTAATCTATCTATACTACTTTATATCGCATTTAGGCCTTCTAAAATTAGAAGGCTTAAAAATCTCGATTTTTTACTTACTTATTATGGAAAGATATATTATAATGCATGTAAAATTAAGATAAGGAGCTCCAATCATGAGATGAGATATGTCACTTAACAAACTCCAAGCCTAACTTCTAACAAACTCCAAGTTTAACTCCTAACCACCAAAATTAAGATAAGGAGCTCCAATTATAAAACGACATGTGTCACCCTCAACTAAAAATTCATCTTTATTTTCAAATTAAAATATCTTTTATCTACTTATTTATATTATAATCTAATTTCACCATATTTTCTAAAATTTTATGCTCTTTAATTCAACATCCATTTTAATATATTTTTATGAGTTTTAGTTTTTATTAGTGGGTTTATTTTATTTTAATTCAAATTTTACAACTTTAACCTTTATTTCATTTATTCCAATCAATATAATCTTGATTCGTCAAAATCATATATACTTTTGGGGAGTGTTTGACGCGTAAGAGATTGCGAGGGTATTTTTATAGCGGAATAATGATGTCGCGTGAAAGTTACTGCAACCCAAACAAACACTTACAACTAACACATATACATTCAAGTGTTGTGAAACGAATTCACTAAACGGTAAACAAACACATATAACTATACTTATCGCCGTCACCACCATCTCATCACATCACCACCGTTGATACAAAAGTTGGACGCCTCGATTTGGAGCTCCGGCTCGCACTAATTGAGAATTGCCGCTTGAGACTGCGCACTAAGAGACAAGAAACACCGCTAGGCTTACCGTGGGATTGTTTCCCACGATTATCCTCCGCGAGAGTAAGTAATCGGTTTAGGGTTTAAGGAGTTTTAGGGTTCGAGATCGTACCTTAAACGAGGGATATGATTCCCCTTATATACGCGGAATCCTTGTTGGTTCGTGTTCCCAACCTTCGCGTATCCCGCCAAAGTCGGTTGGGAATGATTATCTTCTTTCTTTAGAAGATAACGGGTATCTATTCAGAATAGATTTGGGCTTGGGCTTTCGTGAGCCCAAGCCTTTATTGATATTGGCCCAAGTCGTCTTCGAACTTGTAAGTATTGGGCCGTGGTTCATGACCCAACACCGCACTATCGTCATCATGTCCCCCCGCCTAGTACGCGATGATGCGTGAATCGGATGCTAGACTAAGGATCGTAGTCCAAAACAAATAATGTACTAAACGTATCCAGAAGCCACACACCTACCCGTAGGTGCAATGTATCGAGACATCCATGTGAATAGTCAAGGCCTCGTTAATCTGGGGAAAGTAACCGCCCGCTGTCACATCAAGTCATCTCGACCCACAATGAAGACTAGTGGAAACCACGTGGCGCCAATCGTGGAAGAAGAGAAGTATATAATCGCTGGATTCATTTTCACCGGATTCCTCACAAGAAAACACCTTCCGCCATATCTAAAGCAAATTAAGAGTCGTTATCCCCAAAAGCAACCAACCACAAAGGTAATGCATGCGTGATAGCGTAAACATATCACCATGGTTAAACGGTTGTCGACTTCACCTCCGACCTTAATTTGATCGATCCGATGGAATTTACCTCGACACTTTATACCTCGGACGTGCATCCAGTGGTTCCGGATGCGCGTGCCACGATTGCGGATTTCCCGAAGGAAAAGAGGTATATACACACGGTTATTCGAATTTGCGAATCAACGTGCCCCTGTCCCGCCTCCTATGCGATGTGTTAAATTATTATACACTATACATATCGCAGCTTAACCGCGGTCGCCGCCAAAATTACTAATTTCAAGTAAATTGCCATCGGGATTAATCCCACCATCAACTTATTCGCGCTTTTACCACACTCACACGGGCGCACGGGTGGGTAACTTTTTCAAACGCACGGTAGGCTACTGATTATATCTGGATAAATTAGACGCCCTTAGGAATTGGAGGGAGTATTTCTTCTGGGTAGATGATACATGTTTCCCGTGGAATTATGAGTTCTATACGCGAGGAAATCTACAGAGGGATGAGTGCCCATTGCCTGGGTCTTATAACGTTGAGGATGCGGATTTGATAAATGCGAACCAGATCCCTATTAGTGCATATCCCGAGGGATTTTGGTGCACATGGGATCGTACCGCAATTATTTTGGCCCCAAGATGAGATTCCTATCTTTAGACGCCAATGGCGGGGGGGTACTTATTCCTCCGCACCTCTGCGTATAAATAATGTAAGAGTAATCTTCCGCCTTTTATGCATTATATAACCTGTTTGTATATGTGTTTTGCCTTGCGCAGATGGATCTATTCACTATCGTATAGCTTGGCGGCCGTGAGCGGAAAAGCAGAGTAAGACCGCTGAGGGATGACGAGAGCCGATCTTAGCTGCAATCGAAGGGCGTGTCATGGAACCGATCGCAGGGATACGTGGACTAGTTCCTCCGCTGCGGTGGAGGCAACGCCTCTGAGCCGCCCCGATCTCGAGGTGGCGTCGGTGGTAGCGGTCGGCGCCTATAGCCGAGCACATCCCGAAGAAGAAGAAGAGGAAGTGGCGCTAGTCGCAAAGGACCCGAGGAGATCATGGTGCGGGCTCGTCAAGGAAGAAGCGGCGCCGACTCAAACCGTGGAGTCGTCCTCCATCGATGAAGCATCGCCGCACTCCATACCGCCGGCGACGCGGAGCCAAAGTAAGTAAAACCATACATGTATAACCTCCTCGTTAATTGGTGAATGTGCTAATTGTGATTCTAACATTGCTTACCGGTGATAATTCGCAGGATGGAGCAGTCATAGTCACCTCCTAAGGCTAGTCCGACACGCCAACGGCGCATTTCGGCCAGCAGAGCCGTGATAAGGAAGGCCATCCGATGCAAATGTGCCTCGGGGCAATTAGTTGAAGAATTGGTTCAAGTTTCCGCCATCGCTTCATTAATTGTGAAGTCGAAAGATCAAGTATCCGTGGGGAGGACCAAAGCTAAAGAAGGATCAAACCATAGCTCTGTTGGAGGCGCACTGCAAGCGCCCAAGCGCAACCTGGATAGCGCCGTGTAGAGGCTAGTGAGCTCGGCGATATGCTCAAAAGGGCCGAGGATAAAATGGCGCTAATGTGCCAAATGAATCAAGAGCGTGCCGATGCTGCCAGGTATAAGTCTGCGTGCTGCTGGGCACTAAAACATTTGGAACAGGGCAAAGAAAGTTTGTTTGCGCAGTTGGGAGAGCTGGGGAATACTGTGAGCTGGTCCTTGGAGGTACAGGAGGCAAAGCTGCGTAAGCTGAGCATCGAGTACGATGAAGAATTGTATCCGCAGCTTATGTCAGTGATAGCTGAACGCAGGTGGCTCATAGGCCACGGTCTCCGATTGGCTGCGCTTAGTACCCTAGAGTCAACAGAGGTAGTGAATGCCTTTGGGGAGGTTGTGCAGTGCGCTTTAGAGCGTGGTAAATCAGAGGCAGTGGAACAACTCCATGAAGCAAAACTGTTGAAAGCACCTGTTGAGAAAGTACCGGGTTATAATGCTGAATCCTATGACCATTTGATCGCTGCCATGCAAAAGATGAAAGACCTAGAGCTCCCCATGATTTTGAGCTCGAGCGACCAAGATTATCCGATAAGTGTTATGATGGCGGGTTGACATTGGCACGCCATCGTGTCGAGGATCACACACACCGGATTATTTTTGAAACCTCAAGAGTCGCAGCTCAAGTACCCGTCTTTGGGCCCTAGGGATAGTCGAATCCCTTGTATTGGAGAAAGAGGTACCTCTAAAGGAGGTCTTGGAAGCGATGCCACCCGCCTTGCCAAGAAAAAAGGTATTGCAGGTAAGGCCATTTTGTGTGGACTTGGTGCGGCTCACTTGCCGAGGTCTGATGGAGTGCCAGTTAGTGTGGCCACCGTGTCGCCTAATGATGCAGATGTGTTGAAGAGCATCAGCGAAGTTAAAGAAGCGACAAGTCATGTTAGCACTTCGTCACTTAGGCGTTGAAGTAGCTTGTAGCGGATATGTTTGATATCGTTTGTAATAACTCGTAGCTATAAATAAAAATTTCGTTTGTGCTTGTTGCTTGTAGGCGTTTGTAATGTATACATATCTGTCTGCCAATGTAGGAAATTCATAGTCGTGTATGAAAATTATAGTATACTTCGGAAAATAATTCTAAGTATTTAATCATAACCGTGTATGTAATGATATTCGTCTTTGTCAAATATCTTATTAAGGAAGCAAGTATCTTGGTTCCCGCGGTTAAACGCGTGATCGTGTGCATTCTGCGCAACCATCGTGGGATGCGCACATATCTTATTCCAACGTCTTGAGAACAAGGTGTTTAACAAGGATGCGTGATCCAAGATTGATGGGTTTGCAACCCTCTTACTCAATAAGTTAGTTAGTAGGTTAACTTATCCTTTTACCATCGTGGGTTTATTCAGTAGTGCATGCACGCCTTAGGTGGGCAAAATAAAAAAATTGTTAAAGCATACAAGATATGGAGATAACAATTTAAAATGTGTCATGGAGTTAGCTAGAAACCGCGACGCTTTTATTAATACTTGCAAGTTTATCAAGAAGTAACAAGGAAAAGCGATAAATATGAAAAATAAAAGCGAGTACATGAATGTTTATTGAGCACCGATAGTGCAGGCGTCCACGCGCTATGCCGTGGCAATTCTTATAGGTAGCACCTCTTGAGGTTGCCGATATTCCATGTCTTGTGATAGGTCACGACCATCCAAACCTCGTAGAAGTGCAGCGCTTTGTGCCCGTTGCTTTGATGACCTCATAAGGTCCTTCCCACTTTGGTCCGAGCTTACTCGTATCTTCGCCGCTTGCCTCATTGTCACGGTAGACAAAGTCACCGTCCGAATGAAACACTGCGCACCTTGGCATCATAGTATCCTTTCATTTTGACTTCGACCTTGCCTCCCATTATAGCGCGCTGCGCGTCTTTCTTCCGAAGAGGTCCAAGTCGACACGTCTTTCGTCGTCGTTGGTAGTCACATTAATCTCCGAAGGCGGATGGTTGGCATGCCGATCTCGGTTGGTATAACGACACGTCCCGTATAAGAGAAGGGGTATCCCTGTCTTTGTTTTAATCGAGGTGCGGTGCGCCCATAGTACATGTGAAAGTTCTTGACCCACCTTCCTTGTGCTTGTCAGCGTGCTTTGATTCCTTCACCCAGCTTGGTTTGCGCGCTCTACTAAACCATTGGTTTGTGGGTGCGAAGCAAGCCACGAAAGTGTTAGTGATGTTTAACTTTCGCACCAATCTTTAAAGCGGGTTGTCGCATTGTTTCCGTTGTCCGAGATGATTTCACCGGGTAATCGAGCGGCATACAATGTTGTCCCGCACAAAGCGTTTTACACGGTTCCCGATGAATTGTCGCCATCGCGCCCGATCCACTTGGTAAAGTAGTCTATAGCGACTATGAGAAACTGAGACCGTCACGCTATTGGAAAAGGACCGCGATATCAATGCCCCATTTGTAGAATGGCACGCACGGCGTGATTGGTGTTAACTCATCTTTGTGGTTTGCGCGATGCACGGGTGCGTGGACTTGGCAATCATTGCACTTCCTTATCAAATCCCGCGATCTTTATGCATGGTTGGCGAGAGTATCCCGATCGCATGGCGCGTGCTACAACTGGGCCGTGGTCTGCGTGCATGCTACATGAACCCTCATGGATTTCTCGTAGCACATAATTTGCTTGTACGGGCCGACGATCAAGCCATGGTTGGAGGAAAGAACGGCGTCTGATGCGTTGTCGCGCGATTCGAATCTCTGCACTGCGCCGTGTTCGCGAGCTTCGTGCATTCTTGGGGTAATGTCCCTTGCTTAAGAAATGCGCAATTGGTGTCATCCATGTAGGGCCATCCTCCTATGATTGCGGAGACTTCCATCTCCGCTATTGACTTGCTTTTCGGTGTTTCCACCAAGACTTGCTTTGATAAGTGTGCGAAGCTTGTCGAGGCTATCTTGCTCGATGCATCCGCTGCGATTTTCTCCTCTAGGACTTGCTTGATAGTAAATCACAAAGCCTTTGATCGCTTTAGTCTTCTCAAGATCTTGAATCATATTTTCTTCGCCACGTATTCACCCAACACATGGTTGGCCACTAGTCGGGAGTCCACATTTGCTTCCAAGTTACGTACACCCATTCGAGCCGCAATGCGTAGTCCAAATGATCGTGGCTTCATATACGCCTCGTTGTTTGTCGAGGTAAATTCAAACGCAGCGTCGTAAGTGAATTCCATTCCTCCGGGTTTGTGAGAATAAGGCCGACCCCGAGCCGTCCACGCACGAGGACCCATCCGTAAACAAAATCCATGGATCTTGTAGTGCTCTCTCGCTTGGTGTAGGTACCTCGTCCGTGTCGGCTTCGATGATGAAGTCCGCGAACTTGTCCTTTATCGCGTACGTGGTCTCGAAGAGATGTTATGTTCGCTTAGCAACACACTCCACTTCGAGTCGTCCCCGACGCATCGGGTTTGGAGATGATCCGCTTGATGGCTTGATGCGTGATTATCGCTATCGGGTGCGCTTGGAAGTACGGCGGCGATCTGGCGACAAACACTAATGCCAAGACCAATTTTTCCATGGCACTATAGTTCATCTCCGTCTTCTTGAGAGCTTTCTCGACAAAATAGATAGGGGTTTGCACCGAGTCCCTGTCATTAGTAATCGCTACCGACCGCCCCATGAGTTCTTGATAGATACATGATCGCTCTTCCACGGTCGGGGTGCCACGAGTGTTGGGAGCGTTGCTATCTTTGTTTGAGTGTGGTGAAAGCTTCTTCCGCCTCCGTTGTCCACCCAAAGTCACCCTTTTTATACACTTCTTGAGTGTTTTGAAAAGAGGCGATGATTTTCACGATTTAGATAGGAACTGCTGAGGCCGGCTAGTTTTCCATTGAGGATTGGACTTCCTTGATGTGCGTGGTGAGGAAGTTCAATTACCGCCTTTGTCTTTTCTGGACACGGTTTTATGCCATCGGGTTCTATCAAGTACCCTAGGAACATGCCTTGATGTAGCGCAGAAGGTGCATTTTTAGGATTTAGCTTCATGTTAATCTCGTAGAGTTTTGAATGTTTCTTCTATGTCGCGCACCGTTCCTTTTCAAGATGGCTTTTAATGACCGTGTCATCCACATAGACTTCTGTGTTGCGGCCACATTTGCCAAGGCATTGTCTACCAACCGCCGATAGGTGGCACCGCGATTCTTCAAGCCAAACGGCATTTTGTGTAACAAGAACGCCTTGGCTTGTGTGGAACGTTGTCTTTCCTCGTCTTCTTGGGCCATTTGTATCGGTGATATCCCTTGTATGCGTCGAAAACACTTCAACGGGTATCCACACAAGGACTCTATTTCCAATCTATCTACGGTAGCGGATAGCGATCTGTGGGCATGCTTTATTAAGGTCGGTGAAGTCTACACACATTCGCCACCACCGTCGCTTTTTTGACCATTCTTTGGATTAAGCCGATCGTGGTAATAGACTTCACGCATAATTCCCGCTTTAACTAATTTACGTACCTCTTGCTAGAATTGCTGCGCCTCTGCGGAGCTTCGCCACGCTTCTTCCGACGATCGGTAAGTATCCTTGTCGGATTCTAAGTTTATGCTCGTGATCGCGTGCTGCACGCCGCACATGTGTTTGGGCTCCCATGCGAAAATATCTACGTTTTTTGTAGGAGCGCGCGGTACCTTTCTTGGTTGTCCGACAATGACCCTCCAATGGTTATCTCCCAGTCCGGATATTACGGTGAATTGCGACCTTAAAGTTGGGGATTTTGCCGCGACCGCTTGGGATTGGTTCGATTCGCATGTAATCGTGTTACATTCTCTGCTTGGCACCGTGGCATTGTAAAGAGTGACAACGCCCCTTCAACGGGAATTTAAGCATCCGTGCGCCATTGGATTTGCAGCAGCATGGTCGATATCCGGGTCTCCCAATAATGCCATTATATGATGAAGGGATTTGATCACCATGAAATCCATCCAGTTGTTGTAGAATGCTGCGTTGCCACCGACTAGCAATCACGGTTGGCCCATAGGTTATATCTTCTCACCGTGAAACCGGTGGTGAGGTGTTGACTAGATTTAACTCGACTACGTATTTCGTGTCGTAGTCTTTAAAGCAATGCTCATACATAATATTTGCCGATGCCCCACCATCGATGTACATGCGGTGTATGTCGTGACCACCCGCACTAATTTCAATGGTGAGGGGCTCGATCTTCGTTGTCCGCGGATCAAAGTAGGGAAAGAGATTTCACTTCTTGGAAAACTCTTGGTCGACCTTACGCCGGTGGTTATTTGCCACGTCTCAGATCATATAGATTGTGTCGGCCTTATCCTTGGGTGTCTCATTCTTGCTTTCATTCTTTTGCTTATCTCCTCCCTCTTTAATGTTTTAACTAAGTGGTCCACCGCCCTTGACCATCTTGTCGATGAGTTGGCGCGGTGGACACACTCGTTAGTGGTGTGACCCTTTGCGCATGGTAGTCACAAGATCCATTCCCGGCGCTTATCTTCCGGTGTGCGATCTGCGGCGGTCTTGGAAAATTCGCTCCTTCTGCTGCGAGTATTTCCTTTGGGGTTTTGATCGTGGAGTATACATCATTATCCTGTGCTCGCCGCTCCGATCATTGCGATAGCTCCTATTACGGTTATTACCTCGGTCATTGGATTGTCTCCCGTGTTGTTCCTGTGACCGTGCTGGAATGGTTCTTTTGCTATCATGCACGGCTTCTCCCCGGACAAAAGACCGAGAGCGCTTCATGAGTTCATCAAGGTCTCGTGGATCTTGTCGTTCAACCTCTTGATGAGTTACGGGTTATTAATCCCATTCATGAAGCCCGAGATCTTTAAGACTTGGGGCATGCTTTAACCTCGCATGCATTCATCTTTGAAGCGTTCCATGAATGCGCCGTGGATTCTCCACGGTTGCTTTTACCCGGCGAGTTCGACGGGGTTTTAGCACACTTTTGCGTTGAGTAAAATTTAGGCGGGCGCTTTCTCAACTCTTCAAAACCATTCACGCCCTTCGTGGGAGTTTGTTGAACCGATTCGCGCGCTTCCCACCGATGTGGAATTAAACATGTGGCACCAAACCTGGTTGTGGCCGATTTTCAATGGTCGTGGCCGATTCAAAAATTTTAGGTGGTCGTCGGGATCACTGTCCCATCATAGGTTTTAACATTTGCGTGCATCGCCTTTTCTTGTTCTCGTGAGAAATCACTAATGCGTCGGTGAACGATCCACTTTCTCGGCGCCATGGGAGAGACATGTCTTCCTCTTGGCTATCGCGTGCGCTCGGATTTCAATGCCCAAGATCACTATCCTCGTTGTCCGAGGAGTTGTCGGAAGATGAATTTACTTTCTTACGGCGCTTGGCAAACTATCCTAATCGACTCATAGTCCGGATCGAAGGGCTTTCACTGGGATATTTTCGCCCCGATCATCATGTACTCTACGGCTACCCAGTAAAGGCGTGTGAGACACCGTACCGCTCTTCTCTATCATCGTCACTCGAGTGTTGCGAGTGAGATGTCTCATCACCCTCGATTCTCCTCCCAATTCTGTTAAATATTGGGGTTTATGACCGCTCCTCTGCGCTTTCCCTTACGGTTCATGCGGTGGAGAAGTATCGACTCGAATCGAAATTGAGTCGGGCCTTGTGTTCCACCGATCTATTCTTCTCTTCCTCTTGCATGAGGGCGCCAATGCCGTGGTTTTGGGATACGAAAGCTTACGGTGCTGCACTGGCGCGACTCCTCGAGAGTGAGTGCGTTTGTTTCTCTTCTTGCACCCTTATCCCGACTGGTGCCTCTGGTACCTTTGTCGTCAGTTCGGCACCGATTGGAAGGGAGTAGTAAAGGCGGGTTGTTCCCGAGTCGCAGATGGTCTACTCCACTCGTGGTGGTTGTAGTGACTTGGGTTATTCCAGTGCGGTTCTACTTGAGGAAGAGCAAGTCTTGACCGACCCCTTATTTTTAGCGTATTTGGTTGTCCCAGGTGCGCAGGGTTAGTCCACTCTGCGACTTCTTCCCATAAGATCTAATCGCGATCGCCGATTGCCGTGTTTTGTCATTCTAGTGTCGATTCTTAGTGTAGGGTCCCACGGATGGCGCCACTTGTTGATACAAAAGTTGGACGTTCGATTTGGAGCTCGGTTCTCGTACTAATTGAGAATTGCCGCCGAGACTGCGCACTAAGAGATAAGAAACACCGTTAGGCTTACCGTGGGATTGTTTCCCGATTATCCTCCGGCGTGAGTAAGTAATCGGTTTAGGGTTTAAGGAGTTTTAGGGTTACGAGATCGCACCTTAAACGAGGGATATGATTCCCTTATATACGCACGGAATCCTTGTTGGTTCCGTGTTCCCCAACCTTCGGCGTATCCCGCCAAAGTCGGTTGGGAATGATTATCTTCTTTCTTTAGAAGATAACGGGTATCTATTCCGTAAATAGATTTGGGCTTGGGCTTTCGTGAGCCCAAGCCTTTATTGATATTGGCCCAAGTCGTGCTGAACTTGTAAGTATTGGGCTGTGGTCGGGTTCATGACCCAACACCAGACTATACGTCATCACCACCTCAAAACATTTGTTCGCTACAAAATAGTCATCGGGTACCCGCCGCCGCATTGCCCGGGTACCCTTCTCGTAATGTAAAAATGAATCTCTCTCCTATTAGTCTTAATTTACAAGTCATCATACTTATTGTACAATAAACAAAGCATAAATAAAACTAAAAAAACACTACTCATATAATACAATTAATAGACTATTAAAAATACCCTTTACCAAAAAATACAACTATTCCACCACAATTTACAATCTAATAAAGCTACTAAGCCAAATACTTAGGCTGGTAGCAGTGATTGGTCGACCGGCCCGATCGCCCTACTGCCAACCCGCGGCCACTACAAGCCAAATGTCGCAATCAGTCGGTCAGCTACAAAACTCAGGAACCGTTTGTGGTCTCGATCGATAACTCAGTCCACAGAAAATCAAAAACTTGTTACACAACATTGCCATTTTACTAACCAAAAAATACAAAAGAGTTTCTATCCTAAAATCATTGTCATTTCACGCTTCAAGTAGAGACCATGTCCAAAAACAAAACGTAGACTGATGATGAACGAAGGTAAACCACAACCAAGACCATGTCAACCATGACCCTTATCTTCACTCCCCAATACTTAATCAAAACTTCAAAATTGAAAAGCAAATAATTAATGATCTCATTTCATTTTTTCGCGTTATTCAAAGACACACCAATACTTTTGAAGGTCAAACACACGAAAAATTCAAATCATCATCGATCCTTGTTCAAGCTTACCTTCCTTAATATCCGAAACAAAAGGAAACGAAATATAACAAGTCTATTATTTTCTTTCTTTGGTTCTTCCAAATACCAAAACAAGACACAAATTTTTTGAAGAACCTACCCGAGACCATTTTTCAAAGATCTTGAACTTGTAATATCTTGCATCTTTTGTAAGTTTAATGATTCGAACATAAATATTTAAGGTTGTTTTTGTGTTCGCTTTTGATGAAAGAAGGAAGAAAACACTAATTATGGTGTTTGGTTTGTGTTCGTATGTTAAAAGATTCGATTTTGATTGATAACTGAGTTGTGAGATGAGTTTGGATGGGTGTAGAGAAGAAAAGTATATGAGATGGGGAGAGAAAGTAGGTGTGGTAGGCAGAAGAAACAACAAAAGCGTGTTTTAGGGTTTGAGTGAAATGAGTAATATTTGACTTATGAATAACTGGGTTATCAGTTGTAAGTGTTGGGTTGGATCCGAATGCGTCCGTTTGGTTTTTGATATTCCTATTGGACTAGGTTCTAAGCAAGAGTGGATTGGGGGGATTGATCCGAAAATCTTTAGATTAATGAGCTTAAATAATATATCAAATAAATTTTGGATTGGGCTCATAATTTTTGGATCCAAATATACTTAAGTGTTGGGCTGAAAACTTTAATATCCAATGTATTTCTATACTTTCAATGTTCAAACCCATCATCAATCTTAAGTGACTCGAATAAAAAACGCAATACAAGACATTTTACACCTACCCGAGACCCTATACATTTTGGTAGCTTCGGTTAACAGGAGATAGAATTATACTACTGTCATAACTAAAGTTACTGTTATTTGCAAATTAATTATTAAAAAAAAGTATGACCGCATAACATTACATTGCCAGAAAATATAGTCATAGGGTACCCGCCGCCGCATCACGCGGGTACCCTGCTAGTAGTTTATTAATAAAGTTAAAAATTACAATACAAAATAAAAAATGTTACGAAATAAAAAAACGTTATGACATAAAATAATTACAAAGAAAACTACGAAATACTAAAAAACTACTATATAAACAAAAATTACGAAATAAAAATACAATACGGAAATAAAATAAACTACTCAGGGCATTGTAACCTTCCCCTCCTAAGGCTTCAACAAGGTGTCTATTCTGAGGCTTAGGAGAATGAAGCAGCCTCGGGTATTTATATTTTTCTTTGATTTTTTGTTTTTCCATTTTGATCCAATACGTCCTCATCCATCTCCTTCGTGTTAATACCGAGAAATTTAAACTCTTCCAAACGCATTATCGTACGATATTTCCCTTTAGAGACCTCGTACGTCGATTGAGCCGCTTCCCTTTTCATAAGAAGCTCGGATGTCACGAAGTCCCCTAATTGGCTTCACGAGTTTCTTCCCCTGGTGCTCGTCGTGGTATCGGATTTTTGTTTTTTGCCGCCAAGTTGTTTCCTGACTGGACGTGGTCGTGTATCATCACCGAATAGCTCCATGTGGCTTTCCCGGGGATGTCTTCGGTTAAATCAATCGGTTCTGGCGTGTCCCATTTTTCATGGGTTTTCAAAATTTTTCACGCATCCTCTTGAGCAAACGAGACACGTCTCGTCAAGATAAATTGATCTAGCCTGTCTCCTAAAATCTAAATCATCTTCCTCACTTTTTGCCAAACGGTTAGCACGTTTGAAAACCGCATTGAACTTTTGGTAAATTCCATTCAACGTATTCTACTTGTTTGTCAACATATCCTTGTTGCGTGGTTGAAAATTTTGCCGATTGAACTCGTTCATAACCCGATACCAAAACGTGTTGCATGTTTGTGAAACTCCGAGATTGAGATCCTCGAAAACGACAATGTAACACGAGGCAAGTAGCGTTTCCTCGCTCGGTAACCAATGTAATGTAGTCCCGGTCACGTCGGGATGTTTTTCCGAATGGGGTTCGGGTTCTTTGGATTTTTTCCCATACGTTTACCTCGACTTTTGGGCTTTTCGGATTGTCTAGCTTCGGGGTCGAATTGTGATTGTGAGGATTGGGTTTGAGGTTAGGTTTGTCGTTTGAATTGTGGTAGGGTTTGTTGTAAATTTTGAAAATTGGCGTTTTGCCACATAAGAAACATTTGTTGTTGTTGAAATAGTTGCTCGGGATTCATGTCGAGTGGGTTAGGGAAACCGGATGAAGACGCATTTGGGTTCAGATTAGAAGAAAATCCCGCGTTCGGATTCGTCATACCGAGTACATTCAAAAACTCTCGTTTGGAAATCATAACTTTTTTATGTGAGAATGAAAGTATATAAATTTGAGTTTGACTTGTGGAAGTGTGTAAAAAAAAAAGATGTGAAAGTGGGTATTTATAAGTTTTGATTTTTTTTTTAAATTACTAGCCGTTTGTAATTTTTGTGTATTTTATTTTATTTTTATTTTTTTAATTGAAGCACCATTAGCCGTTGGAGGGGGAGTTGGGATTTTTTTTGTCTTTTAGCACGTTACAAGATACGTTGTTGTATCAACTTGGATGATAACGTAGCCCTTAACGCGGACTAGTTGGTATGATAACGCCGGTCAACACGCTGCCACCTGGGCATGACGCCGACCTCGGCGTTACCATACCGTGACCTTTAATTGGCTAATAAAAGACATAACTAAAAATGGAGCTCTTTTATTGGCCAGTCAATTTTCTTTTCAATAACCTATGAAAGGTCGTTATCCTTTACACAGAATCAATTCACACTTAGACTAACATAAGTGGTCACCGTAGGGTCAAAGTCTATATCAACACCACATCAACTTTCTCTCTCTCTTCTCACTTTCCTTCACTCTCTCTCACCGTTCACCTGTTTTGGTCACCCACTCCTCACCTTTCATACCTATTTTTTATTTAATTAAATACTTTATATTTATAAACTAAAAATGTAAACGTAAAATAAAAACGTAAACATAAACGTGAACATAAACTAAAAACGTAAACGTAAATGTACGAAAGTTAAAAACAATAAATAGATAAATAAACAACGTAAACTAGAATTAATCATTACAAGACAAGTGAAATAAAAATACAAATTACGATGCGGAAAATAAAATACATTAAACGAAAATAAACATGATTCGAGCTTTTATATTGCTCTGTAATTATTGATGAATTCTTGCATCTCAGCAATACTCCTCATCTCTTCTTCTATTGTTGCCCTCAAGTGGGTTGTAACACGCACATCTGCTTCGGTGGTCACAAGAAGCGTATGCAAACCGTAACTGTTAATAGCCTGGTCGAGGGGCAACGAATGCACCCTCGTCATTTCTGGATCACGGCTGCGCTTTTTTCAAGATACCGTGTCAACTCGATCGACAAAATTGTTCTCGAGTTAGACCTCACCGCTAGTTCTCTTCGTGAGTCGACTAAGGATCATTCGTCGCACCTCGTTTGATTCGTTAACCATAGTTGGGAGAATTTAAAACAAATCGTGTGTGTTTGAGTAGTATGTATTGACAATTGAAGTAGTGAAGATTTGTATAAAAAAATGGTGATTTTTTAAGGTATTTATGGTTGAAAAATGAGGTTGTTTAATTTATTTATTTTTATTTTTTATTTTTTTATTTTTGGATTTTTTATACTACAAACGTTAACTTACAAAATAGGGCCCATATTTTTTAAAGTTAAAATTTGGTGAGCCGGTCACCATAGAAGTAAAGTAATTTGACCATGACTCCGGCATGTGTTTTAGTGGTGGCGCGTGACATTGTCGGTCACGAGAGGCATGTCGCGGCCACTCCTTAAGCCTTATTGACACATCTTTATTCCCTTTCTTAAAATGGAGTAGCTTATTACAAATTCATACACTAATAATAATTTGATTAATTCTCGACGTCAATCCGTTGTCCAATTATTATTACAAAAAGGCATTGATGGAAATTGAAAAAGGAGTAATACGTAAGTTAGCTTCTAAATTCAGCATATGTAACCGGACTGTAAGTCGCATTTAAAATCAAGTCAAACATCAAGCACCGGAAGCACCTTATGCATAAATGATTGACGTGTTTTCGAATGTAGTTGGAAGAAAGCGAAAACAAATTACTATGACTTAAGATTTTTAGAAGTTCCGCTGTCGCGAGCGAATATCCGGTCTCTTTTACGTTCGATTAGAGTTCCATAATCAATGTTGAAGACAA
Source organism: Chrysanthemum lavandulifolium (assembly GCA_022545495.1). Taxonomy (NCBI): domain Eukaryota; kingdom Viridiplantae; phylum Streptophyta; class Magnoliopsida; order Asterales; family Asteraceae; genus Chrysanthemum; species Chrysanthemum lavandulifolium. Next base: position 98,733,847 of record CM040246.1, read on the forward strand.
ATTAAAAAGTTGCACTCAAATCACACAAATGTAATCAAGCTGTTTCTCACTAACGAAAATAACAAAAGCAAAGTTAGAATTTTGTTTATCGATGTTTTAGTCCACCTTTGTCAAGTATTACTCAAACATTCAATAACATGTTTGACAGTGACACTATTCATATTGATGAAAATGGTTCTACATGCCCAACTGTCAAAACTTTATTACTGTGAAGAATAGCCATTAAGGATATGTAAAACCAAAACGTTTATAACAAAAGCCATTTCATTTCACAATGAAATATTTTTATGAAAAATTGGCATATTAATAATCTTAAAACTCGTAAAATGTTCAAAGTAAAAATTATGTTGCGTGAACATTAAAAACAAAACCTATTTTATCGGTGACTAAAGAGGTCACAAGGTCATGGTTTATAGAAAGTTCACCGACTATTAGAACTAAATGGCCACAAGGTCATATGGCTCCGATTTTTATTCAACAAGATAATGCGAAACCTCATACGATGTTCATGATAGTGATTTTCTTGAGAAGCATCTCGAGACGGGCTTGATATTAGACTATACTTTCAACCGCCAAATAGTCTTGATTTAAACGTATTAGATCTTAGTTTTTCGAGGAAATTCAATTACCATATGAACAAGAGTCTTTGAGAACAATTGATGATTAGGTTTGTGCCGCTCAAACGGCTTTCCAAAAAATGTTGTCACGTATGCTTAATAATGTCTTATTAACTTTACAAATTGTATGAACGAGATTATGAAGGTTCGTGGTGACAACAATTATCAAACACTACATATTTATGCCATTAAAATTTTACGACAAATAACGAGATTTGTTTTCTAATGTAACGTAAATTTTACGACAAAAAACGATATTTTTTTTTAAAAAATTTTTACGACAAAAAACATCTCTTTATTCTTTTAATTTTACGACAAAAAACCTTTTTTTTTTGGTGCCATTTCAATTTTCTCTAACACAATTTATATCGTTTTTTTTTTTTGGTTCTGTTGTAACGCAAATTTTCAAGCAAACTTAATTTTTTTCAGCAACCTTACATATCACTGCCTATTAAACTCGTATGTTTTCATTTATACACATGATTTTTAGTTTGAATGTGTAATTTCATGAAGAGCCATGAATTTTTATGATGTTAATACGTAGGATTCTTTATTGAAGTCGTGATTGAAGTGATAATGAAATACAATAATAAACATTGGCTCTCATTGACAGTTTGACACCTATTTTAACTTTTTGTTCTGTAACAGTATGCGTATTTCCTAAAGTTTCAAAGATATTTCTGTCATGGTTTATTCTCCATTCAAAAAAACCAAATGTTTATTTCTCAGCCTTAATAATTTATAGCTCCATATCAATTTTTAGAAGAAAAAAAAACGTGTATTTTATCAAATTATCGCTCTATATCAAATGAAAGATCAATTTGTTAATATCAACATCTTCATGTATCCCTTTCTAGAGCGCCGAGCGTCACATGTAACGAAGTCTTGATGTAAAGGCAGGGACAAAACCGGGACTAAAGGTGACTGGGATCACAATCGTTTTCAACTACGGTACAAAGAAAGAAATTAGCAAAAAGGTACAATTTTGAGCATTAATCGATCGAGTTTAGTAAAAACTACTTTCAATATATTACTAAACTCGATCGTTTCTATTGACAATTGTACCTTTTTACTATTTTTTCGATGGTGTAAAACAGTTAAAAACAATAATCTTATAATAGTGTTGCGAAGAGGCAGTCAAAACAATATTAACAATGTATAACAATAAGTAAGCAATATCGGTCTCATGGCGATATATAAATAGCAGGAGTCACAAAGACTATGATAAAGCCAACACAAGTAGTTGTGACAACTCGTAATTTCGCGTCATTTTATAAAGTTTAAAATTTTCACTATTCATCCTTTAATTTACTATTCACCTGTTACTATTCATCATTTTACTATACATCGTTTTGAAGTCGATTTGATATTTTGAAAGGGTATTTCAAAATTTTACTATTCACAAAACACTATTCATTCCCGGAAAATCACTATTCATGAGTCACTATTCATTATTTTACGTAAACTGGTTTATGAAGATCAAATACGCGTAACCTCGGGGTTTAGCTGCGTATTCATGAAAAATCATCGAGGCATTTCATATGACTAGATTTAGTCTACATATCATTAATAACGTCATCATCATATTGGTTCGTGCGTGGATTTGCATATTTCATTAAACGCTTATTTCTATTAAATAAAAGTTTATGCGTAATCATTTATTTTGAACATTTGATCCGACACATCCAAAAATAATCATAATATATTTTTATACTCATTTTAAGACTATAAAAATTATATTATTATTTTACCCAATGATTTCAATTTATTTTGTATATAAATTGTTACGTATAAATATTTACGACGGTTTTCGTAAATTCAACTCGATAATATTTATTTCACTCAATTTTTATAAGAAATGTATTTTTATAAATTTTATGGCTTCAATATATTTTATTTTGATCCGTTAAAATTTATTTTTAGCTAACGCTACCATAAATATTTAATTATACACACAAATTACCTATATTACTTGCACTATTATAAAATTGTCATACAAAGACTCATTTCCTTTGTCTTGTTTTCTCCTTGTCGACTTGATACCATGACACAACACCTTTGGAAGACAAAATATCTTAACTAAAGCTACACATGTATTTTTATTAATTATATACTAACATTTTAACACATACATCACACATAGCTCAAGGTGTAAACAAAATAAAATCCTCTCCTCCCTTTTCTTTTGAAGAACCGCCAACCCAAGACACCAAGAGGAAATAATAAATTTTTCTAGCTCATGTGTTTATCAAGTTCAATTAGTGATCTATGTTAAGGTTTTGAAATAAAAACCTATAGATTAATAAGGTTTTCATCACTTTCTTTCACATAATCATTCAAGTAAGCATTTCATGATCTTCATAACTTTTTCATATTCATCTTTATGTTATTTCATCATTTTTGCAAGAAAACATGCAAGTTACATGTGAATTTATACCACTTTTAATTGTTTTAGTACATATTGTTAGTTATAATTATCCTATAATTAATCCCTTGAAACACATCATTTTTGATGATGTCTAGGAACCCATGACACCCTAAGAAGGTGTATGGTAGGTTTAGAATAGCTTTGGCGTTGGTTTGAAGTGGTTAGAATAAGTTTTACGCGAGAAAAACTCATTTCGACAACTTTATTTAAAGGTCTGATCATATTTTTGAATTCTGGAATTTTTGACAGATTGTAAAAATTTTTGGGCTAGATATTTGGGAAATATACTTTAAAACGAAAACGTGGCCGCTTGAATGGGTTAAAAAGGAGTTATAACGAAGAAGTTATGCTATTTTCAAGTTTGACGACGAAAACTATAAAATTCGTAAAATTAAGCATATTATTTTAACTTTTACGAGTCAAAATGAGTCTTAAGCGCTATAAAATGTGTCGACTTATCAAAAATATATTAGTATACTTTAATACGAAGCTAATGACATATAAAACGTAGAAAACGGACTTGTAACGATTAAATTACACGCGTTTAAATAAAGTTGCCGTAACTATATTATATAAGCAAAACTAATATATTTCTATTAAACAAACATTACGGCCGCGAATGACCATGTTGAGGGTCGTTTTTAACATCGATGGAGTACTTTTTATTAAATGATGTCTTCTAGTAAAAGTAAGATCGCCTAGCCTATTTTCCAAAATGTCGAACCGTTCGTCAAACGGAGTTGTAACGAGTAAAATACGGTTACTCAAACTTTGCCGAAAACCACCCTTAAACAATATTTTGTATACAAGTACCATACTTTACCTACATTTTTCTCCATGATCGAGACCTCTATGATAAAAACTTAAAAGCTAAAACTTTGAGATAATGATACAAGCTTTCCAAAACCGTTGAGTTCGTTTCCTAACACTCGATGTGCACTATTTTACGACTAGCTTTTCGAGGCCATTTAGTCACTTTCATTAATTATCAAATGACATTGTTTCTGACTAAAAGCTATAATTTCTTGATAAATCATTAAACGACTATCGAGGAGGTCGTTTCAACGTAAATACTTGTAAAGTATTTTATAATATGATGAGATGTCACAAACATATATTTCAACGATAAACATTATTTTCAAATGTACAAGTGGTATGGATATCATATGAGTTTGCATGCACGACATTGTTTCATGATTTACATTAGAACATATCATTCATAATAGGTCGCGGTTAGAGATTGCGCCGCATTTCAGTGTATCCACTTTTGTCATCATTATAATTGCATCAGGTGAGTTCCATAGCCCCATTTTCAATTGTTTTAGTGATTTTATTGAACTATTTTGGGGGAGATAAATGCTTAACTATTTTTCACAAGTACTTTAGATTTTTAAGGATAACTTCTATCATGATCACCATCGTTTCAAAACCGAGTGTTGTACTATATCAATTGTTCTTGTTTGCGTGCTATAGTTCTACGTCGAATAAAGTACTATGTTAGTTGACTATTGATACATTGAGTCATGTACTATTGATTATGTGCTATGGTTCTACGTCGAGTTAGGTACTATTGTGAATTCATTTGACATCATGTGCTTGAACATAAACTATACACATTTTGGCAGTGGGTTGTGAACACACAGGTTGCAAGTTTTGTATGGGCGGAACTTGGGCTGCGTGGATTTACAATGCCTTTCTTTGCATAAACGATTTTGAAAGGCTTTACATTTCAACACAAACTCTATGAACTCACTCAACCTTTGTGTTGACACTTTTTAGCATGTTTTATCTCGGTATCTAAGGCATTCACTTCATGGCATGCATGTGGACATATCATAGAGTCAGCGGTGACGACGCTCTCACTGGGTTTTATGAACTTTAAAACATCGTTTGGATTGTAACAAATTTAATTCCGCACATGTCTAATTTCATTTGGGACCTATACTTTGTAAACTCGATTGTTTTATTAAATCAAGCGATGTGTTTTCAAACGACACTTTAGGTCGTTCAATATAACCGTGATTGTGATGCTATGACAACCCAAATTCCATTCCATTGCCAAAAAAGTAATTTGGGGTGTGACAGATTGGTATCGAGCTTGGTTATAGAGAACTAGGTTGCATCATTGACCCTAGACTATAACTACATCATCATAGCATCTCATCATATCATTATAAGTGCATACTCATTATACATGCGGGTTTATGACTCAATACCAAACATCATATGAGTCGATTAGTCCAAGCATTGCATAGTTACTCTAAATTATACATAGCACGATCACCTATGTCTAATTCGGAAGAATCATGCAATGAAGGGAGTAAGTAGTCTCATATGTGTAAGCAATTCCATAATCGAGCCAAATTTTCAAAAGACCTCCTTCAAACCAATTTAGCCTAATCTCATGACGGTTCTCGTTTGATGAGTTGTGAGATTAAGTAAAATTGGTTACCTAAAAGTCTTTTGAGGGTTTTGCTCGAGAATGGAAAGTTGCCACATCAAACCCTAAACCGGAGAGACCAACACGAATCGAATTCGTGGACTAAATTCCTTTTGGGTGGGCGAATGTGACAACTCGTAATTTCAGGTCATTTTACAAAGTTTAAAATTTTCACTATTCATCTCGGGAATTTACTATTCACTTGTTACTATTCATCATTTTACTATTCATCGTTTTTTAAGTCGATTTGATATTTTGAAAGGGTATTTCAAAATTTTACTATTCACAAAACACTATTCATTCCCCGAGAAAATCACTATTCATTATTTTACGTAAACTAGGTTTACGAGTATCAAATATGCGTAACCTTGAGGGTTTAGCTGCGTATTCATGGAAAATCATCGAGGGCATTTCATATAGACTAGATTTAGTCTACATATCATTAGTAACGTCATCATCATATTAGTTCATGCATGGATTTGCATATTTCATTAAACGTTTATTTCCTATTAAATAAAAGCTATTGCGTAATCATTTATTTTGAACATTTGATCCGACACATCCAAAAATAATCATAATATATTTTTATACTTATTTTAAGACTATAAAAATTATATTATTATTTTACCCGATGATTTCAATTTATTTTGTATATAAATTGTTACGTATAAATATTCTGACGGTTTTCGTAAATTCAACTCGATAATATTTATTTCACTCAATTTTGTAAGAAATGTATTTTATAATTTTATGGCTTCAATATATTTTATTTTGATCCGTTAAAATTTATTTTTAGCTAACGCTACCCTAAATATTTAATTATACACACAAATTACCTATATTACTTACACTATTATAAAATTGTCATACAAAGATTCATTTCCTTTGTCTTGTTTTCTCCTTGTCGACTTGATACCATGACACAACACCTTTGGAAGACAAAATATCTTAACTAAAGCTACACATGTATTTTTATTAATTATATACTAACATTTTAACACATACATCACACATAGCTCAAGGTGTAAACAAAAATAAAATCCTCTCCTCCCCTTTTCTTTTGAAGAACCGGCCAACCCAAGACACCAAGAGGAAACAATAAATTTTTCTAGCTCATGTGTTTATCAAGTTCAATTAGTGATCAATGTTAAGGTTTTGAAATAAAAACCTATAGATTAATAAGGTTTTCATCACTTTCTTTCACATAATCATTCAAGTAAGCATTTCATGATCTTCATAACTTTTTCATATTCATCTTTATGTTATTTCATCATTTTTGCAAGAAAACATGCAAGTTACATGTGAATTTATACCACTTTTAATTGTTTTAGTACATATTATTAGTTATAATTATCCTATAATTAATCCCTTGAAACACATCATTTTTGATGATGTTTAGGAACCCATGACACCCTAAGAAGGTGTATGGTAGGTTTAGAATAGCTTTGGCATTGGTTTGAAGTGGTTAGAATAAGTTTTACGCGAGAAAAACTCATTTCGACAACTTTATTTAAAGGTCTGATCATATTTTTGAATTCTGGAATTTTCGACAGATTGTAAAAATTTTTGGGCTAGATATTTGGAAAATATACGTTAAAACGAAAACGTGGCCGCTTGAATGGGTTAAAACGGAGTTATAACGAAGAAGTTATGCTATTTTCAAGTTTGACGACGAAAACTATAAAATTCGAGAAAATTCAGATATTATTTTAACTTTTACGAGTCAAAATGAGTCTTAAGCGCTATTAAATGTGTCGACTTATCAAAAATATATTAGTATACTTTAATACGAAGCTAATGACATATAAAACGTAGAAAACGGACTTGTAACGATTAAATTACACGCGTTTAAATAAAGTTGCCGTAACTATATTATATAAGCAAAACTAATATATTTCTATTAAACAAACATTACGGCCGCGAATGACCATGTTGAGGGTCGTTTTTAACATCGATGGAATACTTTTTATAAAATGATGTCTTCTAGTAAAAGTAAGATTGCCTAGCCTATTTTCCAAAATGTCCAACCGTTCGTCAAACGGATTTGTAACGAGTAAAATACGGTCACTCAAACTTTGCCGAAAACCACCCTTAAACAATATTTTGTATACAAGTACCATACTTTACCTACATTTTTCTCCATGATCGAGACCTCTAGGATAAAAACTTAAAAGCTAAAACTTTTAGATAATGATACAAGCTTTCCAAAACCGTTGAGTTCGTTTCCTAACACTCGATGTGCACCATTTTACGACTAGCTTTTCGAGGCCATTTAGTCACTTTCATTAATTATCAAATGACATTGTTTTACGACGAAAAGCTATAATTTCTTGATAAATCATTAAACGACTATCGTAGGAGGTCATTTCAACGTAAATACTTGTAAAGTATTTTATAATATGATGAGATGTCACAAACATTTATTTCAACGATAAACATTATTTTCAAATGTACAAGTGGTATGGATATCCTATGAGTTTGCATGCATGACATTGTTTCATGATTTACATTAGAACATATCATTCATAATAGGTCGCGGTTAGAGATTGCGCCGCATTTCAGTGTATCCACTTTTGTCATCATTATAATTGCATCAGGTGAGTTCCATAGCCCCATTTTCAATTGTTTTAGTGCTTTTATTGAACTATTTTGGGGGAGATAAATGCTTAACTATTTTTCACAAGTACTTTAGATTTTTAAGGATAACTTCTATCATTATCACCATCGTTTCAAAACCGAGTGTTGTACTATATCAATTGTTCTTGTTTGCGTGCTATAGTTCTACGTCGAATAAAGTACTATGTTAGTTGACTCACCGATACATTGAGTCATGTACTATTGATTATGTGCTATGGTTCTACGTCGAGTTAGGTACTATTGTGAATTCATTTGACATCATGTGCTTGAACATAAACTATACACATTTTGGGTGGGTTGTGAACACACAGTTGCAAGTTTTGTATAGGCGGAACTTGGGCTGCGTGGATTTACAATGCCTTTCTTTGCATAAACGATTTTGAAAGGCTTTACATTTCAACTCAAACTCTATGAACTCACTCAACCTTTGTGTTGACACTTTTAGCATGTTTTATCTCAGGTATCTAAGGCATTCACTTCATGGCATGCATGTGGACATATCATAGGGTCGCGGTGACGACGCGTCTCACTTGGGTTTTATGAACTTTAAAAACATCGTTTGGATTGTATTAAATTTAATTCCGCACATGTCTAATTTCATTTGGGACCTATACTTTGTAAACTCTGATTGTTTTATTAAATCAAACGATGTGTTTTCCAAACGACACTTTAGGTCGCTCAATATAACCGTGATTGTGATGCTATGATGAACAACCCCGAGAATTCCATTCCACGCAAAATGTAATTTGGGGTGTGACAAGAGTATAACCCGCAAACCTTTGAAACCAGTTCAAGAGCACGCTTGAGACCATAAAGAGAACTACGTAGAAGACAAACATGATCAAGATGTTGTGGATCCCGAAAACCAAGTGACTGGTGCATATAAATAGTCTCAAATAAACTACCATGAAGAAATGCATTCTTGATATCAAGCTGCTGAACATGCCAATGTCGAGAAACTATAAAACTAAGAGCAATATGAATAGTGGGTCTGGTTTGACAACCAAACTAAAAATCTCATTAACATCAACCCCAAACTGCTGCGAGCTACCATTTGCCACAAGACGATCCTTGTAACGACTTAGAGAACCATCTGCTAAATACTTGTGCTTAAACATCCATATGTAACGAAAAATGTTCGCACCAGATGAACGAGGCACAAGAATCCAAGTTTTGTTTTTAATTAATGCATTGTATTCATCAAACATAGTCTTTTGCCAATTAGGATTATTAAAAGCCACATTATAAGAGTTAGTAAGAGGACCGACATTAGACACATAGAGTAAAATGTTAATTGGGCCTAATAGAGCCAAAACGAAGCGAGTAACCATGGGGTGAATCAAAGTGGAATTGGGATTGGGAGGCGGGGAGGCATTTGTTGGGCTATGGGATCGGGCGATGAGTGGATTGGGCTACATGTTGGGCCTATGAAATGGAGCCAAACTGTTGGGTCGAGGTTGTTGAACCGGTACTATTAGATGAAGCGGGGTGGACCGTAGGATCGGGAGTAGTAGGAGGTATTTGTTGGACATTTGGGGCCGAGATGAAGCGGTGAAATAGGTTGGACATTTGGGATGATTGTATGAATTATATTCGTGGGGGGCTAAAAATTGTATTGTGGGGACTATTAGGGGTCATCGAGTCATATGAGAACGCAGATCTCGTCAAAAGTGACATGATGAGTTCTTTTATTTTGATTGAGGCCAAGTCAAGACAACAATATACACGATGGCTTGTGGAGAAACCTAGAAAGATGGAAGGAGTTGCACGAGGCTCAAGTTTATTGTTGGTGAAAAGGTGTGGATAACACAAACACCCAAAGATATGAAGATTTGAATAATCAAGGTGAGTCTTGTATAAGCAAAAGTTAGGGGTTTTATTGTTAATGGAGGTTGAGGTAATATGTTTAAAAGATAGGACGATATGAAGAGCTTGACCCAAAAGTATGGGGTTGATGGGCTTGAAAGAGAATGGTACAAATGAGGTTGTTAATGGTATGGTCATACGTTCGGACTTCCCATTTTGTTAAGAAGTCTTGGGGCAAGAAAATGGACAATAATGTCATTTGTGGCAAACCATTTATGTAAAGCATGATTATTAAATGGGACAATTGTTTTTAAATGTATCGAAGTTTCCACTTTTTACTAAGTTGTGTATCATTCTTTTTTTTTCTTAACAAATGTGCAAAACTTGCCAAAACTACCTATCGCAACACTTGACAAGGTTTTTGGTTAGCGTTAATTACATAAATTTTGTGGTTAGGCCCAAATTGCAAGTTTCGTCCTAACGGCCGTTTAGCCAACGATTGTTTGCAACGTTAGTCCTTTATACTAACAACCGTTTCTAATTAACTAAAAATTTGGTCTTCTTAAAAATAATTCTTTTTACTTTTAGTACACGTTTTTATACATGTTTTTATATGCGGTTTTACACACGCTTTTAGGCACAGTTTTATACACGTTTTTATGCATGTCTTTATGCACGTTTTTAAATGCGGTTTTACACACGTTTTTATACATATTTTATACACGTTTTTATGCATGTCTATAAAACCGTGTGTAAAACCTCGTATAAAACCGCTTATAAAAACATGTATAAATACATGCATAAAAACATGTATAAAAATGTGTGTAAAAATGTGTATAAAAACCATGTATAAAAACTAAGGTTGTAAAAATCGCTAGACGCTAGTGAGGCGGTCGGGTAAGGCCTAGCGATTAATCGGGGATTAATCGGATTAGAATTTTTATGCATAAACTGTAATTTTAGATATTATATTATATTTTATTATATATATATGAGATAAGCATAGTGCATCAAAGTTTAAGAATTTTAAGTGTTCAAATATAAACACAATACATAATTCTTCAAAGTTCAAAGTCAAACATAGATATTACTCGGCTTGTTGACCATTTTTAAGCGATCTTGACCGATTAATCAGTTTGTTGACCAATTTTAAGCGATCTTGTCCAATTTTTAAGCGATTTTGTTGACCGATTTTTAAGCGATTTTGTTTGATTAATCTGATTAGACCGGTTTTGTCCCATTAATTGGTTTGTTGACCGATTTTTAAGCAATCTTTGACCAAACCGATTAAATTTGTCGATTATAATAAATCAATGCGCTTAGTGAGCGATCAGCGATTATGCGGGGATTAATTGGCCGCCTGGGCCGATTTTTACAACGGAGATAAAAACGTGTATAAAAATATATATAAAAACATGTATAAGAACGTGTATAAAAACGTGTGTAAAACCGCGTATAAAACCATGTATAAAAGCGTGTATAAAACCTCGTATAAAAACGTGTATACAGAGATGCATAAAAACGTGCATAAAACCGCGTATAAAAACGTGTATAAAGATATGTATAAAAACGTATAAAAAAACGTGTATAAAGACATGCATAAAAATGTATACAAAAACGTGTACAAAAATGTGTGTAAAAACGTGTATAAAAATCATGTATATAAACGTGTGTAAAAATGTGTATAAAACCATGTATAAAAACGTGTATAAAATGTGTATAAAAACGTGTATAAAGACATGCATAAAAACGTGCATAAAAACGTATATAAAAACGCGTGTAAAACCGCTATAAAAATGTGTATAAAAAACGCGTATAAAACCGCATGAAAAGGAGTTATTTTTAAGAAAATCAAAGTTTGAGTTAATTAGAAACGGTCGTTAGTATAAAGGAGTAACGTTGCAAACAATTATTGGCTAAACGGCCATTAGGACGAAACTTGAAATTTGGGCCTAACCACAAGGACGATTTATGTAATTAACTCTAACCAAAAACCACGTCAAGTGTTAAGATAGGTGGGATTAGCAAGTTTTGCACATTTGTTAAGAAAAAAAGAATGATACACAACTTAGTAAAAAGTGGCAACTTCGATACATTTAAAAACAATGATCCCTTATTAAATTCACCGCCATCGTCACATTGCAAAGATTTAATATTACAATTAAATTGATTTTTAACAAAAGCATGAAATGAATAAATTTGACAAAGCATCATTCTTATTACGAAGATGACAAATCCATAAATAATGCTAAAAATGATCCAAAAACTAAACATAATATTTAAGACCGGTATTAATCGAAAGTGGAGAAGTTCACAAGTCCGAGTATACAATATCAAAAGCAGACCTAACAATAGTTTCGAACTAGAAAAGGAACATCACGTGTTTACCAAGTCGACAAGATTGACTAACAAAGAAGAGGCGTCGTCTTATACTCTTATTAAACATAATAAGATTACTAGAAATAAGAGACCACAACACGTCACTTCCCGGATGCCAAGTCGTTGATGCCACATGTTTTAACTGACAAGAAAAGCTTATGGAATAGGAGATGGCTTTGTTACATGATACAAGTCTCTTGTTGATGCCACGTATTATCAGAAGAGTTAAGATGAGATGATGCACATGTGTCCATATTCCAGTTTATGTTGATAGGATCTTGCAAGGTCATCGTACTAAACACCCGAGGAAGTTGTAACACCCAAAAAACCATATTTTGGTATTTAATTATGAATATGCCATTAGATAGTTTGACTAAGACTTTATATGTATTGAAAGGATTCACGTGATTGGTTAGTCAAACCCGATAGTCAAACTACAAGTCAATATATCATGTAAATGGTTTTAGAAAGTATCATGTGTCACAACTTTGAAGAGAAGAGACCTGAAGGAACTAATATTTCAAATGACCAAACTAAACCCTTTAATATCAAGTTGTAGGGATTTCTATGGCATTCCAAATATTTCTAGTAGAGTATGGTCTTGTGTGGGTGACGAGACAAACAAGAAGAAGAGGGAAAAGACATGGAGCTTTGATAAGCATTAGATGAAGAATTAAGAGTGTTTATGCAAGACTATGTCCCTAGTAATAATATCTTACAAGTAAGTAACCTATTTATTGAGTTGAATTGTTAATTGAAGAGTTAGGGATCATGTACCCAAATTGGGAATTTTGAGTAATTGATTTACTAAAGCATGTATTGAAGTTATGAATTAATATGTTTAGTAAAGGGTGTTTGGTTCTAAGCTTTTTTTAAAAAAATGGGGCATGATTTAAGTGTTAATCTTATTAAAATTTGTCTTTAATTGATAAATAAGGTAAGGTATAAGTTTTCAAGTGATTAGAATTTGTTCATGATGATTTTCGGTGATTTTGGGCATGTATAGAAATAGGACAACATGTTGTATAGAAAGTTTGGTCAACTTTGAAAATCGTAGAAAATCAATTGTTTGTCGGATTAAGTTGAGGTAAGATCCAAAACTGTAGTCCTTTGAGTCTACTTTCTGATGCAATTAGTTTCAGGTCCTAAGTCAAAGTTTATGTGGGTCAAATTTTCAATTTACAGCTGGTTGTCTGAGAATCAGATTTCAGCCATTTTACAAAAGTTATTTAAATATTGAGTTAGCACCATATATGATCATGTTTAAGTAGATTAGACTAAAGTACATGCTAGATAAGTGAAATAGTAAGTTCTAATGCATTAGTATGATTATTATGTGTTTAGGTGCTCTCGGAAAGTCAAATGAAGGCCTAAACATAGCTATGGAAGCCAATGTAAGTAGCTTTGGTTAAAATGTGTTTAATATTGATGTTATTAGATTATGTGTGATAAATGAAGGTGTTAAGAACATTTAAGTTTTGACTTAGATTGTATGAGATTAATAGGAACTTGACTAGTTGGATATAAGTGTGTTAGTCCTTGGTTATGGACTAACCAAGGTACATGTTGTAATAGTTATGTGCTTGATGTTTATTATAGCATGTTATAGTTGATTTGTTAAAGTTTCGTGATGTTATAGTATTATATGGTTAAAGCTTATTGGTTCTTATAATGCTCAATATTCATGATGCGAATATGAGTAATTGATGTATTATATATGTTTTAACCCGGTTACCTACTAAGCGAAATCTTACGTTATAGTTGACATTTTTTTGTAGGTTGTGCAGCTTAAGTAAGGTCTCAGATTAAGGACCTATGGATATTAAGTAGAAGGATTGGAAGTACGTTGGATTATGCTTTTGAACTTAGTATTAGATATCGGGCTTAAACAAGTTAAACCCTCACGAGTCGTCGAGTTATAGCCTTTTGTAAATGAATTCTATAAACAAATATTGTTATAGTTTTAAAGGTAAATTATAGAAATTTAAGTGTATGTAAAGTGGGTGTTTGGCAAAACTCCCGTATCTTTGCAAAACACGTTTCAGTGGGTCATTTAGACAAAGTGTGTTTATGAAAATTAGTTATATGTTGTTTTAAAGAATACTTGATGAATAACAAAAGGTTCATTGTTGGTCATGAAGTTTGCGCAATATTTTGTCAAATTTGGTTTGGGGCATTTCACATGTCCAGTAAACAAATTAGAAGCACCAAAAACACTATGAGGAATACTAGCATTAGATATTGGCCCTTGGGCCAACTGTGGTGTCTGTGATTGGGCCTGGAACGCCACCGGTTGTTGCTGGGCCGGAGGTCCAAAGCCAGGAAGAGTTCAAGAAGAAGTTTGTTGGGCCACTGACGAGCACTGTGCCTGACCCAATTGCTGAGCTATATTTTCAATAAGTTTATGTTGGGCCTGAAGCATGGCTAAAAGTTGGGCCATGCCCATAGTGGATTTAAAAGAACCAGAACCAATATTGTCAGGTTTATTATCTGAACTTAATGAGAGACTAACATAAGATGAGGTGAGTGTAGGTTGCCATAACGAGGGATTATTGGTGAGAGTAGCACAAGCCGAACTATCATGCATAAATCTACACACATTACCAAATTGACAAAAAACACGAGCAAAACTGAACCATACCTTTGGTTGAGTAAAGGAAAGTGAATCATGAGTGTCCCATTCCCAGCTAGAAGCACCGTAGGAGTCGAGGGTGACACATTAGTGGAAAAAGGTTGTTGCTTGGAGTTATGATGCATGTCTTCGATTGTGACCATCGAGCGAACCGTAACAAGATCGTGAAAGGGATTATGATGAGCAATTATGCCGGCCATATGAGCAAGTTTATCACTCAAGGCTGTTAATACAAATAAACCGTGAAAATGTTTATTTATATTTTACCATATTCTAATGTTTTGTCGATAACAATCATAAAATCATTTTAACGAAATAAATAAAATACATAAAAGCTTTGAGCCAATAGTTTACTAACACACTTTTACTAAACATATAAAATCATCATAACATGTTTAGTTGGATAAGTTATATAAAACCAAAACCATTTTTATAAAACACTTACAAGTAATTTTGTTTACTTATATTTTATAAAAATGTATATGTGCTTAGTATAATTTGTAATGGGTAAATTATGGGTAAAACCAAAGTCCTGACCCATACCCATGGAGCATGGTCCATGACCCATGATCCATTGCATGACATCATGCATGGAATCATGTTGGATATTATCCATGATCCATGACCCATGACCTATGACCCATTGACTAGGTACAATGTATCTTGTTGGGTATTCATGACCCAAAGTCCATGACCCATGACCCAAGATTCATGACCCATTGACTAGGTACAATGTATCTTGTTGAGTATTCATGACCCAAAGTCCATGACCCATGACTCATTGACTAGGTACAATGTATCTTGTTGGGTATCCATGATCCAAAGTCCATGACCCATGGTCCATAACCCATAACCCATAACCCGATTTGCAACCCAAAACCGGACTAGCCTGATCCAACTATCGGATCCCTTGGATTGCACTGGCCGGATCCCTTGGGTAAGGGATCCTCCGGATCCGGGTGAACTGTAGGCATATTGCCTATAAATAGTGAGACATTTCTCCCTTGCTCCAACCCCTTTTAGATATATCTTCTCTCTGTTCTAACTTCTCTAACCTCAGATCCAAAGGATCATTCTATGTAGTTTTCTCTTTGTGTGATTCTATAGGTTCCTCTTAAAGGCGAGATTACAATCTCTTGAAGACATGCAAGCTCAAGGTTATGAGTTGCTAAGCTTCGTAATCATCAAGACCACTAAAGTGCATCTTGTTGATAGTTCTTCTCTCCCTCCATTAGTGTGTCAAGTTGAAGGCATTGGTATATAGTGCCGAAGGTGTACATTCGATATGGGGCGTCAATGTATATTTGTGTAATTTGGGTAAAAGGGTATTGATATCATTTGAAGTGTTGTAAAAAGGAGTTTGTCTCCTTTGGGTTATAGTGTTGGTTAGTAGTTCTTCTTTTGTAATGAAACTTGGTGTCTAGCCTAGTACCGGATAAAGTGTAGGCGACATTGTGATAGGTTTGGTTCTACATCATGGAAGAACTCGGTGTCTAGCCTTGTACCGGATAAAGTGTAGGCGACGTTGTGAAGGCTTCTTCGCCATATTAAGGAGCTTATGTTGTGTAGTGCTTAAAAACTCTCTAGTTGGGTACTCGGTGAGTGGAGTAGGGCAAGGAACGAGTCTTTGTAGCTGAACCACTATAAATACTTGTGTCGTGGTTTTTTGTTCCTTTACTCTTTATATTTTTGCATTTATTTATTTATATGTCTATCTATCAATATCCAACACACGATCTAAATGGATTGACATAAGTCTATCTAAATACTTTAAAACAAAGTTTTAATCGGCAAAACTATTCAACCCCCTCCTTATAGTTTTCTACAATTGGCATCAGAGCTTCGTTACCAAGTTTCTTAGAGTATATTGTACTTTAAAAAACTTGATACGATCCATGTATGTTTGAAAACTACAAAGAAGGAAATTTCTTACAAAAAACTATGTTTCAAGAATTTGTTTTAAAACGTTGGATATTTTTAGATATTATCATCTATTTTATCTTACATTTTATTTTGGTTCTATATTACAAAGTGCACTAATATTGCTTGTTATTTTCTTCAGTAGATTCCGAAATAAGCAGGTCATCAAGATTCTTTGGTAGTAAGATATCTTTCCCAAAAAGTTGTCAAGACTTATTACCTGGCAGATCTCGAAGAACCTCGAGTTGTCCATTGATAGTTATCTTCAAAAGGACACTCAAAATTGCAATAGAGGTATGAATTTTATAGGACTTATCTCTAAAGTGATATTAGTAATCATCTGTGTGCTTGATCTATACATGTCACTACTTGCAAATTATTTGTTTATTTTTCTCTTTATCTCATAGAAATGTCTAAACGTATTTATATGATATATGTGGTATATACGTGGTGTTCCTAGCGAACCTCATGCTTACGTGTCATCGTCCTTATAAACCTAGGTATGTCAATATGTGTTGTCTGAACATAATCTCTCAAAATCTAATCTTTCTAAACACAAATAAAACAAAAAACAAATTTCAAAAACTCCCCCTTCCCCATAAAATCTCGAACGTCAAACCCTCTTTCCAAAAAATCCCATTTTTTAAATCTTCCACTTTCAAATTTCTCACAAACTCACATCTTCATCCTCTTCATCATCTCATCCAACCCATAGAAGAACTTCGTCATCATGGTCTACATCGCCTCGTGATCATTGTCATCTCACTCATCGCCCTCGTTTACCCCATGATCACATTCTCGCATGGAGATATATTTGTTGTTTTATTAATCTACGTTTGTATCATCTATCCGATCCTTTGTATTGCTTTAAGTATTGAAATGAAATATAAATAATTTCTTAGTTATCTTATTTCATTTCTGCGTAATATGCTTACTTTTTCCTCTCACACAAGCAATCAAAATCTCGATGTTTTCTTAAATTCATTAGTGATAGTTTAAGATATCACATTTACTAAAACATAGTTAGTTTAAAACATAAAACTATGAATTGCATGAATAGAAACGTGCATAAAAAACCAAAACAAGAACCTGTTACCTCCGCAGTTCTCCCGGTTCCCCAGTCCATAAATGGCCGGATCCCTTTTCAAAAGGAACTGGTGGAACCGAAAGAACAGATGACAAAATTCTTGTGCACTCTTCTTCTTTTCCTACACAAGACCGTCATATCACCCTAAAATATTTTATGAAAACTTGCTATAATAAGTAGTTTCACTAAGTGTTAAAAAGAGTGAATTAGAAATGTAGGGTTATCATTATTAATAAAATAAAACAAGATAATAAAAACGTTAGAGATCCTATCTTGTCGCTTTGATATAATCCAAAGCGTGATTAAGAATGCTTAAAAGTGTCACCTAGCGATTCCTATTTTATTTAATTTTGATTCATGTCTTCATTCACCATGCTAAACATTGAATTGAGTATTTGTTTTAATATGATCGGCTAAGCACCTTTGGTGCTAGCCTTTATGATTCCTTGATTGTTTTGTTTATGTTTTTGCACTTATATTATTGCTTCTAGTGTATGCATGCGTAGTTCGTTGGTAGCTACCATTTCTTTGGTAGTTTTAAATCCGATAGTATTTGATTGCTCAGAAGAATTGACCAAAGGACCCTAGGGAAGTAGGTTGCGAGGGTTGATAAGAATTAACCAAAGGACTATCAATCCCTCTCGTGCAAATTGACCAAAGGATCACCTTCCGGAAAGCGGAACTTAAGAAGTTTGGGATGTGTGTCTAAGATGCTAGCCCAAGCACACATTTTTTTGAATTTTTTATGTAGGGAACTTAATGACTTAGCATAGAGTACTAAGGATCCTCGTCACCCCAAAGGGTAATGCCTTTGATTTTGGGTAGGAATCTATGTCTAATAGGCTAAGACGAATTGACCAAAGGAGTCTAAAGAATTTAAACCCCACTTGAAGCGATAGGAAGTAATAATTAGAAAACATAGACATAACATGATAAGATGAATAATTAGGTTAACACACTTCCTCTTTATTGTTTACAACCTCGTTTAATTTCCGCATTTTATTTCTTGCTTGTTAGTTAAATTAATCTTTCAATATATTAATCTTTTTTAAAACCGTGACACTAGACTTAAATAGGATCAAAAACTACATAGCTCTTGGGAACGACCTCGACTTTACCACACTCTATACTACGCACGACCGGGTCCACTGCTCGTTAGTGCAATAGGTAGACCTTAGGTAGACGAGACTCTAGAAATTTAAATCCTGGTAAGAAATCATACATCATTCTTGAACTTAAACCATCATTGATCCTTATCACGTCAACAACAACAATATACTACAACTCTTTAAATTATGACTTGCGAAATATTATAATAAAGAAAACCAATTATAAATCTCACTCATTCATTCATGTTATACAAAGTAAATCAAGACCAATTAAGGTCATTCACACGAATAAACTAATCATCATAGATTTTTGTTGAAGCTAAGCTTCATTTTTTATCCGAATATAAACGAGAGTTTTGTAACAAATTTGCTACAAACTTTCTTTGATTCGTTCAATAGAACATAAACAAACCTACCCGAGACCCCCTCGAAAGGATCTTGAAGTTATGATGCTCTCTTGATTCGATTTAAGCTGATAATTAAAAAGAAAAGGTGCGGTTTTGATTTGTTGTAACAAAATAAGTGATGATGGAGGTGAGTGTACTTAGTATCTGAAGATATCGGGGTTGGTTGGATGCATGATTCTTCGAGATCCTTGTTCGAGCTTTTAACCGTTACGAATGACAAAGACTTGAGTTGTCTAGTTATACCTGATGTAAGGAGTTACGTTGTTGTGCTTACACTGTATATCTATCACTTTAAAGGAGTTACGTTTTAGTGTTCAAGTGTCACAAAAAGCTGTGGATAATTCGAGAGAAGTTCATATACAGTTAAGGATGGTTGGATGGGTATATGATTCTACCATTATTGAAATTCTCAGTATTGGTTCTTCGTCAGACATTAGTACAAGCTTAAGTCACAAGTTCGGGTTATTTTACTTCAGTATCAAGTTCGTCATACTGGGTTTTCTCCATCAGTAGTCACTACAAAGAGCCGTCAGAATGATAATGGGGTCGGTAAAGAGTTAGCTGAGCGGAGTATAAACGAGTAGAGAAGTTTTTATCGCATTTAATTCTTACGGGTTATTTATGGTACTTCATCCTTGTTTGATTTATTGGACATACACGGTTACGCTGTCTCCAATTTCATCATCAACATACGTGGTGTATGTTTTCGATAAATCGAAAACAATGGAGGGAAAAGAGAGTAGGTGCGCTTTTAGTGTGATGTGCTTTCCTTGCCTTCTTTGCGAAAACCCTTTACCTTCATGATTTTCTGCAATCATGGGGAAGAAATGAGACGATCAGTGGTTCAAAGGTCTTACTTCGGTGTTATCGTCTAAACTTTCACGGGGTTATTTTGTGTGAAGTTACCTACATATGATGTTTTAACCGCATTATGATGTCTCACACACGGTCATTTTATCGGGTATTCACATATACACAGGTGATTATTATTCCGATAGACCGCAACAATCAGGGAGAAGTAGTATTATTTCATCTTTCATGGTTTGTTTGGTGTGAAGCGTCTACATACGTGAGAAGATCTTGTTGATTTCTTGTATGTTACTCCCAAACAGATTTTCCGCATTGTGTACAACTGTGATTACATGACTAGACAGATTTGCTTGGTGTGGTTTACTGCTCATCTACAAATTCCGCTGCGAACTAAAAACTTCAAAAGTTAGAAGACATGTCTACTAGATCAAAGTTTGAATCTCAAGACTGTTGTCAATTTGAGGAAGTTGATTCGAAACTTCGCCAAAAGAAGTGTACGGAGAAGCTGCTAAAGACATGCAGTATGAATTGGGGGGAAGTTAATCCAATTCATGCATATTACATCATTTTCCTACATGTTAAGAAAAATTCCTCAAGTCGAGGTACCAGATGAAGACAACGAGCGTTAACCGCGTCATCCTTAGCATTTGAAGAGCTTATGAAGATATTTCTTTATTTTATTTGTACTTGTAGGAAATGTTGTAAGTAATCCCTTATATCGTCCCATTGGGGGAAGATTTTTGGGATCGCTCCTAACACCTAAATGAAACGATATTTACGGGATTACAGTTGTTATCATGTTAGCCTAATACACAAGTACTAGAAGCGTCATTATTGTAACGTGGTGTGT
Source organism: Chrysanthemum lavandulifolium (assembly GCA_022545495.1). Taxonomy (NCBI): domain Eukaryota; kingdom Viridiplantae; phylum Streptophyta; class Magnoliopsida; order Asterales; family Asteraceae; genus Chrysanthemum; species Chrysanthemum lavandulifolium. Next base: position 98,754,969 of record CM040246.1, read on the forward strand.
ATGTTAGGCTAATATAAACCCTCCTAGAATTTACTAGGAGGGTGAGACTTTTGTGTGTATTTTTCACCTTCATCTTATTAATAAAACACTTGTTTTTCCTTTCTCTCTCTACTCTCTCTCTAACCATAGATTACTTCTTCTTCCATTATTCCCGACCTCCCGATTCACATAATCAACCAAATACACGATCCTACATCATAGGAGATATATGAGCACAAAAGTCGTATTTTTTTAAAATCAACGTAAGAACTTTAACTTCACTTTAACTTTTACATGTATGCAACATTAACAGGGAATTTTGACACTAAAGAATAATATAGAGTGTTGCTTCATAGGTAAGTTACTAAAAGATTACATTTGATAATACATAACTATGATGAGAAACCAGACAAATATTAGTAGTGAACTAACTAAGATTATGCTTGCATCACTTTCATGAATAATGTATTTTTGATGGTCAAGTAACAACTTTGGTACGCAAGACGTAAGGTAGGAACAATGTCACCAATAAAGGTAAAATAACGCTCTTTTGTAGCGTGAGTTTTAACACATCTGATTTGAATATATAAATTAAAAGTGTTTGCTAAAATAAGAAAATACGTCATATTAAAAATATCACGTTAAATAATGAATAGAAATGAAAAGTACACCATTTTGGCTCGAAGCCATTTGTAAATCATAATAACAAATAAAAAAATTGAGTTTTATACATAAGCAAAAGTTTAATAGTTTATTGAAAAACAAAACCGGTGAATAGCACGGGTCAAAATGACTCATATATACTAATTAATAAACCTAACCCTTGGGCTTGGGCTTAAATAATACAAATCCAAATACATGTCCACTAATAGTTTAATGAAGCTCGTTCTAAAGAATATGAAAATTACTGCTAAATGGATTCAACAATTGAAATCATATACATAATTATTTTTGACATATTTTTATGTATGCTATATTACATCTTATTTTACAATGAGTTTTATTTATATATATATGTTTGTAACATGATAGTTATGTTGATGTCATAATCATTTTCACATAATATATTTGATCGCAAATAAACTAGGCATCCGTCTCCGTAAAAAACGAATACCCAACTATATAAAATTATCATAACACTCTGACCCTGTATCTAATAGACTTGGACTTTCACCTAATAAACATACTCACTGAGTCATTGCATATCATTTGCAAATAACGGCATGATTTATGTGCCATTTGACTTTCACAATGGGACGAGTTTAGAGTGAATCATATAAGTGGTCCTTGTGGTTTAATTAAAACTACATAATTAGTTCTTCGTCAACACTAAATAAGTATATACGTATAGAGCCTTCATACACTATAAACAATGTCATCGACATACTAAATCCAAAATTTAAAAACACAACAAAATAGTTTTTTGAAATTTAGTTCAATTGAGGGCTCTTGTCATACCTTTTAATGCGTCAGGAGGTATGGCGTGTACACCCATAAGGTCCCTGATCACCCTGACTCTGATAGTGGTAAAGTATTGAGGTCTCTGATGATGTTCTGGGAGTCTATTCTTCAGTATGCAGGTGTCACTTTAAATGGTATTCATCAGGTTGATGATCAACTTTGTACACTTTGAGTAGTAAGCTGAAGGATCTCATCAGGGAGTTGTGTCATCAGAGGTCCATCTCTTCAGAGAGTGAACCACTCAGGGAGCAACATTTTCAGGGAATGCCTCATCAACAAGTACAAATACAAGCTGAGACTGAATCATAACTAACTTGAAATGGCTTTGACCTATTCAAGTGGCAGTTAGAACTGCATTAATGACCACATTCAATTGGTCCTATAACCACTAATCCCTAAAATTATGGAGGATAATTATGTGGTGATTAATAGGCTATTAATCACTCATAATTCTATTAACTAGGTTTGAGTAATCTCTACTATAAATAGAGATCATAACATTTACATGGAGATACACAGAAAACTTAAACACTTGGATGCGCAAGGGTTACTGATTTGTGTCTAATTCAATAACAAACATTTGGTCTTATCCCAAGTAGATATTCGTGATACCAGGCATGAGGGTTGAATAGTTTACTTTGGACAGTGATAACATGATTCCAAGTGATATCCGGTAATCATTCATTGGTATATTGTCTGCTATTGATTATCGATACCAATATGGGAGCTTCTAAACAACCAACATTCAAAGTAAACTATTTTATGATAATCAATGGATGCTGCTGCTATGAAACACTTGGCTTCAAACTTTGCCAAGCTTGATAAGTTTGAAGGGGTGAACTTTAGGAGATGGTAGAAGAAAATGCACTTCTTACTTTCCAACATGAGTGTGGTGTATGTGCTAACTACTCCTTTTCAAGAGGATGGTGAGAATGCAACTATAGAGCACATAAGGAAGATGAGCAACTGAGAGAATGATGACTATGTATGTCATGGTCTCATTCATAATAGTATGTATGATCCTCTTTTTTATATTTATTAGAATGTTGAATCTTCCAAATAACTATGAGATTCCTTGAATGTCAAATATATGGTTGAGGATGCATCAAGTAAGAGTTCCTTTTAAGTTATTTCACAAATTACAAAATGAATGATTCAAGACCAGTTATGGAACAATACAATAAACTTCTTGGTATACTTGGAAGATTTACACAACACAAAATGAACATGGATGAGGCTATTTCGGTCTCTTTTATCATTGACAAACTCCCTCATTTTTAGAAAGATTTCAAGCATACCTTGAAACATAAGAAGGAAGAATCAAATCTTGTTCAGTTGGGCAGTATTCTGCGTATTGAGGAATCCCTTAAGGTGCAGGATAATGACAAGCCAAAGAGTAGGATTGCTACTGGTCCATCAGTTGTCAATATGATGAAGTATAACAACTCCACCAGGTACAATGAAAACAAGGCCAAACATAAACATCATGACAACACAAGGGCTAACCTTTATAAGAAGGCTAAACCGACTTGTTGGAAATGTGGCAAAACTATTCACATTAAAAAGGATTGAAAATGTGTTAATGTTGGTGGTAAAACCAATGGATCAGACACAAGTGGATTAGGGAGTGGTGGTTCTACTAGTTTTATGAAAGGTAAGAATATGTTTAATAAATCTCTTTAGATTTATTATGTTACATATGTATTTGAATCTAACTATGTGTAGGATGATGATGTTGCATGGTAGGTTGACTATGGAACAACTGTTCATGTGTGCAAAGATAGATGCTAGTTCAAGACTTACGAGTCACTGAATGATGGTTCTATTCTTCACGTGAGAAATGAGTCAAAAACCCTGGTGCATGGATGTGGTTAAGTAGATCTTAGATTTAGTTCAAAAAAGATTGTAACTTTGTTTAATGTTATTCATGTTCCTAATATAAGGAAAAACTTGGTTTCAAGTAGTGTTTTGAATAATCATGATTTTAAACAAGTTATTGAATCTGACAAATTTGTTTTGTCTATGAATGGTGTGTGTATTGATTTTGGATATTTGTGTAACAAAATGTTCAGGATGAACATTGTTATTAATTGTGTTAATTCAGCATTTATGTCAACTTCTAAACTTAACGACTCTGCCCTATGGCATGCTAGACTTGGACATGTACAATATAAAAAGATGCAAGATATGTTTAAGGATAGGTTAATCCCTGCATTTACATGGATACTAAAAGTTTAATACTTGCATGTTAACCAAAATAACTAAGAAACCTTTTAAAGTGTAAAATGTGAACCGAGCTCTCGGAGGTAATACACGATGATCATGTGATTTGCATGCCACTCCTCATTGGGAAATAAAAAGTAATTTGTGACATTTATTGATGATGCTTATAGGTTTTCTATGTCTATCTTTACATACTAAGGATGAACCATTAGATAAATTCAAAGTATTTAAATTTGAAATTTGAATTGCAATAAGGGTCCACGATCAAGAGATTCAAGGCGATAGGGATGTGAGTACATTGATACTCTGTATTTTCAGTCAGTGGGTATTATCCATGAAGTGACTCCCTATATTCCACAACTAAATGGTATATCTAAAAGGAAAAATAGGGTACTGAAAGAAATGGTTAATTCCATGTTGTCCTATTCAGGGGTGAGTCATGGGTTCTGGGGTGAAGCTATGTTAACAACTTGATATTTATTAAATAGAGTTCCTAATAAAAGTATCAAGGTCACCCCATATGAACTCTGGACTAAAAGAAAACCTAACATGAATTATCTCAGGGTCTGGGGTTGTAGGGCTGTTTTCTGAATCTCTAATCCAAAGATTAAAACTTTAGGTGAAAGAGGCATTGAATGCGTCCTTGTTGGATATGCTCATCATTCCAAGGCTTTTAGGTTTTATGTTATTGAACATAATGCATATGTTTAAATTAACTCAATAATTAAATCAAGTGATGCAATCTTTGATGAGAATAGATTCTCATCAGTCCCTAGGCCAAGACAGAATTCCAAATGGAACTAATGACATTGGTGCTTCAGAGGTCTTTGAAGAGGTCCCTAACGAGGTTGTGGTTCAAAGAACATGAGACCGAGCTCGAAAAGAGAAAAAGGGCCAAGACTTCAAAATCATTTAGATATGAGTTTCAATTTGTTGGGTTCATAAATACTCAAACCCTTAATCTAGGATTTGAATAGAAAATACCCTAAGTGCTTAGACCGTTAAACACTAATAGGTCATCGAGTGCATAGCCTCTCGGTGATCCATCTTCGAGATACTCAAGATGAGGCAAAGAAAAGTCTCTCCACTCGGAAGGCGGAACTTAAAGGGTGAAGGCGAGTCAAGAAGAAGATGGTGGATTCGGTGGTGATGACAATAACTCATCAATCCTAAACTCCTCACCGACTACTTACATCAAGACAAATCAAGTAGAGGCGAAGGATATGAAGGCGAAGAATGGCGGGATAAGGCGGGATAAGTTTGAATCGAGATAAGGCAAGTCTCAGTATCAACCAAAGTCAACTTTCCCGAATGGCAAACTATCGTGCTCGGTGTCATCACCGACTTATGGAAAGTTGCCTTGTCTCTTACCCGATATAGTCTTTATAAATGAGACAAAATACATCGATATTTTGTCTTATGCAAATGTCGGCTTGTCACTTAGGATAGAGTTAAAACTCATACTTGTATAAATCGCATAAGAGATGGAGTGAAAGTTCAAGCTTGTGAATTGTAAAACACACACACACAAGCCATCTTTTACTCCTCCAAATACAACTCGGTCCCCGAGATAGCTCGATGGTTCCATAGTAGTTGTGTTCGGACTCACTGAACTTAGTGAGGAGTACCAACCTTTGTCATTTCAATCCCAAGTACTATTCGCAAGTACTTGGGTAATGTATTCTTTTGATTGATTTCTAATAAAGAATATTATGTTGAAAATTTATCGGTGTGTTTTGCTTACATCTTACTTACATCATTGATTCACTATTATCATTTTAATACTTAGCTGCTTTTACGATAGTGAATAGGGAACAACAAGTGGTATCGAGCTTGGTGATTATAAAACCCTTTTAAGCCGCTCTAAAACGTTTTAAATCATGATCCTAATGGTGAAATTGATGTACCACAACTAGTCGATAAAAGGGTGGAGCTTATTCATTTGTTTCCCTAGACTTGAAGTTGGTAAATTCAACAAATGAAAAAGCGTATGCTTTGCTATTTGATTGGGATGGAACCTTATTATATCAAGTGTATAAATGAAGGTCCATTTATCCCAAAGGTGAAGGTTTGCTTAAACACAAGCTCGATGAACTCGAGGATGAGAGGAGAGTGGTCAACGGGACCAAAGACTCAAAAGTATCATCATATCATGTCTTCCGATGATATTATGGAGTCGATTATAAGTCGTAGTATAGCTAAACAAACTTGGGATGACCTAGTCTATAGTCATGAAGGCCCATCGATACCAAGGAAAACAAGATAATGGACACGAAACTTGAGTATAACACCTTGTGGCTAAGGACTGATAACGTCTAAAATGAACATGTTTTTAGTAGCGTTATTGTCGGGTTTGTGCATGATATTCGGCTATATTTACTCATAAGCTGTTGCAAAAGTGCAAAGATCGTCTTGTGTATGTATATGTAGCGGTATTGCGAATATTGAAGAAATGAAGTTTTATGCACATTTGGGCGTCTAAAGGAAGGAAGTTGAGATTGGAAGCTTGTGGACTCAATGATATGGGCGTAGTGATTTGAAGCATCTGACAAGGAAAGATCAAGTTTGGCTTTGGAAATCATCAACGTAAGCAAAGAATGAGCGTAAAGGGAAAAGTCGACAAAAAGTCAAAGGAGCAAAACCCGGCCGCTCGGTGCAACCCATGACCGGATCCGGTGGGCTAATGGTCAAAGCTGTGACCGATTCGGTCGACATAGAAACCGATCCGGTTTACGGCTCTGCGATTACACAATTCGCATTTATTGTTGTCTTAACTCCCATAATCATTAGAGTCCGATCATTTCTTGATATTAACTTGGAAGAGCGTTTTTGGGCGATTAAGCAAGTGCTTTGGCTATTTAAAGGACCTAGTACTTGTATACTAAGTGTGACACAACAAATAGAGTATTAGTTTACACCAAAACTCATACTTACCCATTTATTTCAACCCAAAAGCTTGGTATTCTTGAAGCGTCCGAAGCAAGGAAGGAACCATTCTTGTCCATTGTTTGGTAGTTTGGGTTGTGCGGTGATCCTAGGTGATTGGAGGCGTGGTTGCTACATTCCACGATTTCTAATTCTTGTAATCACAAAGATTAGGTATTCTATGAACTTTGTTATGGAAATCTATTCTCTTGAATTGTTTGAATTACCTTGTTATGACTTGTGTTTAGATATGATTGTTTTCATGGAGTAGTTTGTGTTATACTTGTGTGTTGGAATGTGATTAATCATAATAATGTTCTCAAAATGTGATGCATGTATATATGATCTTGTTTAAATGAGTTTGTTGGAAAAATACTAGTCTTGGATTGATTTGTCAATAAAACATGTTTTAAGAAAAAGGACCGAAAGGATTTCTCTTGTGTTTTATTCCAAAAGTGTTGTGACAAACTAGTATGGGGATATGGTGATTGACATCCACCATGTTTTGCTTATTAAAACAAGACTAGAACGTTTTCATCACGAAGGGTCGAAAGATTCGTAAGAACAAATTTAATGAGAACATGTTGCAAACAAATGGAATTTTATAGGATAATCATTGGGATAAGGACCGAAAGGATTACCTAAATGTTTTGTTCTTAGAATGATTTTTACAAACAAATACCATGGTTGGGGAATCATTTGCTTATGATTTGTGCATCATACTAAGAGTATACACCAAACCTTTATGAACATTATCTATGGTTGATTATGAGACTTCACACAAGTATATATTTTATTCTTGATTCGTATTTTCACTAGAACACTTATTCGAGAGAGCCTTGACAAGCTTTCTTGTTAGAAACTTTTAATAAAATCTATTTCAAAACAAAAATCCCTTGGGACGATCTCGACTTACCAAAACTTTACTATTGCGGACGAGTATACTTGCTCGTATGTGTTAAAGGTTATACGGTTAATTCGTGATTATAAATTTTAAAACTTGCACCAACGGAGCACATCAAGTTTTAGGCGCTTGCTTGGGATTTTACGTAATTTTCTTTGAAATTAAAAAAAAAAAAAAAAAAAAAAAGTTTTGTTACAAACTAACCGATTCGGTTGGTTAGCCAACGAATCGGTTAGACGATACAATGAAATTTTTCTTTGGTTGAATTTTATATCTATCTTTTTAGTTTATTTGTGTTTTGATTTCTAGAGTAATTGTGTGGTTTAATCAGTTCTTAGATTTATTGTCTTTATTTATTTTTCTTTTCTTTACATTTGTTATTTAGTTAATCTAGTTTTATTTATTTTAATTTTATAGTTGATGGTAATGGTTAAGAGTATCTTATTTTCAGTTATAGTTTATTTTATGATAGCATTTATTAGTAGTTTATTTAGTTTTAGTTTTAGTTTTAATTTTGGTTTTAATTAGATTTAATGAGTTATTTAATTATTAGTTTATGAAGAGTTTTATTTAATTAACTAGAGTTAGTACATCCTTAATGACATTAATTTGTTTTAATTATTATTAAATTTTTTTTTAAAAAAAAAAAAAAAAAAAAAAAATTTCAATCAAACCGATCGGTGCATGACCCATAACTGATCCGGTTCGTGTTTGTCGTCTAGAATTTTTCAACCAACCGATTCGGTTGGTGATCCAACCGAATCCGGTTGGAGTTTACATCTTGAGTTTTATCATTTTGAGGTTTTGAGTTTTATTTTATTTCTTAATTTTGTTAGATGTCTTAGTTGTTTATTATATGTTTTTATAGTTTGTTCTTGTTTTACTAACGTTAACGCTAATCATTCGGGATTTGTTTTGTTTTGCTTTGTTAAGTTGTCTAGTAACATGGATAGTTTGAGCGGAATCTCGGAATACCTTCGTACTTTGGATGACATGTTCAAGGATACGGGAAGTTCATTAGAAAGATTGGAGGAATTCGGAGGAAAGCAAGAAAGAATTGGGAATTGACACGGGTGATATGGAAGAAGTATGTGAAAACAAGGTTCAACTACCCAAAACAAAGAGTGGTAGTGTTTACACAAGCACCGTCAGCGGTGTATGATTCACCGATGATGAGATTTGGAACACCTTGTGAAGTGGAAGGATGCGTGCTTGGGATGCCTGACAATATGGCGTATGGAAGAATTATATCTTGGAAGAGGTTCTTGTGAAATCGGTCATGTTCGTATGGACTATGAGGCATATGGGAGAAAGATGGTGAAAAATCGAAGGTCAATATTCATGGGCATATGTTTGAAAGCGATTTTGTTGTTCTAGAGGAAGGTAATGCGGATGAGCCAAATGTTTGTTTTGGTAGAGATTTTCTTGTCACAACCAAGTGTCAAGTAGATTTTGGTATGGGAGAATGCGGATTAACATAACCGAGTTGGAAGAAGGAAAAGGGATCAACGAGATGCTAGTGGAAGTTTGTGCAAATATGGAGGAGAAAAATGTGGAAGTGGTGAAAATGGGAAAGCAAACCGAAAGAAACCATCATCAAATAAATTAACCCCAACAACAACCTCCACCACCAAAAATGATTACACACCATTGTCACCTACCACTACTATCAAACCCTTAACGAAAGCCAAAAGAAGCTATCTTAGAGAATCTAGAACAAAAATTTCTAGAGCTCAATGAAAAGAAACCGGTTATTGAAGTTCTCCAAGACTATGTGCTTTATCGAAAGAAGTTGGATGCATTGATGCTAGCGAGGGCTAGGTTGGAAGATAAGAATCTCACGGATGAGGATCGAGATCGAATTTTGTTTAAAGGCATGCCAAGGAAAGAAAAGGATCCGGGTAATTTTGTGTTGCCAATCAAAGTAAATGGAACTACACGGTTTATGCTTTAGGCGTCACGGGTCGAGTGTTAACGTGATGCCGTATCCATTGTTCAAAACTTTGGGACTAAGTAATCCATAACCTAATCATTCTAAGCTCACTATGGCGGATAACACTCAAGCAAAGGCAATGGGAGAAGTTAAGAATGTAAGAGTGCAAATTGGCTACCAACCGTATTTGGCGATTTTCTTGTCTTGGATATTCCGGTGGACAAGAGTTTACCACTATTGTTGGGAGGCCATTTTACGAACTTGTGGAGCAATTATAGACATGGGAAGAGGCACCATGACTATTGTGATGGAATTCGAGGCAAACATACTACCCAAGACCAAGAGGACCAATTTTGGAAGGTATGGAAGATTTGGAATGGATGGATGCAAATGATGATTTAACTTGTTTTGAAGTGGGACGTGATGTCCACGGTAATCAATGTCTGGACCTTTAACTCCACCTTATTTCGATATAGAGGACGAAATGGAGCGTGCATTCGCGATAGAAGCTTTCTACAACCCATTCAAAACATTTTGGTTTACAAGAAGTTGACCGACTTTTAGGATCTTTACGGTGCAACTTAAGAATTTGGAGTGGAAACCGAAGGATTGGGGACTTACAAGAGACAAACCGGAGATGGGGCATGGCATGTTAAGTTTGATATATTATGCCGGATGGACGAAGATTTATGAGGAAATTTAAAACTTTTGAAACATTCCGTGAGTTGACGGAAAATTTCAAAGCGAGGATATTCTTAGGCAAGAATATTTTGAGGAATTTTGAGGAAAGGCAAAGACCGTAATAACAAGCAATCATTTGCTTGAATTTCTTGAACTATTTTATTTTATTTTGATTTGATGCATTAGGATTTTTGTTTCTTATTTATTTTTCATGTTATGATTGAGGTAATTTGGTTTTAATACATTATGACTATGAGTTTGAGTTGAGTTTGGATTAGTTCATTTATATGATGAGTTTAGTTTTTTTTTTTTTTTGGATTGAATGATTGTTCAAAATTTCATTTGGTGAATAAATGTTGTGTGAATTTTTAGCAGGAATTTTTGAGTAAAAATATGTTGCTTGGAGGGTAAATGCCTAAGTAACATGTTAAACAAGTAAAAAAGCAAATTTGGCAAAAAGCATACCGAATCGGTTGTGTCCTTGGTGAACCGGTTGCACCAAAATATAAAAATTTCATTTTTCAAAAAACACACACACACTAATTTTCGGTGGGTTTTGCAAAAATTCATCAAGAGAGCAGATTGGAAGTTGTTTGAATTGTAGGATAACATCATGGCACCCAAGCAAGTAAGCAATTACATTCAATTTACTCAATTAAGGTTTTATTTAGAACATTTGATTGAATTGGATTTTAGGTCACCAATTTGGGGGTTTTTGTTATAATTCGAATTAAGTGGTAATATTTTAGGATTGAGTGAGTGATTGATATAGGAGTGCATTACAACAAGTGATTGATTGATTGATTCACCATAGAATGGATTTTAGATGATAAGATTTTTCGGAATTAATTGGGTTATGCTTATGGAAAGAGATAAGTTACAATTAGTGATTCATTTTGATGAATGATATGTTTGATTTTTAAGAGTGATGGATGCTACACTATTAGAACTAATGATTTTTAAGAATGATGAGATGAGTTCTTAGATGTTAGATGTTTGATGATTTGGAAGCAAGATAGAGTAATTCTAGGATGTGGGAAATCATTGAGGATGATAGAATGCGATCTAAGAGTGGTTTGAGCGTTAGAAATTCGAGATGTTGAGGATTTGAAGGTGAAATACCTTATGCAGTCTGCACAACCGATTCGGTTGCGCATGGCAACCGAGCAGTTGTTGCACGATGTCGATGGGAAACCGATTCGGTTGGTGATCCAACCGAATCGGTTCTGGTTTCGAGAGGATTTTTGTGAAATTTTGAAATGTATCCTAGAGGGTTCTCTAACCTTCTTGTTTGTTCTAACACTCTTATATGATCTTATTTTTGTGATTTCTCTGAGAGAATTATTGTAGGAAGCTCGGTGGGAGGAAATTCCAATTAACCCGCTTGTTACGAAGTTTTGTGAAAGGAGCGAGAAGAAGAAGGTTAAGTATAGTGTGAAGAAGGAAGCAAATGCTAATTTAAAATTCAAAAATCTCACCGATGGAGAAACATGCTTTTCGAGAAAGATTGTCGAAGTTACAACATAGGCAATGTTTAGTTCAAGGGTGATTGATTGGGATTTATTTAACGAATGTGAGTGTGAAGATGAGTTAAGAAGGATGATCGAGCGTCTTATGTATATCCGGGGATGGAGATTCGTTCAATGATTTGTCATGGGAAAGAGCATTCGGCGTTAATGAAGAAGTCTACGAGAATGGTGTATGGAATTCTTTTCAACCATGTATTTTGAAAGAAAAGTAGATGTTGAATTTGATGTCGGAGATTTGTATTTGGTTTAGACTTTGTGGTAGGGATCATGCTTACACATTGCCGACTTTTGGTGTAGCTCTTGGTTTGTATGAACCACATGAGGTAAATCATCGATTATTTGAAACTCACTTTTCTAGACTTGGAGGTTTGAAAAGATTACCTAGTATTCCCGCTTATTGGAATCAAGTGGGAGATCCTACTTGTGCTAGGAGGAATGCTTCAACCATCGGGAATCCGTTGATGAGGATACTTCACAAGTTGATTGTGACCGGGCCATTTAATAGATTTGGGCGAGGACAAATGTCGAAACCGGACTTATGGATTATGAAGTTCTTTGGAAGAAACTAAGGACGGTAATGCTATTTGGCGGTAGCGAATATTTGTCTAGGAGAGCCCAGGAATCAAGAACAATGATAACATTTGTGGAGGACATTTTGTGACAAGATTGGCGAAGAATCTTGGGTATTATGTTGATGAGGAATTGGCTAAGTGTGGAGAGCCAAAGTATAGTGAAGCGTGGATTGCGAAAGGTTTTGGTAATGCTTTGAATAGGAGATTGGGAACCGTAGGGTTATGGATTGAACCAAGACCACAACAACCACCACAATGACAAGGAATATACCAATGGAGAGCGTGCAAATGGGTGCGTCCGGTGGTTTTGATTCGGGATGGGAGAGTGGAACCAACATCTAGATGAGATTCAATGTAGGGATGTGTGGAGAGATTCGATGATGTTAAGGAACAACTACATCAATGATTATTCGATGCCTATCTTTCAACACATGGCTCGAGAAGCCAATTACGAGTTGCCACCCTACAATCCACCAAATGTTCCACCATATCCTTTTCCTTACACTTCTTATCACGGACCTATCCGTATCCATATCACAGTGCGCACCGTTTCTGATCCAATACCCCATATGGTCGATTGCACGAAGGTGGAGGAACAAGTTATGAAGTTGGAGGATCATCATCGGGAGTTGGAGGTAAGAAGAAAAGAGGAGAGTTCGTTCGAAATCATAGGCGAAAACTATGTAACGAAAGTGATGATGATGATGAGTTTGATGATGAAGAAGGAGAAGAAATGGCGAGGATGACGAGTGATTATGGGTCATTCGTGAAATTATGGTTTCAAAAACAATGGTCATGATGTGTTTTAAACTATTTCTATCTTTTTGATTGATTTTCTTTAGGATGTTTGGTATATTTTGGTTTTATCTAGTTTTTTTTTAGTAGTTTTGTTTGTTTTGTGCATTTCGTGTTGCAGTTTTTGTTTGCAGGATGGATATGTTGGAAGCTTCTTGATGGTCAAATATTTCGAGTTGGATAACTCACAGGCTTGCTAATGACCCAATGTGCTTATTGCATATTTTATTCCGTGGTATCTTTTAACTATCTTTTTCCCATTTTCTTTACTTTGAAGTTCATTTTTCATTACATTGAGGACAATGCAAAACTTAAGTATGGGGAGGAAGAAAATAGGAAAATGATCGCATTTTATTTTTTAGATAACTTTTGGATGCAAGTGATTAGAAGAAATTAGCCCTTGATGGTCTAATGGTTTCATGCGTTATTGATAATTAAAATACATAATTTGGGATTTCAATGGTAAAATGAGGTTTTGAAAATTTTAGATTTGAACCAAATTCTTGAAATAATTCATTTTGGATTCGATAGCATTTTCTAGCATGCATAATAGCCTTTTTCCCACATTTTGTGAGGTTTCTTTTGTATGAAACATCTTTTGTTTTATATTTGCTATGAGTGTGCGGTGATTATGTCGATTCTAGAACTTGTACTAGTTATGCATTACGGTTAAAATCACTTTCGAGTGATCTAAATATTTTCAAGTGATAAGAGGCATTTTAGGAATAACCCAAATGGCCTTCCATTTTACATCTAATGATATATTAGTGACCACATCGGTTAGTTAACCACCCACATGGACCCATTTTGTTAGTGCTCATTTTAGCACTAGATACCCCTAGTTACACCTTACGAGCCATTCCTTTTCGTTTTGATAAATCCGGAAAAATACAAAATATTTTACACCTTTAAACCTTAGCCAACCCTTATCAAGTCTAATGGTTTGTTGCTAGTTGTTTGGAATGATTGGATTGTTTTTGATGATTATGAGTTAGTTACACTTTGCCATTCATGTGTGCCATTTCGACAAAGGCGAAGGATGCATACTTCTTATTTGTATTTTGTGGTAATGCTTATACGAAGTGTGGGGAGTTGTGATATAAAAAAAAAAAAAAAAAAAAAAAAAAATGTGATATGATTATAGCCAATGTGCTATATTATTATGAAGATGAAGGAAGATGAAGTATGTTTGAGTTATCGATTAGCCAATGTGCTAAGGCGTGATATATATATATTTGGTGATCGATATGAGAAGAGGAGTAATAATCATTTTCGGGATTGTGGTTTGTATGATGACTAGCACCATGGAGGTTTGGACTTGATTTTATTTTATTTTAAACCAATTTCATTAACTATCCCATGCCTTATCCATACCTATTATGAACCCATAGCCTTATCGTTATAACCCGAATAAAAGACCTCTTTGATGAATTTATTTTCTTTGTTTTGATACTTGTACAAGCTTATGGTAAAAGCATTGATCATGACTAGGCATTGGTGATATACCCACCAATATATGAGTGTTGAGTGAAATCTTAAAGCCACTTGTGAGGTATCCTAGTTATGTTATCTAAAGTGTTTGGTTCATTTTAGAAGATTTTCTCATATTATAAGCAAAATAATAATTATCTTTTATGGTAATTGTTACATTTTACGAAACATGGTGTTATGGACCATTGAAATCAATCTTTGCAAATGTTTGACCTACTCGAGGTGAGTAGAGCTTAAGTGTGGGGAATTTGATAACGTCTAAAATGAACATGTTTTTAGTAGCGTTATTGTCGGTTTGTGCATGATATTCGGCTATATTTACTCATAAGCTATTGCAAAAGTGCAAAGATCGTCTTGTGTATGTATATGTAGCGGTATTGCGAATATTGAAGAAATGAAGTTTTATGCACATTTGGAAGCGTCTAAAGGAAGGAAGTTGAGATTGGAAGCTTGTGGACTCAATGATATGGGCGTAGTGATTTGAAGCATCTCTGACAAGGAAAGATCAAGTTTGGCTTTGGAAATCATCAACGTAAGCAAAGAATGAGCGTAAAGGAAAAGTCGACAAAAAGTCAAAGGAGCAAAACCCGGCCGCTCGGTGCAACCCATGACCGGATCCGGTGGGCTAATGGTCAAAAGCGTGACCGATTCGGTCGACATAGAAACCGATCCGGTTTACGGCTCTGCTGATTACACAATTCGCATTTATTGTTGTCTTAACTCCCATAATCATTAGAGTCCGATCATTTCTTGATATTAACTTGGAAGAACGTTTTTGGGCGATTAAGCAAGTGCTTTGGCTATTTAAAGGACCTAGTACTTGTATACTAAGTGTGACACAACAAATAGAGTATTAGTTTACACCAAAACTCATACTTACCCATTTATTTCAACCCAAAAGCTTGGTAGTTCTTGGAAGCGTCCGAAGCAAGGAAGGAACCATTCTTGTCCATTGTTTGGTAGTTTGGAGTTGTGCGGTGATCCTAGGTGATTGGGGCGTGGTTGCTACATTCCACGATTTCTAATTCTTGTAATCACAAAGATTAGGTATTCTATGAACTTTGTTATGGAAATCTATTCTCTTGAATTGTTTGAATTACCTTGTTATGACTTGTGTTTAGATATGATTGTTTTCATGGAGTAGTTTGTGTTATACTTGTGTGTTGGAATGTGATTAATCATAATAATGTTCTCAAAATGTGATGCATGTATATATGATCTTGTTTAAATGAGTTTGTTGGAAAAATACTAGTCTTGGATTGATTTGTCAATAAAACATGTTTTAAGAAAAAGGACCGAAAGGATTTCTCTTGTGTTTTATTCCAAAAGTGTTGTGACAAACTAGTATGGGGATATGGTGATTGACATCCACCATGTTTTGCTTATTAAAACAAGACTAGGAGCGTTTTCATCACGAAGGTCGAAAGATTCGTAAGAACAAATTTAATGAGAACATGTTGCAAACAAATGGAACTTTTATAGGATAATCATTGGGATAAGGACCGAAAGGATTACCTAAATGTTTTTGTTCTTAGAATGATTTTTACAAACAAATACCATGGTTGGGGAATCATTTGCTTATGATTTGTGCATCATACTAAGAGTATACACCAAACCTTTATGAACATTATCTATGGTTGATTATGAGACTTCACACAAGTATATATTTTTATTCTTGATTCGTATTTTCACTAGAACACTTATTCGAGAGAGCCTTGACAAGCTTTCTTGTTAGAAACTTTTTAATAAAATCTATTTCAAAACAAAAATCCCTTGGGACGATCTCGACTTACCAAAACTTTACTATTGCGGACGAGTATACTTGCTCGTATGTGTTAATAGGTTATCTGGTTAATTCGTGATTATAAATTTTAAAACTTGCACCAACGGAGCACATCAAGTTCAATCATGCGGGGTAAAAACAAAGGCCTTGTTCTTTGAAACCTTCGACTAGGATGAAGAGCCAATCTCACCGATGATGAAATGGTGCATGTCGGTGCACTAATGGCCCTCTCGAAGAGGACAAGCTAGTGTTGGGAAAAATCATGCCAGAATGGAGAGTGGGTCAACATCACAATGAAGAAGGTAAATATTTTACTTTCTATGGATGACGACTCTGATTGGCAGTCCTATATGAACTATATCAATGTTGACCTTAAGTTTGTAGAAGAGCAACGATTAAATCTTTTTTCAAAATATAACAAGCTAAGTTTTGAACTAAACAAGTGTAGGGATGAACTGCTTCTTTTAAAACAAAATAAACTTGAGGCTATCAATTTGCAAATTCAAAACACTGAATTAGTTAAAAGAAATCAGGCTCTTCAAGATGAACTTAAGAAAGAAAAGGATATCAGTGCTAGTTGGACTGCTAAGAATCCAAGAGTCTTTGATCTGTAGAGAGCCCCAAGAGCAAAAGAGAGTCATAGGTGAAGATCATCTCACGACTCTCACAACAAAGACCGATCTCCCAAACCATTTGTGTGCGGTGGCATGATTACCAATGTGTTGACTATTCCCAAGCCACGTGATTGGATTGAGCAGGTTAATCCCGATAGTAAGCTTCCAAATTTCAATTACGGAAGAATTCTAGAGCACGAAAGTCAAGCTCTAAAGAGCATGCTTGGACTCCACGATGTGACGAGAGTCTTGAACACATCTCGAGTCAAGCGGAATCTCAAGCACCACTTCCACCCCTGGAAGCTCTTGAGGTGATGCTCCTAAACCGAGCTTACTCCATTACAATTCAATCCACACTCACCAAAAGAAAGGTCGGACTTGGTAGAACCATCTTGAAAAGACCATCAAAACCAATTCAACAAGATTCTACCCCACCGTGACTTTCACATCCTCTCGTCCCCACCGAATCGACCAAATTCAAGAATTGATCGAACTTGTGAGGAAGCTAAGCGATAAGATGGAATCCATTGAAAAGTCACGAATCAATCAAGGAAACAAAGTCGCCTCCTCAAGTTCCTCAAAGTCAAAAGCCACCACCAAACCCAAGCGAAGTGTGATCTATGCCACTATACCGCCATACCATCGACAATCTGTTATAGAATCCTTTTTGTATGATCCGCAAAAGGATGATCACAGAACTTCGATCACTTACAATATGTAAGTTCACTCATTAAAGCAAACTATACCAAAGTTGGTCATCGGTGATGCTTTAACCTCCAATCTGCTCAAAAGTTTAGAGCAAAACCCTTTCCTCCTTGCCTACACTGTGGCTTTAATGATCATCACCGATGATTGTCTCATGAACATATCTTTGTGATATTTGCGAAATCCGACTCATGAGACATCCCAAGATGATGTGTCATCCAAGCAAGGAGAAGTTCCAAGCAACCCAAAATCACCGAGTCATCCTCGGTCTCCAAATTCAAAACCTATGGTAGCACAATGCACTCAACCACCGACCATGAGTCAATTGCCAAATTTAAATGGACCTTTAGGCCCAAGCCCACTAGTATGTGGGTCGTTAAGAGAAACTAATCCGGTTTACTATTTGTGCGAGACACGCCAGGGAGCCTATTTGGCATCTAGATAGTGGATGCTCAAGAAGCATGGTGGTGTTAAGGAGTATCTGCACAAATATGTAAAGGAACCAGACCCAAGGTAGTATTTGGTGATAACTCATCATGTCCCATCAAGGTTATGGTTCAAGATATCGCAATGGAATAGTTTTCTAGAATAGCTTATGTCAACGGTCTCAAATACAATCTCATCGATTGTCATCAACTCGTGATGCAAAGTACATTGTGCAATTCAATGACAAACAAGGCACCATTTTCAATGCCAACAAAGAAGTTGTTTTGATAGATCCTAGAAGAGATGATGTTTATGTCTTAGACATGTCAACACTCTCTCAAATGGAACTTGTCTCTTTGCCAAAGCCACCGAAACTATCAATGGTGTGGCACAAGAGACTCTCACACTTAAATTTCAAAAACATCAACAACTTGGCAAAACAAAACAAGGTCCTTGGCTTACCATTCTTGGTTTTGCAAAAGATAAACCATGCTCATCCTGTGAAAAGGCAAACACCAAAGAGCATCTTTCAAAACAAAACAAAATTTATCAATCAAAAGCTGCCTTCACCTCCTATATATGGATCTCTTTGGACCGATCGGTCCTAGATCAATCTAGCATGAGAAGTATACACTTGTCATTTTTGATGAGTTTTCAAGATACACTTGGGTATACTTTCTTTCTAAAAGAGTCGAGCGGTGATACTATAATGTCATTCATCGTGAACATTGAAAACCATAATGACATTCTTGTTAAACAAATCAAAACCGACAATGGTACCGAGTTCGAAATGAAGAACTTGAGAATTTATGTGATGAAAAGGAATCTCCCAAAATTTTCATCTCCTTACACCCCCGAACAAAATGGGGTAGGTGAAAGGAAAAGCAGAACTCTCATTGAGGTGCTAGAACTATGTTAAATGGCTCACTCTATCAAAACATTTCGGATCAAGCGGTCAAAACGACTGTTACACTTAAACAGGTAAATCATTGTCAAAAGACATAACAAAACCCCATATGAGATATTCAAAGGTAGACTTCCCGATATCAACTACTTTCATGTGTTTGGATGTCCGTGTTTATTCATAACCACAAGGATCATCTAGGCAAGTTTGATGCTAAAGTCGATGATGGATACTTTCTAGGTTACTCACCGATCTCCAAAGCCTTGAGGTATTTAACACAAGGAGACAACAAGTTGAGGAAACCTTTCATGTCACCTTTGATGAGAGTTCGAAAGCATCGACTTCACCAACAACTCGATGGAGGAAATAGAATTGATAACTCATCAAGATATCCTCGATGAGTATGACATCGAAATCAATTCCTCATACCAAGGCGATCTTGGCATCTCATATTATGTCTTACCTCACAACTTGCCCTAACCAACCATCGGTGAATTCATTGATAATCAATTAGTCCTATTTGGGATAGGTAACATCGAACCAAATGTTAGGAACACGTGATTCAAGAACCCCAACTCGAACAAGACATCTCAACAGATGATCTTAATGATTCGTGGCTCTGCACCTAAACTCACTCTTGAGTTTCGGTGACCTCTTCAAGCTCGGATCCTAGACCATAATGTAAGTGGACAAAATCTCGGGACATTGAGCTTGTAAACATCATTGGTGAACCCATTGAGGGCATGCTTACAAGAAGCATGGTCGCTAAACTAACTGCAGACTTGACAAATGAATGTCTATATGCCGATTATCTATCAAAATATAACCAAAAAGTGTCATCGAGGCTCTTAAACACCCAAGCCGGGTTCGAGCCATGCAAGAAGAACTTCAACAGTTTGATAAAAACAAGGTCATGACCTTGATCAAATGTCCTCGGATGTCATTGTCATAGGAATGAAGTGGGTTTTCGAAACAAAGCGATGAAAACGACAACATCATTAAAACAAAGCCGGACTTGTAGCCAAAGGTTCTGATCAACAAGAAGGCATTGACTATGATGAGACATTTGCTCTGTTGCAAGAATGGAAGCCATCGAATCTTCCTTGCATATGCTACCTACATGAACTTCAAAGTTTACCAAATGGATGTAAAAGTGCATTCACGAATGGTGAACTCAAAGAAGATGTGTATGTTCAAGAACCTCCGGCTTTGAGAGTAGTGAGTTCACGACTATGTCTCGCAAGCTTGATAAAGCCCTTTATGGACTAAAACAAGCTCCCGAGCATGGTATGAAACTCTCTCGGCCTTCCCGATTCAAAACAAGTTTGTCGAGGAAAGATAGACAACACATTGTTTATCTACAAGACAAAACAAGATGTGATACTAGTCCAAGTATATGTTGATGACATCATCTTTGGCTCAACAAACTACACTCTTTGCAAGCAGTTTGAAAAGCGATGACAAAGAAGTTTGAAATGAGCATGATGGGTGAACTCACATACTTCCTTGGACTACAAATCGTGCAACCGATAAAGGAATCTCCATCATCAAGAGAAGTACACCGTAAATCTCTTGAAGAAATATGAGATATCCGATTGTGCCTCGGTGAAGACAACAATGGTCCCTCCTAACAACCTTGGACCGATCTCATTGGCAAATCAGTCAACCAAACCCATTTTAGAGGATTGTTGGCTCACCGATGTATCTAACTACTTCGGACTGGACATACAATTCTCGATCTGTCTAATAGCAAGATATCGGTCAATCCCAAAGAATCCCACCTCACCGCAGCCCAAAATAATACTTAGATACGAAGGGAACCCCAAGCCTTGGACTCTACTATCCAAAGTGCTCGGGGTTTGATCTCAAAGGATATTCGACTCTAATTATCTTGGCCGCAACATGGATGAAAAAGTACCTCAAGGTCCTGTCAATTTCTTGGAGGAAAACGGTTTGTTGGAGTGCTAAAAGCAACAATCGGTGGCTATGTCTTCAGTGAAGGCGAGTATGTGGTCTGCCGCAGGATCTTTGTGCCAATGTTTTATGGATGAAAAGTCAACTCGGTGACTATGACATCCATTACAAAATGGTACCCATCTTCGTGACAACACCGATTGCCATTGCAATCTCCAACAACCCCGTCCTTCATCAAAGGACCAAACACATTGATATCGGATATCATTTCATCGGGAACACATATGAAAGGAGACATATAGCTTCATTTCATCCTCATCGAATATCAACTTGCGATATATTCACCAAACCCTTAGATGAACCTACCTTGAAGACCGAAAAGTTGAATTGGGAATGCTAGACATTGAAAGTCGACAACTCGAAAACTAATCCCAATCTCGGTAAGTTTTCTAAAATGATTCATCCTCCCCGAACAATACCCCAAAACAACCATCTCCTTTGAATGAGTAAGACTCATTCAGGGACCCTGACAGTTGATATTGAGCATTGAATGAGTAACTAAATGCTCCAAGTATCAGTTACTTAAATGTCCTAGGTTGGTAACCATGCCAATTTAATATAGGAATATATGTCTCTTTGTCTTACTGTCATCCATGTCAAGGGTCCCTCAAAAACTTACCTCATCCCACTTGGCATTAAATGCCTCCTCTCACATGAAATATCCAGTGGATATTTTATTACTGCAGAATGCACTTTTACTGTGCACTGCAACTGTTTCCTTGAAAACCGGGATTTTACTGCGGGTAGTGGAGTGGTGGCATTAAATGTGGAAATTCAAAACGTTTTCAAAAACTGACTTTACAAATCCCCACTTATGCACATTTGACCCCTTTCATCACTCTATAAATACCCCTCTCGAAAACACTAAAAACAAACACAAAGATTTTCTGCAACTAAACTCTATCAATCTCTTCTCAAAATAAGAAATCTTTGTGTCATTTACTCCTCAAAACAAGTTTTTCACTAAAATCTTCTCTGTAAACATTTACAAAAGGTTTTTCACTACAAACTTAAGAGATTCAAACTCTTTGATTGTTCTTGTCAAGATATTTTTTCAAAACCCTAAAACCTTTTAATGGAAATGGCAAGAACACAATCTCTTTAGTTTGCACCCATGATGGTGGGGATCTCGGAATGTTGAATTTAAAACTAACAATGTCATAGGCAATTTTGAATACCCCAAAATGTCCCGACCTATAAGGACATAATGAAATTTTTATTCAACCGCCTTTGAAAACGGCCTTTGTTCGGTGTCCTCTATATTGTACCAAAACCTCCTCGGGAGTTTTGGGCAACAACTATGGCCTTTGACCCGACACCCCTAATGATGAGAATAATCTTAGACCACTGTGAAGTATCTCATCGAGTTCGATCTTTTAACGGGAACAGTCGATCACCCGGACTATAAAACTTTTGTACTTCAACGGGGTTAGACTATAATAATGGAGTATATGTTGCCCATCCCGAACCTTCCACGATTAAGGATGGGTTAAAACAAATTGTTTTGGATCCAAATTTTTGGACGAACCCCGTCACCAAGAATTCATTTCACGTGGCTTGAAGGACCTGTTCACTTTTGTGATTCGGGTCCTCGTGGAACCACTCATCCACTGAACAAGTTAACTCTATTCGGTTGATGATGGCATCCGCTTGATGAATGGGGTCATTGTCGAAATTGGGAGATCATTTCTGATGATCTCGTAACCAAGCTACTGAGCAAAACTAGGAAGAAATACGTTTCATATCCTATGTTTGTCTCTTGTGCTTTGCAAGTATTCTTGGGTTGCAATTATCCTCGGGAACAAAAATATTGTGCTTTACCCGCATCCCGAGTCAATCTAATTTTCAAAAGGACCCATCCCTTGTCACTAATATCGAACCGATGGCCCATATGGTTGTCAGAAAAATCGGAGGACTCGGTGTCTCTAACCCTGCTCCTAAAAGAGAAAGGGAAGTCTTAGGCGGGACTAAGACCAAACCCAAGTCTCGGGGCCACGAGGCTTGTGAACACAACCCAAAAGGAAAAAGAAGCCCAAGGCGATCGCCACCCACTGGAGACCAAGCAACATCCACCCGGTGACAACGAAGGACACCGATAAATCACAATCGGTGCCTTGGTCCCAACTACTACTCCCCAAGATCCGGAGGAAACATACAACCCCGGTAGGGGAGCACCTTCCACAACGCCCACGGATGACATTCGCAAATCACGCCTTTTGTCCGAGGGCTGGCGAATGATCCCAAAGACTCGGAGGAATTGAACAATCACCGATAGGGATCTAAGCGCCACCGACTCCGCCAAAGGCACTGGAAACACCCACCAATGTCTCGGGGTCACGGGGGACAAAGACTCGGCGGAAAGAAACAACCCCGATCGGAACCCACCACCAATCGACTCCGCGAAGGCATCGAAACGCCCACCGATGTCTCGAGGGTCACTGGGACAAAGACTGGGGAAACATACCACCCATCGACTGAACCCATCACCACCACTTTGTTAATATTGTCGAGGTCACCGATATCTTATTTTCGATGATGAACTTCTTCGGCGGTGGCGATGAAATACTTTCAGCAGGGGAAGACATGGACGTTGAGATTCAACCACCTGAACAAGAATATCAACCTGATCCAACGAAGCCTGAATAGTCACCTTTTCAAGCTGATGATAACTCTTCTGCTTCCTTAGACTCTTCATCATCTGATGAATTTAAAGGGTTTGACAATGTTCTTCCACTGACTGAAAGACAGTTGGTTAAGTGGATCACAAAGGCTTCAAGGAAGCTATATTCTGGGGTCACTGAAACATTATGGGATCAACACACTGAAGCTGCTACCAGCTATGCTGATCTAAAGTCTGATGTGCTCACTTTCAATGCCAACACTGATGAACACATGGATTTCATGTACCAACATCTTCATAGACTGTATGAAAACCTGGTTAAGTTTCTCAAGCATCTTCAGACTTGCGGCGTTACACTTGATGAAATTAGGGATGCTGTCAAAGAAGACCCATCACTCAACTCTAAAGTGCTGGAGGCTACTGAGACTTACTTGAAGAATTCCTCAGACCTCACTGAACTAATCAATATGCTAAATTTTGCCAATGTTCAGGGTCTTCAGTCTTCGGTTCAGTCTCTTCAGGCAACACTGGGTTCTTTGGATGCTCAGGTGACCACTTTGGCTAAGGCATCATTTTCAATGGCTTGGAATCTTGGGCCAAGAATGACTGCCTTGGAACTCTCACAGGCTACTCTGAAAGAAAAGGTCACTGGTCTTCAGAAGGATACATCTGACATCAAGGCTATGGTCACGGAGATCTACCAAGCCTTCAGAGGTCAAGCCACCCAAACTCCCCCAGTGTCAGAGACAACTCTTGCTCTCACTGAAGCTGCCGCAACAGTTGAGGGGTAGAAGACCACTGAAGAGACTTCCTCTCACACTGAGGGGGAGCCAGCTCAACCAGTCTCTGTTGTACCAATATCATCAATCCCACCTGTTTCAACAACACCCATATCATCAGTCCCACCAACATCTACAACAACATTAACAATGACAGTGACTACACCCATAACAACAACAACACCACCCTTGGTAGCATCATCTTCCTCAGGCCAGGATAAAGGAAAAGGCATAATGCAAACTCCTGAGCCTGAGAAGATCCCTTACATGATCAACAACACTGAGTACCTGCTCACACCACAACAGCTAAGTGCCTATCTTGCAAAGGAAGAAAGGAAAAAGAAACTAGCTGAGGAAGAGAGAAAGAGCAAAGAAGCACTGGTACAAGTCGTTGCTGAGGAAGCTGAGAATATAGGAATTGATCCAAAGAAGCTTCAAAAGGGTCACGCAGATGAAGTTCAAAGATGCTCGGGTAGCTCAAATGGTGAAATGAGAAAGCGGTTGGAAGAAAGGAACAAGAAAGTCTGCGACCATCAGCAAGGAAGAATTGACCACTACAAGCGGTCAATGACAAGCGAGGTCGCTGAGAAAATCATCGATGTCGAATCATCCCAAGTCTAAACCACCGCAATGAATGTCTCTGGGGATGATAAAGACACTTCGAGGTTCATGATCCCCAAAATTCACCGACTTTGGGATCATCGAACTCGATGAGCTTGGTCCAATCATTGAAAAGAAGCGAATCGCGGTGGTTAAGGAGGCGATGAAAATGCTCGACAAAAGGTATGAAAGACCGAGGGATGCACCAAGACAACCGGGATTCACCGCTTTAATCGCACCTCAAGGATCTCAACCTCAATCATCATAGGGCAAACAAAATAGGGTTGAGTTCCAGCCTGAGATCAAAGTGCCTGGACTTGAATGCAACAGGGAGCTACCTAAAGGTGTAAAGTTTGTCAACTGTCTTTGCATAAAAGAGCTTGAAAGAGGACTCTTCTTCATTGATGTCTATGGAAACCCAACATTCCAAAAGTGGAGTGACATTGATCTTGCAGGAGTGCCTACAATGGCAAGTTATCTTCCAGTGGCCTCTCAAATCTAAACTCCAGCAAATGTCAGGTTCTACAAAGACCTGAATGCCAAGATAAGAGAGCACCCTGACAAAGAAGCACTCCTCAAGAAGAAGCCAAAGCTTGAAGCACTGGGAATCCACCTTGATTGACATCATTTTGTACTAGTGATAGGAACCATGTAATGTGATCAATAAAAGATGTATGTTTTGTTAAAATACTTAGTGTTCCCTATTGTATTCATTAGTACATTCAGTGTAAGAAGAAGCCATTTGCTCACTTACACTGATCAAACACTTAGGCTATTTGTATATCAAATAGGGGGAGACTGTTGGGTTCACTAAATACCCAAACCCCTTAATCTAGGATTTAAATAGAAAATACCCTAAGTGTTTAGACCTTTAAACACTAACATGTCACTGAGTGCATAGCCTCTCAGTGAGCCATCTTCGAGGATACTCAAGATGAGGTGAAGAAGAAGTCTCTCCACTCGAAGGCGGAACTTAAAGGGTGAAGACCGAGTCAAGAAGAAGATGGTGGATTCGGTGAGTGATGACAATAACTCATGAATCCCTAAACTCCTCACCGACTACTTACATGAAGACAAAATGAAGTAGAAGCGAAGGATATGAAGGCGAAGAATTGCGGGATAAGGTGGGATAAGTTTGAATCGAGATAAGGCGAAGTCCGTATCAACCAAAGTCAACTTTCCCGAATGGCAAACTATCGTGCTCGGTGTCATCACCGACTTATGGAAAGTCGACTTGTCTCTTACCGATATAGTCTTTGAAAGCAGATACAAAATACATGAGTATTTTGTCTTACGCAAAATGTCGGTTTGTCACTTAGGATAGAGTTAAAACTCATACTTGTATAAATAGCATAAGAGATAGAGTGAAAGTTCAAGCTTGTGAATTGTAAAACACACACACACAAAATCCATCTTTCACTCCTCCAAATACAACTCAGTCCCTAAGATAGCTCAGTGGTTCCATAGTAGTTGTGTTCAGACTCAGCCTAAACTTAGTGAGGAGTACCAACCTTTGTCATTTCAATCCAAGTACTATTCCGCAAGTACTTGGGTAATGTATTCTTTTTGATTGATTTCTAATAAAGAATATTATATTGAAAATTTATCAGTGTGTTTTGCTTGACATCTTACTTCAGTCATTCATTCACTATTATCTGTTTTTAATACTTAACTGTTTTTACGATAGTGAATAGGGAACAACACAATTATATTTAATTGAAGGAACACGGGATGAGGTCTCTGACCAATAATCTTATTGCTTTATTGTTAAGGATGACCCTAAAACATTTGATGAAGCAATGATGTCTCAGGATGTTGCTTTCTGTAAAGAAGCAATCAATAAGGAAATGGATTCCATCCTGGGAAACAACACTTGGGTGTTGGTGATAACCACCTGGTTGCAAATGGATTTTCAAAAAGAAAATGAAGGGAGATGCAACTATTGAAAAATTTAAGGCTAAACTAGTTATTCAGGGCTTTAAACGAAAGTCATAGATAGACTATTTTGATACTTATGCCCCTGTGGCTCGTATCATTACTATAATATTGCTGATTGCTTTAGCATCAATTCACAATCTGATTATTCATCAGATGGATGTGAAGAAAACTTTCTTGAATGATGAATTAGATGAGGAGGTACACATGAATCAACATCAGGGCTTTATCATGCCAAAGAATGAAAGCAAGGTGTGTAAACTAATTAAGTCTCTGTATGGATTGAATCAGGCACCTAAGCAATGGCATAAATTTTTTGATGAAGGGATTTTGTCAAGTGGTTATCATCTGAACCAATCTAACAAATGTGTATATAGAAAATTTGATTAATCTGGTAAATGAGTCATCATTTGTCTATATGTTGATGACATGCTGGTCTTTGGCATTGACGAAGATCAGGTTGACCTGACAAAGGAATTTTTGTCTTCAAGATTCTCTATGAAGGACATAGGGGAGGCTGATTTTATCCTTGGTATAAGGATCAAACATGAAAGTTATGAAATCTCAGTTTCTCAGTCTCATTATATTGAGAAGGTACTGAAGATATTCAATTACTTTAATTGTACTCCAGTGAGTACTCCTATGGATGCAAGTGAGGAGTTGAAACCTAATAATAATAATGTTGTGTCTGAGTTTGAGTAGTACAAAACATGATATTACTTTTGCAGTGGGTAAACTGAGCATGTATACTAGTAATCCTAGTGCTCATCACTAGCAAGCAATTCAGAGGGTACTGAAGTATTCGAAGAGATAGTTTGACATATACTGGTTATCCTTCAGTTTTAGATAGATACGTTGATGCAAGTTGGATCAACAATACTAAAGACAATTCGTCTACCAGTGGATGGGTATTCTTGCTTGGTGGAGGTGCAATTTCTTGGGCATCCAAGAAGCAAACTTGCATCACCATTTCCACAATGGAATCCGGAATTGTTTCCTTGGCAGCTGCTGGTTAAGAGGCTGAATGGTTAGAAGACTTTTTTTTTGAGATTCATGTGTGGCCTAAACCTATAACAACTATATCTATATGTTGTGATAGTGCAACTATATTGGGAAAGGCTTATAGCCAGATGTATAATGGGAAGTCTAGAAACTTAGGTGTCAGGCATCTCATGATTCATGAATTTATCATGAATGCGGTGGTATCTATATAGTTTGTTAAATCTCAACAAAACTTAGTTGATCACTTGACGAAGGGTTTGGTTATATACTTGGTTTTAAAGTCTGCTAAAGGGATGGGTTTGAAGTCCAACTTAGTTACTGAATGCTAAGATACCCAAATCCCTCCTAAGAAAACTTGGGAGCTGAGTTCAATGTGGAAAGCGGAACGTTCAATGGACTGGCGCAATGTTTTACAATCATCCTAAGGTCATGCTCGAAACCTGTTGAAAAGGAGGATGAAGTCTTTACTTCTTATTGGTTTATTTCTTTGTAAAAGTGCTTGGCAGAAAAATGAATAAATAGAAACCACCTATGTGGTTGTTGAGGTTTTGCCGTTTCAGGGAGCTTTGGACTTTTGGCTCTTACAACATTTAAGAATTGGATATGGACATATGGCTTGTATAGTGTCAGGAGCGTTTAAGTATTTGAAAATTTGTTTTTATTTTATCTTCAAGTATTCAAATGGGTTAAACTGTTAAAGGGTTTAATTCTTCAAACACTCTCATTCTCTAATATTTGAACATGTAAGTACTAAGATGGAAATTCAATCGTTAGGATATTTTCATTTATGCACATGTTTGGTTTAATGTTTAATTTTCATGCAAAAAAGAATTGTACTAAATTAGAGAGGATTGTTGGAAATTTAGTTCAATTGAGGGCTAAGGTCATACTTGGTAATGGGTCAGGAGATACGGAGTGTACACCCATAAGGTCCATGATCACTTTGACTCTGATAGTGGTAAAGTATGATTCATGTATCTGATGATGTTCAGGGGGTCTACTATTCAGTATGCAAGTCTGAATCTGAACGGTATTCATCAGGTTGATGAGTTCAGCTTTGTACTCATTGAGAAGTAAGATGAGGGATCTCATCAGGGAGTTGTCTCATCAGAGGGTCCATCTCTTCAGAGAGTGAACCACCCAGTGAGAACACTCAGGGAGCAACCTTTTCAGGGGCTGTCTCATCAGCGAGTACAACTACAAGCTGTGACTGAATCATAACTAACTTGAAACGACTTTAACCTATTCAAGTGAAAGTTAAAATTGCATTAATGGCCACGTTTAATACTTATGTGGTGATTAATGAGCCATTAATCACTCATAATTCCATTGACTAGGTTTGAGTAATCTCTACTATAAATAAAGATCATAACATCTGCATGAAGACACACATAAAACTTAAACACTAGGATGCGTAAGAGTTATTGATTTGTACCTAATTAAAAACATTTAGGGTGCGTTTGTTTTTAAAAAAGTCTGACCAAGCTCTTAACTCTTACTGGTAAGAGGCGGTAAGACATATGGCTTGTTTGTTTTTTCATTTACATTCAGACGCGGTAAGATGTATGTTGTCTGACCCGGTAAGACTTTGTGAGCAACTCTGACTGCCTCTTACTCCTATTAACACCTTCAAAAACTCTTCACGCTTTCAAAACCCTTCAACCCATCAATGCCTTCAAAACCTTCACCCCTTCATAGTCGCGTCGGCCACCACTTATGATAATGGATTCGTGGGTTTGAAAGTGAGTCGTCAGTCGTTTGTTGTTTGGTTACATTCGCTCTGTGAAAGACTATAAAAATGAGTTAAGATTGTGACCGAGATAAATACAAGAGAAACAAGATGGTGGCGTAAAATTTAGGGTAGTTGGAGTTATGGGCCGGTTGTATCATAAGGGTTGGTAACTTTGGATCATGTATGAGTAGATTTGTGGTTGAGAATAATAGTTCGAGAGTAACAATGTTTGTGGTTTGTGTTTTCGTATATGGTAATGGCTATAAATAAGACTTTTTGTTGGCTGAATTTATGAGTGTTTTCATGTATGTTTATGATTAACTTACGATATCAAATAACGCCATAAATAATGCAAGCTATGTCTTGAATTATTTTGTTTTATATTTACACAAACTATGTATTCATTTTATTGCTATGGTTTAATATATGTAAAAATAGACATTTAAAACCATTCGCATAATTATAGAAAAACAAACAACATTATTTCATTCAGACAATTATCGATCGCACTCAAAAAATTGAAACAAACAACAACATCACAATTATTTCGTGATTCAGGTTAGATTTTATAATTCCAAATGAATTCTTAATATTGAAAGGTTTTAAGATAGTATGTCCGGATTCGAATCGAGACTTTGGATTGCACATTACGTATGAGAATTGATGTACATAATTAATATAAATCTTATTATTAAACAAACAACACGAGGTTTGGTTAGTCTTATCACAATTAAATTAGATTCGGGAAAGTTCTGAATCCCTGGGATACTTTGGCCGATCGGTGGAGGGTTTCAAACCTAATCCCACAAACTTGGTCACCAAGGTTACCTATAAATCAAATAGTATTCATTTATTTTGATCACCAATAAAAGTGAAATCCCAACCCCGCGGAATTCAAAGACACAAGTGTTTGGTTTAATGAATTCCAAATAATATACGGTAGCCATCCATTGATATACCGTTGATTATCAATACCCATTGCTAAACAACCAACAATAACAACTTATGCCGTTGATATACCGTTGATATGCCGTTGATATACCGTTGATTATCAATACCCATTGACCAACAAAGGCAAAGAATGATTGAAATCAAGCTTTTTAACTTTGATATACGTGTTATAACTAGTATTTCTTGCAGACTTTTCTCTGAACACCCTAAAATATTCAACCAACAACATTTAAACTATAATATCGTACTAAACTTTAAGAACAACATACGAGAGAGATGGTTCTCACTTCTCACTAACCAGCAAACTGGGAGATATTTCGAGATTTTATTTTGTGTTTTAAAAGGATTACAAAGAAACACACTAAAAACTTGAAGGTCCATAGTGTAAATGTAAATACTATATGAGTTGAAAATTGAAACCAATATTAACAGAAACCAAACAAAAACTCAACTCAGACTGCTTTCATTCATTCTCTCTCTCATCTTTCAAACATGACAACTGTTCCTGTTGGAACTCATATTTACCATTCTTGCCGCTTAGAATCCCATAAAATCCCCATTATTTCCACTAAATACAAACAATCTTCATTGAATTATAGTAAGAAAGTGAGTTGTTTGCTCAAAAGTGGCGCCAAAACCAGTTATTTCAGACCATATGTTGATTGTAAGGGTATGAAAACAACTGTTGGAGCTTCTGCTAATGCTTCTAAATCGGATATGGCTGTGCTGGATGCCGAGGTATCGGGTGATGTCATCTTTCAAGAAACATTTCCATTGCAACGTATTGAAAAGGTTTTTTCCTACTCAATTGTGTTTGTGTTTGTTACTTTATGTGTTTTGATTAGTTAAGAGGAAACTTAAGTTGTAGGATGATATATTAAGTAGTTGAAACTTGTGCACTGTATAATTGGTTAAAAAGTAGTTTTAGTAAGTTATGAATGTAGATATATACTAGATTGAGAATTGATATGAACTTGATGAATATATGAAACAGCTAAGCAGTTATGTCATATATATATGTGTGGTGTCTAGTAACACTTTCAAATGACAACCGATGATATAGCAACCATCAGAATCGAATAAAACCCGTAACACCCATCGTGACAATATCAATGCCCTAAGTTGAAAACCACAAACTACACAGTTTGGGCTATACAAATTAAGGTTATACTAGAGGCACATGGCCTATGGAAGCAATAGAACCAAAACAGATACACCAATGGATGATAAGAAAGAAAAGGCAACGAACGCCTTCCTATATCAAGCATTGACGGAAGATGTGATCTTACAAGTAGCGGGTTGTAAGACGGCAAAGGATTTATGGATTCAACAAGAAAAGACACGCTGAGAAGATAAAGTGCGAAGCACGATTACAATCATTGATGATCGGGTTTAACTCACTTCGAGATGAAAGAAGATGAGGCGTTGGATGCATTTGCGGCTAAACTAAACGGCTATGCCACCAAGGCGTAAGAATTAGGAAAACTTTGGATGAATCACTTTAGTTCGAAAACTATTAGACTCCACGCCGATAGGTTCATTCGAGATAGTAGCATCCATAGAACAAACAACCGATCTCGACGAAATTACTCTAGATGAGATCATTGGAAGACTCAAGGTATTTGAGGAAAGGATAAAACTCGGAAGGGAGGACATGTAGAAAGCCAGAAAACCTATTATTCGCACATGGCTAACACTCAGAAATAGGAAACGTTTTACAAACGCGAGGAAAATCAAATTTCACGAGGAACCGGCAAAATAAAAATAGAAACAACCCATGTGAAGGGAACTCTAGTTATAAGGAGAGTTCGGATAAGAATAAAGGAGAGTGGGATGTGAGCAAGATAAAATGCTATAGGTGTCATAAATGGGACACTTTAAAAGGAACGTAGAGGAAAACCAAGAACTCAGAACAATCAAACCTTATCTTGAAGACGATGAACCATCACTATTAATGACTATGCACGAAATCGAACACAAGGAAGTGTTGTTGAATGAAGAACAAATTCAACCAAAGAAATATGCTACACGGATACAAGCATATGGTATTTAGACAATGGTGCAAGTAACCATACGACCGGATAAAGAGTCATTTTAGGATATTGATGAAAGCGTAATGTGACGAGTACGCTTGGAGATGGATCGTATGTACGATAATGGGGTAGGGTCTATATTGTTAGGTTGTAAGAACCAGAATGTAAGGTAGTATCGGAAGTATACTACATACCAAACCTCAAGAGCAACATACTTAGTCTAGGACAACTTACGGAAATAGGTTGTAAAGTCATTATGGATGAAACAAATTGACTTTGTATGATAAGAATAAGAAGTTGTTGATGAAAGTAGAAAGATCTAAGAATCGACTCTACAAGATACAATTACGATAGAAGCACCTATATGTCTCTTAGCAAATATAGATAACCAAGCATGGTTATGGCACGCTAGATTAGGTCATCCGAACTTTGACGATATAAACAAGATGACTAGGAAAGGTCTAGTAAGGAATTCCTAGGATAAATCATGCAGGCGATTGTGACGCATGTTTATTAGGAAAACACAAGAGAACACCATTTCCAAACCAAACTAAATTCGATCAAAGAACCCATGGACTTAGTATACGGAGACCTTGGGTCCTATAAGTCCAAAGAACACACCTGTGCAAGAAACTCATTTTCTTGTTAGTGGACGATTGTCTGACACGCTTTATGTGGGCCTACTTTCCGACATCGAAAGATGAGGCGCTTAGTACATTCAAGGAATTTAGACAGAAGATAGAAATGGAAATGAAGTTGAAAATAAGGATGCTAAGAACGGATAGAGTGGTGAATTCACATCAAATGAATTCACAAGGTAATCGTAAGGAAAACGAATAGACGACATAGCTGACAAAGACCGCACTCCCACGTGAGAATGGAGTAGTGGAGAGAATGAATAGACAAGGTTATCAACCACTAGGAGTATGATGAAAGCGATGAAGTTACCTTTAACTTTTTGGGCGAAGCGATTAAACATGCTATATACATACTCAATAGGGTACCCACGAGGCCCCGATAGATAAAACTCCATATGAGGCACTCTACAATGTAAAACCAAACTTGGAAAACCTAAGGATATTTCGATGCACAATTATGCAAAGATAACGATACCTCACTTAAAGAAGTCGGACGATAAGCATACCATTGGTTTACTTAGGAGTAGGAAGGATCAAAAGCATGTAGGTTATATGACCCTATAACCGGGAAGAAACATGTTAGTAGGGACGTAAAATTCATGGAAACAAAGCCGTGGGTTTGGAACAGATGAAGAAGATACGGACACACAAGACACATTTTGGGCTAATTTTATGGTAGACGGAGTTGACAACGAAAACCTTACACCAACAACACTAAAACGATGATAACATCGTATCATGAACAAGATCGATTCCCGATCCGCCACCAAACACACCACCGCATATCAAGACGACCCACATCGTAAGAGGAAGAAGAAGCTACTACTAGTTCTCAGAGAACTCAAGAGATAGATTTGATGATACACCCGCACGCGAGTACGTAAACATGTCGGATATATACAGCATGCACGAAGAGTTGAACCTCAAAGCTTGTTATTTACGGAAGAAGAACCCGAAATTACAAGGAAGCATCAATGATGAGAAATGGATTGAGGCTATGGAGATTGAATCGATTCAATCAACAAGAACAAAACATGGACTCTTACTACATTGCCGTAAAATCGAGGCAATAGGACTCAAATGGGTTTACAAGACCAAGAGGATGCAAAGGAAACATCATCAAATATAAAGCACGGTTAGTGGCAAAAGGTTATGCGAAGAACAAGGATAGACTTCGATGAAGTATTTGCACCTGCTGTTCTGACAGAGATTCGTTGATATTAGCATTAGCGGCATATCATGGATGGCAAGTACATCACTTAGATGTAAAATCAGCATTTTTACATGGAGATTTAAAGGAAGAAGTCTACGTTACACAACCTGAAGGATTCATACAACAAGGAAATACAGGAAAAGTATATAAGCTTACTAAAGCGTTATATGGCTTAAGGCAAGCACCGAGAGCTTGGAATGTGAAGCTTGATCAAACGTTAAAGTCTTTAGACTTTAAGAAATGTAATCTCGAACAAGCAGTTTATACAAAGCGGAACAAGAATTCTACACTTATAGTTGGAGTCTACGTGGATGATCCGATAATCACAGCACTCCAAAGAAAGAAATCAAGAATTCAAACCGAGATGAAGGAAATATTTGAAATGAGCGACTTAGGATTGTTAGCTTATTATCTTGGGATAAGTCACATGCATGAGGAGAGAGATTACAATCAAGCAAACAGTTATATTAACAAGATCTTGAAGGAAACAAGTATGGCAGATAAAGAATGACACGAAAATACCTATGGATACTAGTACTAAGTTAGTCAAGGCGGAAGAAGGAAACTCGGTGACGAACTTACTACGTGCTTAATAGGAAGTCTCGGTACTTCATCGCATACAAGACGGATCTTAGTTACACAATGGACTACTCAAGAGATTCAGCAACTTTCTAGTTAATAGGAGATTCCAGGCCAGCTAAGCAGTTATGTCCCAACAAACCAACAAGAAAAATATCGGTCAATCGTTTAGTGTTTCAAGTATTTCATGGTTAAGGTTTACGTGGCAAAAGACTCTATATGTCAAGTAGCTATATGTAGTTGGTTCAATTACTTCCGCAAAGTATTGTAATCCCAAAGTGGATCATTTTAAGACCCTTATCAATATAATTCTGTTTTCGCCAAAACAAAAAAAAAAAAAAAAAAAAAAAAAAAAGATTCTGGATCATTTTTAGCATGTTTATAATAGCACATAACTTGAAAGATTAATCTGTGTGTGCAATAAACAAGTACATTAATCATACTGGGACTAAAATGAAATTATGTTGTTATTGAGGGATATGGTAAGTATCTGCAATAGATGCCCATTCATTCTGGAGGTAGCTAAATTCAGGGATATGGTATGTAATTGCTCACGGTTTTTAAGATCTATGATCCATCTTCTGTTTTAGCTTCAGGAAATTGTACTTGTGTATGTAATTCAGCTGCTCATCTTCTCTTCGTCGTGTCGAGTTAATTGACAATATAATAATGCTCTTAAAAATAATACAGATGACGTGTAATAATAGCATATAGGCCAGAAGTTGCAGAGTTCATAAGAAAACGAGGAAAAGGCTAAGTCTTAAAGGACATGGAAACACAAGGTCATCTTGATTAGGCCTATGTTCCTATCTGTTTAATAGTTGATGTAACATCAATCACAAGTCCAATATCTGGTGCTCTTGTTGTATTGCTTTCTGTACCCAGTTTGCTGTATGTTTAGTTTTGCTGGCGTGTTAATGGTTCCGCATCACTGACAGGTGGAGGGAAAGATATTAATCAGATTAGATAGTGGTAAGGATGACGATAATTGGCAGCTAACTATAGGATGTAACCTTCCCGGTAAATGGGTTCTTCATTGGGGTGTTAATTATGTCAACGACATTTGCAGGTTTGGTTGACCATCTAGTCAAACTTTTCGCAGTCTAGCTTGTATATCTTTCAATACTTTGAACAACCTTATAACGCCACTTTACATGTTTGTATATGTAAAAATGTTCAATTCCTTCATGACTGACAGACATGTTATTTCATCAATTTTGACCTCAATTATTGTTCTGATAATATATTCTATTGTCGTATGAATCAGAATATATTTTTAATTATTTGTTGCTCAATACCTGTAGTGAATGGGATCTTCCTCCTGTCGAGATGAGACCCCCGGACTCTATTACCATAAAGGTATAAAATTTGGTCAATTATATTATGTGAAAATGCACTTTAATGCTTTTTAGAGGAGTGCTTAATATTTTGTACCCGTGTCTTTTAGGACTACGCAGTTGAGACCCCTTTGACAAAATCATCAGCAGAGACAGAGGCAGATTCAGTTTATGAAGTGAAGATTGATTTTAGCACTGCCAGTTCAATTGCAGCTATAAATTTTGTCTTAAAGGTACTGGCTGAAGTTTTTAGTGGTTAAGGATCTTAATATGTCTTTCTAATTCTGGCGCTTTACACTCAATCAACTTTCAATGATTTAGGATGAGGAAACTGGATCTTGGTATCAGCACAGAGGAAGAGACTTTAAGGTCCCACTTGTCAATTTTTCCAACGATGATGACAATACTGTAGGAATTAAACCGGGCTTTGCCATATGGCCAGGTTGGATGATACACTATTTTTGTAATATGTCAATATTTTTGATTTAACTAAAGAGCAATACTAAGTATCTACTTGTCTATTTTTTCTGAATGAGGGATTTCAGGGCAGTTCTCCAGCACGTTGCTCCAATCAAACGACACAAAATCCAATGACGATAATAAAAATGGTAATTTGAAGGAATCAGTTCAGCAGAAGATCACCCTTCAAAGTTACCTTGAAGAACATTCAATTGTAAAGGAAACTTCGGTTCAAAATTCTATGAATGTTTACATGAAAAAATCTACAGAAACGTCCAATCATAACGTGCATATAGAAACTGATATTCCTGGTGACATTATTGTCCATTGGGGAGTCTGCAAGGATGAGAGTAAGAAGTGGGAAATTCCCTCTGAACCATATCCTGCTAATACAAACGTATTTAAGAACAAAGCTTTGCGTACTCAATTGCAGCAAAAAGGTGGAAATGGCTCCTTTGGTATATTTCCATTAGATGGAGGAACTTATGGCTTTGTTTTTGTTTTGAAACTTGAGGATAACACATGGATTAATTATATGGGTAATGATTTCTACATACCTGTTCCAGAACCAAGCATCGTCCAGAAAGTAGAACTTACTTCGGCAGTATCTGAGGAAGATGTGGAAGTTTCTGTGTATACTGATGAAATCATCGATGAAATTAGACATTTGGTAAGTGGGATATCTTCAGAAGGGAGCCGGAAAACAAAAAGTAAAGAAGCACAAGAAATGATTCTTCAGGAAATTGAAAAGTTAGCAGCAGAAGCATACGGTATTTTCAGAAGCTCAGTTGAAACTTC
Organism: Chrysanthemum lavandulifolium; assembly: GCA_022545495.1. Classification (NCBI taxonomy): domain Eukaryota; kingdom Viridiplantae; phylum Streptophyta; class Magnoliopsida; order Asterales; family Asteraceae; genus Chrysanthemum; species Chrysanthemum lavandulifolium. The sequence goes on from CM040246.1 coordinate 98,792,544, forward strand.
ACCAGAAATCATCGAGGAGGATATTGAACCCGCTGTAAAAATAAGCTCAGCAACTGGTTCAGGTTTTGAAATATTATTCCAAGGGTTCAATTGGGAATCTAATAAGTCTGGAAGATGGTATGCTGAACTAGAAGAAAAAGTTGATGAGCTTGCATCACTCGGTTTCACTATTGTGTGGTTGCCGCCACCAACTGAATCTATCTCACGCGAAGGATACATGCCAAGGGATCTATATAATTTGAACTCCAAGTATGGAAGCATTGATGAGTTGAAGTCCCTTGTGAAAAAATTCCATAAAGTTGGTATTAGAGTCCTTGGGGATGCTGTCATAAATCATCGTTGTGCACATTTTCAGAATCAAAATGGTATTTGGAACATTTTTGGTGGTCTATTGAATTGGGATGATCGTGCAGTTGTTGGTGACGATCCCCATTTTCAGGTATGAATGTGCTTAACTTATTTCTTTTCATGGTGATGTTATAAAGCATTCTGTAACTATCTTTCATTATTATTGTAGGGGCGGGGAAATAAGAGTAGTGGAGATAATTTCCATGCTGCCCCAAACATTGATCATTCACAAGACTTTGTGAGAAAAGATCTTTGTGAATGGTTACGTTGGCTTAGGTTGGTCATTCACCTTATTTAAATTTGTTGCTTTTATGCATTTGTTGTTAGGTGTTGTAATCTTGCAGGAAAGAGATTGGGTATGATGGATGGAGGCTGGATTATGTACGCGGGTTTTGGGGTGGTTATGTAAAGGAATACATGGAGGCAAGTGAACCGTATTTTTCTGTGGGCGAATATTGGGATTCTTTAAGTTATACCTATGGTGAGATGGATCACAATCAAGATGCTCATCGCCAAAGGATTATTGACTGGATAAATGACACCAATGGAACTGCTGGAGCGTTTGATGTCACAACAAAAGGAATTCTTCATTCTGTAAGTGTTCACAACTTCTTATATGATTTTAATCCGTGAGATTTTGTTACATATTTCATATATAGGCAATTGAAAAATGTGAATACTGGAGATTAAGTGATTCAAAGGGAAAACCTCCAGGCGTTGTTGGCTGGTGGCCCTCTCGTGCTGTCACCTTTATCGAAAATCACGACACTGGTTCTACACAGGTATCGACTTATCTCCTATTAGTGTATATTTTTGTGTATGCATGTGTGTGTTAAGACACTTATCAAGTTGATTGTAAAAAGGGTCACTGGAGATTTCCTGGTGGAAAAGAGATGCAAGGATATGCTTACATACTGACTCATCCTGGGACACCATCAGTTTTCTATGATCACATGTTCTCTCGCTACAAGCCTGAAATTTCTGCACTTATATCACTCAGGAACCGCAATAAGATACAATGCAGGAGTACAGTAAGTATCATAAAGTTAGTTATGAGTAATGGAGTATTTAATTATACAAAGTAAAATTAACACACTATCTCTTGTGTGTCGTATGATGTTTAGGTTAAAATCACAAAGGTGGAGAGAGATGTTTATGCAGCAATTATTGATGACAAGGTGGCTATGAAGATTGGACCGGGTCATTACGAACCCAAAAGTGGATCCCAGAAATGGTCATTAGCAGTTCAAGGCAATGATTACAAGGTATGGGAAGCATCATAAGCTAGCTCATCGTCACCGCTTGTTCCATATCGTCAATATATGAACAAGTTCTAAAGTACGAACATGGCAATGGACCATATCATTATCAAGCCTGAATATAGTGTACCAAGAGCATTAACTGTATATGATTTTGTAATAAAACACATAATATGAAGTTGTAAATCGTGTTCCAACTTAAATGTGTCAATTGACAGACTAAATGCATGAGTTCGCCTCTGATTTTTATATTCCCGTCGCGGTGCATCCGGAAGTTCCGGGTGCGAGAGCGACAATAGCGGACTTCCCCGAAGGGAAAATAGGGGTATATACGCATTTTTTTCGAATACGCGAATCAACGTGTACCAATATCTTTATTTCTGAGCGACGTGTTAAACTATTACCGTCTGCATATATCCCAACTGCATTGCATACGTGCAGCTAAGATCACCAATTTCGAGGTTAACTGCCGAATACTGGCAATTAACCCGTCTATCCACCTGTTCCGCGCGTTTTATCACACTACGTGGTCACACGGGTGGGTATCATTCGCTAAGCGCGCTGGGCGCCTTCAGTGCTATACTAAAAAGGTAGACGCGCTCAGGGATTGGAGAGAAGCATTTTTTGGGTAGATGAAGTGTGCTTCCCATCTCGTTTCGATTTCTACACCCAGGGTTCACTGCCGAAGGATGAGCGCCCCCTCCCTGGATCATATAATGTGGAGGATGCGGATACAATAAATACCAATCGCATCCCCATTAATTCCTATCCCGAGGAATTCTTGGTGCACATGGGCATTAGCCGCAACTATTTTGGCAGACCTGAGGAGGTTCCAATCTTTTTGGGTGATGATGGCCAGGGTGGGTGCTCATCTTTCGCATTCCTTTGTCTTTACTAATGTAAGCTTGTCGTCTTTTTTTTCTATTTACTTGTCGTAATCTCGTAGTTGTTGTTTGTCTGTTGTTGCGAGAAATGGACTGTTCGAGTTGTACAACCGTCGAAGCCGCTTCAGTGAATGTAGGGTACGTGCGTCCGTGAGAGGAGAGGAGCCGTTCTTGATGCCTTGCGGGCGTACCACAATTTGAATCTAGGAGCGCAGGGCTAGCTCTTCGTCGCGACCGAAGCGACGCCACGCAAGCGCATCGCGTCTCAGAGTGCCTTCTCCATTAATGCAGCCATCGCACGTAGCAGTGGCGGAGCATATGGAAGAAGATGAGGAAGAGGAGAGCCCAGTGCTGAAACGCAAGCGGTCGCCTGGAGGTGACGGCGCAGGCTCATCGAGAAAGAAGCGCCCCGTTATCCTAACGGTGGAATCAACATCTAGCGACAGTACGTCGCCTCCCCCTTCTGCTGATGTGTCTGGTCCACAGTAAGTAATGTTGTCAAATATTTACACGCATCTTCTGTTTGTGTATCATTCGTTACTAATTCCTCTTCTTGTACGCAGGTTTGAACAGTCTGCGGAATCACCCCCCAGGGCTAGTCCTGTGCAGTCTTCCGAGCCAAACAGCCAAAAAGATGAGGATTTGTTTGCTGGGGATGCTCCAATGGAACAACTGGTTGAAGAGTTGGTGCAGGTGTCTGCGCATCAAGCTTCACTGGTTGAGAGGCTAAAGGTCCAAGTTTCCGGTGAAGGCAGCCAAGGCGCGCAAAAGGATCAGAAAATTGCGTCCTTGGAGTCGCAATTAGCTAGAGCCAAGGCCGAGGGCCTGAGTGTGTATGCCCAGAAGCTTGCTGAGGATAAAATGGCGCTGATGAGCCAAATAAGCCAAGAGCGCGTTGAGTCATCTGGGTACAAGGCTTCGTGTCTCTGGGCGCTGAAGTATCTGGAGAAGGGTAGGGATGAGCTGACCTCGCAGTTGGAGAATTTTGGTGCCACTGTGAAAGGTGCCTTGGAAGCGCAGGAGATGAAGTTGCGCAAGCTGAGTCTGGAGTACGATGAGGAGTTATATCCCCAACTCCTATCTACTATTGCTGAGCGCAGGTGGCTCATAGGCCATGGCCTACGACTTGCTGCACTTAGCACTCTGGAGTCGCAAGAAGTGGTTGATGCTTTTGGTGGGGTGGTTCAGTGCGCATTGGAGCGTGGTAAGGCGGAAGCTGTAGAAAAGCTGCATGAGTCTGATCTTTTGAAGGTACCGGTTGATAAGGTACCTGGATATAACGCTAACGAGTATGACGAGCTGGTGTCTTCGATGGAGAAAATGAAGTCCTTGGAGCTTCCACTGATTGCTGAATTGGAGCGCGACCAAGATTACCCTATAGGGGTAATAATGGAAGGGCTAACCTTGGCTAGGCATCGTCTTTGAGGATCCGAGGTAACAGATTACTTCTTGAAACCCAATGAGTCTCAGCTGCAAGTGCCTGTTTTTGTTCGTCCCAAAGATATCTTGAATCCCTTCGCTTTGGAGAAGGAAGTTCCATTGAAACAGGTCTTGGAAGCTCATGCTACTAGGCTCGCCAAGAAGGAAGGCATTAAGGGTAAGGCGTTTTGTGTGGCGTTGGCGCTGACTCACCCTCCCGGTCGGACGGGGTGCACTGTTAGTGTTGCCAAGATCTCGTCAAGACTCCGATTTGTTGAAGAGTTTAAGCGAGGTTAAAGATGCAGAAAACCGCGTAGGTAGCTCATCTCTTGGCGTTGTAATAATTGGTAGGTTGTACTTCGTAAAGTAAACATCCTTTTGTAATAACTTGGAGTCATTAATGAAAATCTCCTTTTGCTAAGTGCGTGTTGATATTATTGCAACTTGTAAGGTGTGTACTTATCTGTTTGTCTTTCGTACAAGACATGTTTTTTTTTTTTTTTTTTTCATAATCGTGTATGTTGTGATATGCATCGCATGTAAATATCATATCAAGGAATCAAGTGTCTTGGTTCCTAAGTTGTTAAACGTGCACTATATGCGTTGTTGCGCACCCATCGTGGATGCGCACAAACTTATTCCAACGTCTTGAGAACAAGGTGTTTAACAAGGATACGTGATCCGGTGTTGATGGGTTTGCAACCTCTTACTCAACGAGTCCTTTAGTAGGTTGACTCATCCTTTTACCATCGTGAGTTTTTAAGTGCATGCACGCCATGTAGGCAAAAATAAAAAATTGTTAAGACATACAAGATATGGAAATAACAAATTAAAATGTGTCGCTGGAGTTAGCTAGAAACCATGACGTTTATTGATACTTGCAAGTTTTATGAGAAATAAATAAGACATTACACTAAGTAAAACAAAAGTAAATACATAGATGTTTATTGGGCACTTCAATAAAGTGCAGGAGCGTCTGTGCGCTGGGCCGTAGCCATTCCTATAGGTAGCACCTCTTAAGGTTGCAGATGTTCCATGTACGTGGCAGTTCATGGCCATCCATGTCTCGTAGCTTGTACGCGCCTATTCCTGATGCTTCAGTAACCTCATAGGGTCCTTCCCACTTTGGTCCAAGCTTACCTATGTCTTCTGCATGGCTAGCATCGTTAGCGCGGTATACGAAGTCACATGGTCTGAATGAAACACTTCGCACTTTAGCGTCGTAGTATCCTTTCATCTTTGACTTTGCTTTTGCTTCCCGTATAGCTGCGCGTTCGCGTCTTTCTTCTAGCAGGTCTAAGTCGATACGCCGTTCATCGTCATTGGTTGCCACATTGACTTCAGCAGTGCGAATAGTTGGCAGTCCAATTTCCGCGGGTATAACAGCCTCTGTTCCGTATACTAAATAAAAGGGAGTGTCTCCCGTGCTGGTTTTGATTGAGGTGCGGTGTGCCCACAAAACATGCGATAGTTCTTCCACCCACCTGCCCTTGTGCTTGTCCAGGCGTGCCTTAATTCCTTCACCCGAGCTCGATTTGCACGCTCGACTAAGCCGCTGGTTTGTGGGTGTTTAAGCGATGCGTCGTCAGACGATTTTAACTTCTCGCACAGTCCTTGAAAGGGTTGTCGCAGAAATTGTTTCCGTTGTCCGAGATGATTTTCCGGGTAGCAAGCGGCATACAATAGTTTCGGACAAAGCGTTTTACACGATTGCGGTGATTGTTACCACCGCTTTGCTCGATCCACTTGGTGAAGTAGTCTATGGCGACTATGAGGAACTTTAATCCTCCCGCCGCAACGGGAAAGTGGTCTGCGATGTCGATACCCCATTTGTAGAATGGCCATGGTGCCGTAATTGGTGTTAGCTCTGTTGTGGTTGGCGTGGAATGGGTCCGAACTTGGCGATCCGCACTTTCTTATTAAGTCCCGCGCATCGCGGTGCATGGTGGGCCAATAATATCCCGACCGTAAGCGCGCCACCACGGACCGCGGTCCTGAATGCATGCCGCATGAACCTTCGTGGATTTCCGCAGACATAATTTGCTTGTAGGGGCCAACACAATGAGCCATGGTTGCAAAAGGAACGTCGATATAGTATGTTGTCCCGGTTCAAATCTCGTGTCGCTACCGTATCCTTCGAAGCTTCCTTTTGCTCTTCGGGCAATACGCCCTTGCTTATGAATTCCGTTATCGGTGTCATCCACGTAGGACCTTCTTCCTCTATTATCGTGGATATTTCCATCTCTGAAATGGATTTGATTTTCAACGTTTCTACCAACACTTGTTTAGACAGGTGTGCAAAGCTTGTGGATGCAATCTTGCTTAGTGCATCCGCCTTTCGGTTTTCCCCTCTAGGAACCTGTTTGATGGTAAACCTGTCAAAGCTTTGGATTAGTGCCTTGGTTTTTTCGAGGTACTGAATCATGTTTTCCTCCTTGGCCACGTACTCGCCCAACACGTGGTTGGCTACTAGTCTGGAACCTACATTCGCTTCCAAGTTACGTACACCCATTCGAGCCGCAATGCGTAGTCCGCCATCGTGGCTTCATACCGCCTCATTATTTGTTGTTGTGAATTCAAAGCGCAGCGCGTAAGTGAATTCCATTCCTTCCGGTTTGTGAGGACGAGGCTCGCCCCGACCCATCCACGCACGAGGATCGTTCGAGAACAAGATCCATGGATCTTGTAGTTCCTTCTTGCTTAGTGCGGTGCATCATCGGTGTCGGGTTTTCAATGATGAAATCGCTAGTATCGCCCTTTTCGCAAAGATGCGTGGTGCGTAGGAGATGTTGTGCTCACCGAGCAACACACTCCGCTTTTGTAGTCGCATCGACGCGTCGGGGCTTGGAGATGATTTATTTGATCGGTTGGCCCGTGATGATCGCTATCGCGCGCTGGAAGTACTGCTCAGAGTCGCTAGCGGCGAACACTAATGCCGTAACCAATTTCTCCATAGCGCTATAGTTCATCTCTGCTTCTTGAGCGCTATGCTTACAAAATAGATGTGTGGTTGTCTTGAATTCCTATCCGTTAGTAACACCGCCACCGATCGCTCCATTAGTTGCGGATAAGTACATAATCAACTCTTCCACGGTCGGGGTGCTACAAGTCTGCGGGAGCGCTGCGGTGTTGTTTAAGCCGTAAAGGCCTCTTCGCCTCCGTAGTCCACCGAAAATCTCCTTTTTATACACCTCTTGAGTGTTTTGAAAAGAGGTAGTGATTTGTCTGTGACTTGGATAGGAATCTATTTAGACCGCCAACTTTCCATTGAGAGATTGACTTCCTTCAACGCTTGTGTGAAGGAAGTTCGATGACAGCCTTAGTCTTTTCTGGACACGGCTTTATACCATCAGGTTCTATCAGGTATCCAAGGAACATGCCTTCTGTAGCGCCAAAGGTGCATTTTTTAGGATTTAGCTTCATGTTGATCTCTTTGAGTGTCCTAAATGTTTCCTCAATGTCGCGCACCAATTCCTCTTCAGTATGGCTTTTTATGACCAGGTCATCAACGTAAACCTCTAGGTTGCGGCCAACCTATTTTTCGAACGCATTATCTACTAACCGTTGATAGGTGGCGCCTGCATTCTTCAAGCCAAAGGGCATTTTTGTATAGCAGTAGACGCCTTGGCTTGTGTGAAAGGCCGTTTTTTCTTCGTCCTCCGTAGCCATCTGGATTTGATGGTATCCTTTGTATGCATCGAGAAAGCACTTTAGTGGGTATCCACACAGAGATTCTACCTTCCAGTCTATCTCCGGTAGTGGGTAGCAGTCTTGTGGACATGCCTTATTAAGGTCTGTGAAGTCCACGCACATTCGCCACCACTGCCTCTTCTTGACCATTCATTGGGTTAGAAAGCCGGTCATGGTAGTAGACTTCTCGCATGATTCCTGCATCTACTAGCTTGTGTACTTATGCCGGGATTGCTTGTGCGCGCCGGAGCTTGGCGCGCTTCTTCTCGGCGATGGTGAGTATCCTTGTCGGATTCTCACTTATGTTCTGTGATTGATCGTGGTACCCGGTCATGTGCTTTGGCTCCCATGCAAAATGTCCAAGTTCTTTTGCAAGAGTGCGCACACAAATGCTTTGCTTTGTTGTCCGACAAGCGATCCTCCAATTGATATTTCTGCGGGTAGTCGGGATGGTGCAACCTTGAGGTTTGGAATTTTGGTTGCGTCTTTGCTCAGGATAGGTGCCGCCTCGCATGTAATCGTGTTACATTCTCTATGTGGTACAGTGGCGTTGTAAAGAGTGACAATACCACCTTCCATCGGGAATTTAAGCATCCCATCTTGTAAGCGATCTGATCGCACGCATGGTCGATATCCTGTGTCTTCCGATAATGCCATTGTATGGCAAAGGGATTTGATCGCCATAAACTCCATCCAGCAATGAGGAGTGTTCTTTATTGCCCACGCCGACTAGTAAGCGTATTGCCCCATAGGCCATATCTTTCTCCCAGAAACCGATCACCGCCCCGGGCTTAATTGATCGCGTATTTGTGTCGCGATCTCTTGAAGCGGTGCTCATACATGATGTCTGCGAGATGCTATACCATCAACGTACATGCGGTGGATGTCGTGACCCCGCACTAAGTTCGATGGTGGCGGCTCTACCACGCGTTGTCCGCGATTAAGGTGGGAAAGAGATTTCACTTCCACGAGAAAACTTGGTCGACCTTCCGCCTAGTAACCCGCTACCATGATTGTATCATGTAGATGGTGTCACCTTGTCCTTGGATGCCTCTTTCTTGTTCCCATTCTTCATCTATCCTTTCCTTCCTTGATGTTCTTGACCAAATGGTCCAATCGCCTCTTTAACCATTTTATAGATTAGCCGCGCAGCTTGGACACATTCATTGGTGGTGTGGCCTTTCGTGCGTGATAGTCACAAAGATCCACTCCCTACGCTACCGATACTGCGGAGTGCGCATTTGTAGCGGTCTTGGAAAGTTCGCACCTTCGCTGCAGTATTTCCTTTGAGTCTTGGTTAGCGGGATATACTTGTCGTTATCCCGTCTGTTCTCGTCTGCGGTAGCTCTTATTGCGTTGTTGCCCGGTCATTGGATTGTCTCCGTGTTATTCCTGTGACCGTAGCTTGAGTAGCTTCTCTTGCTATCCGCGGGCGGCTTCTCCTCGATAAAGGACCTTGACCGTTTCATCATTTCATCGAAGGTTTGGGGATCTTATCGTTCACCTTTTGATGAGTTATGGGTTATTGATCCCGTTCATGAACCCCGAGATTTTCAAGACGGACACGCCTTAACTCGCATGCACTCATCTTTGAAGCGCCCATAAATGCGCTTGTAGATTCCTCGGCACTGTTTCACCGGCAAGTTCGACAGATTTTAGCGCACTTCTTCCGTTGAGTGAAGTTTAGGCGAACGCCTTTCTCAACTCTTGAAGCCACCAATGCTTCGCGTGGAAGCCTTCAACCGCCGCGCGTTTCCCACTAGTGTGGAATTGAACATGTGGCACCACACGGTTGTGGCGATTTTCGATAGTAGCGGTGATTCAAAATTTTTAGGTGATCGTCGGGATCACCGTCCCGTCATAGGTTTTGACGTTAGCGGGCATGCGCCTTCTCTTGTCTTATGAGAAATCACTGATGCGTCGAGTGAACGCATCTATCTTTTGACGGCGCCACGGAAGAGACATGTCTTCCTCCTCCTGGTCGCGATATTTCTTCCTAGACTTCCAATGTCCTGTATCGCTATCCTCGTTGTCCGAGGAATTATCAGAGGATGAATTTTCCTTTCTTCGGCGCTTGCGCCGACTGTCCTCAGAATCTGGACTTGAAGGGCTTTCACTTGGGGAGTATCGTCGCCCAAGTTTGTCATGGATTCTCCGGCTACCAAGTCTGGCATGGACACCGAGTGTACTGCTCATCCTCCTCGCTTCCTTCCAGATCTTTGCGAGTTGGATGTCTCATCATCCTCAACTCTCTCCCATTCTGTTAAACACTGGGGGGCGACTATCCCTCCCGCGCTTCTCCTTCCGACGGCGCGGTGGGGATGTTTCAAACTCCGGGCCGAAATCAAGTCGAGCATGCAGACTCCGTCTTGACCTCTTCTTTGCTTCCTTTTGCATGAGAGCAGCCAAGGTTTCGTAGTTTTGCGATACGAACTCATCTGGCGCTAGTTCTGACACAACCCCTTCTAGAGTAGGAGTATCGCCTACCACTATACCCTTATTTTTATCCAAGCATCGGTGCTTTTAAAGTTTGTCTCCACCGCCATTTGGAATGGAGTGGCAAAGGAGTCTTGTGATGGGTCTCCTGCGCTAGCGGTGGTTGTCGTGGCCCGGGTTGTCCCCAGCGTGGTTCCACGGAGGAAGACCAAATCTTGGCTCGATCCCTAGTTTTAGCAACTTGGTTGTCGAAAGTTTGCTTGGAAGGCGATCCGACATGCGCCTTCTTTCCGTAAGATATGTTTGCGATCGCCGATTTCCATGCTTCGTCATTCTAGTTCTTAGTTCTTAGTGAATGGTCCCACGGATGGCGCCACTTGTTGATACAAAAGTTGGGCGTTCCTTGTTTGGGGCTCCGCCTCGTACCAATTGATGAGTGCCGCTGAGACCTGCGCACTAAGAAGAGAAAACACCGTTAGGCTTATCGTGGGATTGTCTCCATGATTATCCTCCGCGAGAGTAAGTAATCGGTTTAGGTTAAAGGAGAGTTAGGGTTTGAGATCGCACCTTTAACGAGGGATTGGGTTCGCTTTATATACACACGGAATCCTTGTTGGTTCCGTGTTCCCCAACCTTCGGCGTATCCCGCCTAAGTCGGTTGGTAAAGAATTATCTCCAAAGATAGGAGATATCCGATATCGTATTCCATAAATAACATTGGGCTTGGACCGTCGTGGGCCCAAGCCCTTATCGGATCAGCCCAGTTCGTGCTGGGTCTGTTAGTATCGGGCTTTGGTCGGGTTCGTAACCCGAATATAGACTATACGTCATCAATGGGCTACATGGATATTGTTGTACCAGACGGATTCAGTACCACTAAATGTTTCCACCTTATAGGAGCTCGGGGTATAACAACGTTATAGTCCCAGTGTTATGACCACATTGGTGTTATATACCCATTTCGGTACCTTCAGCATTGATGGGGAAACACTGTGATTGTGTATGTATTTGGGTGTGTTTTAGACTTTTAGTGTTCCAGTTTTCATTGTTATTGTTGGTGCTATACTGATGGGGCAACAGTTTTTTCCGACAATAGTGTTACTACACATGGCGTTCTAATACTTCAGACTAAAGAGTTTTAATATGTTGTTTTTGTGGTGTTGCCATAATTAGATACTAATGCAGCACAGTAATTAACAAGAAGTCGACATCTTTTTTGGGTTTACGTTGCCATTTAAATGTAAGATTGACACAAAGTTTTGTTGGTGTCTGTTGGTTTTATGGATATAAATTATTAGACGTGAGTTAAGATCGAACTCGAGACCATGGGATTGCACACTTTGCGTATGAGAATTAAAGTTAATAATTAAATGTAATAGTTATATTTATTTATTAATTAAACGAAATATTGAGAAGGTTCCGGAATCTCTTGTGGGATAACACCACCGATCGGCCAAGGGAACCAAACCCAACCCAACTAAAACTCAAACTTGTTCTCCAAGTTTAGTTAAGTATATATACAAGGCTATGGGTCTTGTGTTTTGTATCTCTTGTACTCATTAAGCTAAACCTAAAATTTGTTTGTGTGTTTTGTGCTTGAAACCGGTCGACAACATCACAAGGGTGTCGAACCTCAACTTTTCCAAATCAAAGTTATTTGTTTGATTAAAACTAGTATTACTTTAATTCGGTATAGTATGTGTGTACAAGAAAGTGGTACTAACACATTATTGTTAGTATTCTTGGATTGAATTACAAAATCGGTAAGGGGTAATTCACATAATCCTATAAACCCTAATTAGGGTTCATCCAATTGCTAGTTTTGTGGATTTGAGTCTTGTTCGGCTAGAATCAATAAAGGTACGCATATTCTTGTTTATGTTAATTAATTATTCGTTAATCTTTCCTATACGCTTCCGCATGTATTCTTTGATGTTTTGTGATTTATTATTGATTGTCATGATATATAATTCCAACAGTGGTATCACGAGTCATTTGTTTTAATGAGTAATTAATTACTAAACGCGTAAAAAAACGAATAATTGTATGTTGTTTGATATGATTAATCTAGGGTTTGGTTTATTTTTTGCATGGGTTGATTTTTTTTTATTTTAATATGGGGCGTACCCCATTTTTTTTTGTAGTCGATTCATTAAATTTTTTAGGGTTTTAATTGTTATGTTAACCTTATCGAAACCTAGAATTAATATATATGTTCGTGATTTATTCATGAATTATATGTTATGTGACATGGAATGATATGCGATCTTGTGACTACTTGAATAATTGTTATGATATATCCATGATGATACATGCATGTTTGTCATGGATAGTTGCTTGAATATTGTTTAATTGTTAAGATATTTTATCACATGTTTATTTATGATAAATCTTGAATTGGGGAAGACTCCAATTATATATTAATGAATCAATTATGTGCAATTTGGTATATTTTAATTAAGGGTTTACGCAATCGATTCATCGATGTATGTGGCTCACTTTCAATTGAGAAAGTGAAAGCCCTAATTAATATATACATTAATTAACCTAGACATTGATTATTAATAGGGTTTTATCGAATAAGTTGCATGTGGCTACTTGTTTACACGTATTAAATTGTTTATTATGTGCGCATTGTTTTTAGTTGATTATTTTTTATTTGTTTACTTGTTTGTTTATTATGTTAGACAGTTTTAAGCAAAAGAGTAATTTTGAATAGAAAAATAATACGGACTAAACAAATGGTGAAATTTGATTTGTTTTTTGAAGAGTTAAGTTTTCAATAGTTTAATTGATTGATGATTTTGAAGTGAGAACGGCTCACCAAATTTGACGGACTGTGTGGGAAGTACTAGGAGGGGAGCGCATTAAATTGTGACCCTAAATAAGGAGGTTATTGCTTCAGCGCTGACCGAATTCTCCGCTTGCTTGCGAGTCAAATTGGAGTTACCAAGTAGGCTATGCATACAAAATCATCTTAAGGGCAAATTAGCTTTAATTCCATGCGCCACTTCGGTGGTAATTAACCGAAACACTAAGTGTTTACACTTATGCAAAAGTACGGTATAATGGACGATAATTATAGGTAAATTCCTTGATTGGCGAAACCAATACCTCAATCAAAACTTTGATAATTTGATCTTTATAAATTGGTAATAAAAAGTTTTTTTATTAAAATTTATGCTATAAGATGAATGCATGACATCTTTGTATATATTTGATTTGACCACATTAAATCAAAACTAGTACCCTTTGTAAATTAAGTTATGTGTCATCTAATTAAAGGGACACTTGAAGTTGCAATTTACGTCATGTCAGAACTTGGCGAGATTGTGATGGAGAGGTAAATCTTTATGTAAAGTCAGACCTTAGATGAACATATTTGCAGTTCTTTAAGTTAGACACTTAAATTGAGTAAGAAGTGAGACCTGGACTAAAGGCATAAGATGGGATGAAATATGTTTATATTTGCAACAGCGTTGGAAAATATAAATCCCATAATGATCTAGGAATTGGAAATTGTTTGCCAATTATTGTTCGACAGATTACCTTATTATATGCTTCGTTACTAGCAGATCAACTGATGTAATGAACCTATGATAATTTGTATCCTAGTTTTCGAGAAAATTATATGGTTATATGTTTATATTACCTTGGGTATATTTTATTTTCTTGAAAAGTTGTATTATAGAAAATACTAATACTTGAACTTTTTGTGTAGAAATGGCTCAAAACAACGATAACACTAACATCGCACTAAGTTCTGCGCTCAAAAGCTTTTTGATCGAGAAAAGTTTATCGCTCTAAGAATTTCAATGATTGGCACCGCTCTTTGAGAATTGTCTCAGAGTTGATGATCGGTTGGATTATCCGTACACGCCTTGCCTTCTTGAACCAAAGACCGCCGCACCTCAAGCGGAAAAGGATGCTTGGAAAATTGAGTATAAGCGCCATAACGATGTGGCTTGCCTAATGTTGGGAACGATGGAACTCGCTCTCCAAAAGCGGTTAGAAAACTACTTCCCATCTACCATGTTGATGAACTTGAACTATGTTCGAGAAACCACCTTGCCGAAATTTATGATTTGATCGATGCATTACACAACTGCAAGGTGGAGCGAGTAAACCCGTAAGTGCTCATGTATCGGAAATGAAAAGTTACATGGACCAACTACATGCACTTGGCAAAGTTTATGAAAATGACATTGCGTGAACTTGATCAAGCAGATCCCTTAACAAGGATTTCAATGGTTTTGTTTGGAACTTCAATATGCACCGCGTGGGAAGACGACATTGACCTACACGCATTGCTAATTCACTATGAAAAGGGTTACCTCATAAGGCTCCTACTCCCGTGTACTTTCTATTCAGTGGTGGAAGGATAAATAAGCCAAAACCGCATGCGAACAACAAGAAGGTGAAGGGCAAAGGGAAAGTTGATAAAGGTAAAAGGTTATGGCCTATCAACCGTAACCCAAGAAGTACCCTACTCATAGGAAGGAAAATCCTAAAAAGGATCAAGCATGCCACCACTGCAAGGTCGTTGGGCATTGGAAGAGAAAATGTGCTCTCTATCTTGATGAATTGCGTGCAAATGAGATGAAGTATGACGGGTACTCGGGCTTCGGTTCTTCAGGTAACTTATTTGTAATTGAATTATTTACTCTAAATCATAAAAATTCATGGGTATATGATACTGGATGTGGTATTCACATTTGTAATACACTGCAGGGGTTTAGAGTGGAGAGGAAGATAGCCTATGGGGAGCAATATCTGCACGTGGGCAATGGGGCACATGCAACTGTTGAAGCCATAGAAACGTTTAGTTTAGTATTGCCTTTGGGCTTAGTATTGTTATTGAACAATTGTCATGACGCACCTTCTATAATTAGATGTGTTGTTTCCTTTTCAGTTTTGTTGGATGATGGTTTTACTCATACTATTTCATGTAATGGAATTTCTGTTTCTTTAAATGGTGTATTTTATTTTAATGCGACATCGTGAATGGTGTGTTTGAAATTGATGTGATTGGAAATGAATCTAACAAATATAATAATTCGATGTTTAGCATCAATAAGAAAATAAAGTTGGACTTGAATTCTTCTTATCTTTGGCATTGTAGACTTGCTCATATAGGCAAGGCTCGCATGCAAAAGCTACAACACGATGGGCTTTTGCAAAATATCAATGATGAATCATTTGATAAATGCGAGTCATGCATATCCGGAATATGACAAAGAAAACTTTTCATAGCAATATGGAGAGGCGTCGATCTACTTAGTCTTATTCATACCGATGTGTGGACCATAGAGTGGCATAATGATCCACACGACACGACACGAACACGAACTCGTTAAGACACGAACACGTTAAGGTCGAACACGAACACGACACGATAACAAATCGTGTCATTTTTTCGAACACGAACACGACATTTAAAATTAACAAAGTTACACGACACGAACTCGTTAAGGGACCTGTTAACAAAAATACCAAATACATAACGAAACACAGCAGATCTGATGCGACAGTAGACCTAAGTAATCACAGCATATCTGATTCTAAGACTGAGCAACCAAGACTTAGCAATCAAAACGTGAAACTAATACACACTGAGCTCAGTTTTACTTAGTGGTATGCAAGAATTCATCAAGACACAAAAAGGTCTACTACCACAAAAATCTTTCATCACAGCTCATGTGACCTCAGGATTTTCTCATCGAACCATATTTGTATATTTAAAAACTTAAAACCTATCCAAACACGTGGTGGCTATTCCAACATGTATCAGAAAACTCAAAAATAAACCAACAAGATCCATTAACATAAAAAACATACCGATGAACCAAAAATATCCCAACATGTATATAAAACTAACTGATATAACATATATCCCATTTCCCCGTTATATAAAGCGGGTATGGTTTCGACAGCAGGTAAGGTTTTCATTAACTCGCGGTGGAGTCACCGATTAATATATGTACAAAACCCAAAATCGAAAACATGCATAATCGATATATGAAGCATGTATCATGTGAAAAACTTGTGGTTTAACTCATCCAATGATGGCGGCGGCTTTGGTTTTAACCCAAATAAATCAAACGGTTTTAACAAGAAGTGGCTAGGATCTGACAAGGTATAGACGCCGGCGACCATACACACATGGAGTAAGCATCGAAAGATTCATCGAGATCCCCTGAGACGCGGCGTTTTTACAAGAACTTGAAGCTTAAATATATATGAACCACAATTAAATGAGATGATTATCTTGATGGGTTTGTTATTAGATATGTTGAGATAATCGATTAATAGATGAGATGAAATTGATTAGATTTGGAGAAAATGAGAAGAAAGAGGCGCAGGGAATATGAGAAAAGAAAGAGAAAGTGTTTTTAGGGTAGGGTTTATTTTTGAACATATATATATATAACCTCTTAACAGGTCTCTTAACGTGTCTTAACAGGTCCGGACCTGTTAAGACACGAAACCTGTTAATTTTATTCGTGTCTTAACAGGTCCGGACCTGTTAAGACACGAAACCTGTTAAGGTCGAACACGAAACCTGTTAAGAGCAGGTCGTGTCGTGTCGTGTTAACAGGTCCATGTCGGAAATTGCCAGCTCTAGTGGACCACTTAGACATGTGTCAAAGAGAGGTGCTAGCTACTTCTTAACCTTTACTGATGATTTCAGCCGTTATGGTTATGTTTATTTACTTAAGCATAAACATGAGGTGTTTGAAACATTTAAGGTTTTCAAAGCGGAAGTAGAACTGCAATTGGGAAAGAAGATTAAAGCTCTTCGATCCGATAGAGGAGGCGAGTATCTAAGCCAATAGTTTAAAGATTACTTAGCTGAGAATGGAATTGTCCAGAATCTCACTTCTCCATATACTCCACAACAAAATGGTGCATCTGAGAGAAGAAATCGTACATTGTTGGACATGATACTCTACCTTTATCCTTTTGGGATTATGCTTTAGAATCGATGTTCGATTCTAAATATGGTTTCGATGAGTGTGTAAATACTCATCATTTTGTACAAAATAAACGCAAAATCATCCGAAACACTCGAAACACATCAAATGATCAAAATATCACAAATCGTTGTTTTATGTGTTTTAAATGCAAAATATCAAAATCGATGAAAAACATACCAAATTTGCAAAATTGCGCTTTAGTCCCCAAGTTTCAAAAGTTGTCAAAAACACCCCCGAGCACATAATTTCAAAAGTAAAGTCACCAAAGGTCCTTTTAAATCATAACTTGTCAAATTTAGTCCTTTGGTGAAAAATGTCAAAAGTTTGAGAAAATTACAAAATGGTCCTTCAAGTTTCAAAATTGGCGAATGGCCCCTGGAAAATTGCAAAATGGCAATTCGGTCCTTATACTTTGAAGGTTGTCACTTGTGGTCCCTTGAATAACTTTTCTCGAATTGGCACTTAGGCCCCTCAAGTTTCAGATTATACAACATAAGTCCCTATAGTTTAAAACCCTTTAAATACTCATTTGGACCTTTCATATCTTTGGACCTCACAAACTGAATTGTGAACCCCTATTATTAACCACTTGGGTCAATCTTGGTCAAAATCCTCATACCCGCCAAAAAGTCCATCCTCTCAACTGCTTTCTCTGTAACTCAGAACACCCATTCCCCCCTCCTCAATCTTCACTCCACCATGTTCCCCACTCCACAACTACCCTCCAAGACTCATTAATTGCACCCCCCCTCTCACTCAACCCCCATTTGGCAGATAGCCAATTTGGCGCCAAAACACCATTTAAACGGCCATGATCATTTTGAAGCTATCCAAGGGCTAGGATTGGTGGGATTTCATCAGAGAAGAGAGAGAATGAGATTGGGTATAAAAGAAAAGCAAAAGAAGAAGTGAGAGGCAGTTTTTAGTTATATAAAATTTAGTTAAATGTCGTTTTTTAGTTTAAAAGTTTTATTCATGTTGTAAGACTGTTAAATTTTGTTAAATTGTACTCTCCTAAGTTGTTTGATTAATACAAATCGTTTCAAGTTCCAAAAAAAAAATTTCAATTTTCTTAGGTTTAGATAAATATAAAAAGTAAAAAGTAATTTTCCATATTTTCATAGTTTATTTTGTAATTTTTAGCAATTTAAGTAGTTTTTAATAGTTTAAAATTCCTAGAAAATAGAAAATAATCGGAAAAATACAAAATAGTTTTGAAAATTCTAGTTTGTTATTTTAGACTTTTCTAAGTCTTAATTTTATTTTTCTAGCCTTATTTCCTAATTTCTTGTATTTTAGGTTATTTTTAAATAGTTAAAATTAGTTTTTAATCAATAATAATTAATTAAATAGTTGTAAAAATAGTTTTCTTTTTTGAAAATTTTCTTATATCATTAGGATTGTAAAATGTATTTTCATATTTTTAGGACTTTTATTTCTTAGATTTCACTTTTTATTTTGTACGCTTACGTTATTTGTATTTAAACGTAAGTTTTAGTTTTAAACGCTCATCATTTTAAATATAGTGATAGCGTTTATTTAATAGGTTTTATCTTTTAATTTCCTTTAATTTGCATTTAAGCCGCTTTTATTTGTTGGCTTTTTCCGTAGTTAATATCATATTCGGATCCCTTCTTCGCTCAAATTTCTCGATCACTTGACGCTTGATAATCCATTGCATAGCTCATTTGGGACATAACGCACCGGGAGACCCTATACTCCTCGGATCTTCATTGCATCCGTGCTTTGTCGTTTTAAGTTTCTTGCTTGCGTGAGAAAACTTGACGGTTTCTTGCAGATCAAAATTTTGGCGCCACGCGGAGTCAGTGCTATTGTCCCACGTCTAGCAGATTAGTTGTTTGAATACTCACTCTTTGTTTATATCATCCATATCCATCTATATATATATATATCCATATTTTTCTTAAAAATCCAAAACCCAAAAACATCCAAAACGATAAAACACAAAATATTTTTCTTTTGTTTCTATATATGTATCAAATAATAAAAATACAAAAAGATTCGCTGCGTTTTCTTTAATAATAACAACTTAAAGATTACCACCGAAACCAAGGCAAAGGCACTACCTAACTGGGGTGCGACCATAATAAGTTCCCTAACTAAAGATTTAAAACTTGCCTTTGTGTCCTTGTGATTGGTGTACCTTTTCAAAGAAGCCATTCATTTTGGATTATTGGTTAAGTTCATCGTTGTTTTGCCTCGATCTTGTGTTAATTGATTTTGTTGTGATATCGACGCTTCGAACCGTAAAACCCTAAAGATTCTCCTCACCCCATTTTTATAAAACGCCTTCATAATTCTCATTCTCATCCGAAATATCTTCATAATTCTATTTCTCTCCTTAACTCGAGAGTCCTTAGAGTTAACTCTAGTGCATGCGCACTGCTCTTCTAGATCATCGAGTCCTTCGCGTGATCTAGCGAAATTCCAAGAAGACGTTTCGTGAGACGCCGCCCAAATAGTCGAACCCGAGATTCGCACTATTTCTAACAACACCATGGCGTATTTAACGCATTATGGCGGAAATGCTCCGTGCACCCACCGAGGGTTATGGAGATGCCATCGTTTTACCCGTTATCAATTGCTCACTTCGAATTGAAGACACATTTGATCCAACTTGTGTCTACAAATCAATTCCGCGGTCCGATCGAGACGACCCGATGCACACATCCGTTGGTTTAACAAGTTGACTTCAACTATCAATTTCAAGGATGTGCCACAAAAGTGATCAAGTTGATGCTATTTCCATTCTCACTGAGGGCAGCCGGATTTGGCCGAAAAGAACCCCCGATCCATCGAAACTTGGGAGGATCTTGTTCAAAAATTTGTCAACTATTTCTTTCCTCCATCAAAGACGACTAATCTTAAAATGAAATTTCGGATTTCGTCAAAATTTCAATGAAAATTTTGAGAGGCATGGGAGAGATTCAAAGATCTCCTCGAAATGCCCCATCATGAATTCACGAGCTTCAACAAGTCAATATCTTTACAATGGGTTGAACGGTAATGATCAAGATTCCTTGAATGCAGTGCAGCGGCAATATCTTGAATCAGAACCTAAAGATGTGATTGAGATTTATGAGCAAAATCAAAGTTCCTATTTCTCGCAACAAAGTCAATGTTCAACACTCCGCTTCTTCATCCGTAACTCTTCCGAGTTAGCAGCCCGATAGTTGCTCTAACGGACATCATCCATTGTATGATAAAAGAGGTAAAGGAAATCAAAAGCGAAATTCATAAGCCCGAACCACCAAAGCCGTAAACAAGGTGTGTGAAACTTGTAGTGGTCCACATGCGATTATGATTGTCAAGCAACCGATGCTTCCTTTACCAAGCTCCGTAGCTTTGTAAACCACAATCAATACCGACCACAGTCGATCCTCACTACTGCACCTAGCGGTATGACACCACCGGTTTTCCTCCGTGCAAAACCATGGCAATCAAAATCGCTTTGTTCAATCAAGGACAAAATTTCAATAACTCTCAAAATTTCAATCAAAACCGGAACAATTTCAACCAACCTCAACCATATCAAGCTCCAAATCATCAAAGTTATCAACCACCTCCTCAAGCTCCCATGCCAAATGACTTCATGAAATGATCGAGGCAAACATGCGATCAATGCAAACTCGGATCAATAACATGAGAGGTGAGCTAAAAGGAAATTGATACCACATTATCTCGGCAGACAAATGAGTTAAAGAATATGATGAGCGGTTTCATGAACATGAATATGAACAAAGCCTCGCCATCTTCCGGAGGACTCCCGTGCAATACTATTCCTAATCCCAACGCCGAGTTGAAAGCCACACCACTGTAGTGGTAAGACGCACAATGGACCTTCGACTCCTATGCCCCTCCTCCGTGGCAATGAGTCAAGTTACCAAGGAGACAACGGACAAGGTGCATTATTCAAGCCCACGGCATCAAGACACGTCCAACCTTCGGTAGTCCAAGTTTAAGTCCGAACCCAAGTTCAAGAAAATCTGAGCGTAAAACACTTCCATTCCGGCTCAAAAGTCTAGTCACTTCCTTACCCATCAAGAATGAATGATGAGAAGCTCAAAGACAAAAACAAAGAGCAAATGGAAAATTTTTCCAAATCTTCAATGAGCTTCACTTTGATATAAGCTTCGTTGATGCTCTCGCTCTAATGCCTAAATTTGCATCCACGCTTAAAGGCTTACTCACCAAGAAAGATAAGCTATCGAGATGGCGAAAACCCTCTAAATGAGCAATGCTCGCAGCCCATTCTTAATAAGCTTCCCGAAAGCTTGAAGACCCGCCGGTTCTTAATCCCGTGTGATTTCTTGGGATGTTTCAATGTTCGCCTTGCCGATCTTGGCGCTAGCATTAACCTCATGCCACTCTCGGTGTGGAAGAAAGCGTATCTTCTGAACTTTCATCCACTCGTATGACACTCGAGCTAGCGGATCGCACTACAACTCGTCCACTGGGATAGCCGAGGATGTCGTGATGAAAGTGGGAAAATTTCACTTTCATGCCGACTTTGTTGTAGTAGACTTCGATGCGCATCCTAGAGTTCCCTTATCTTGGGAGAGCTTTCTTAAGAAGCAGTCGTGCTCGATTGATGTGTTTGTCAAGAGTTGACCATACGGGTTGACAACGAAGAGCTCACATTGAATATCAACCGAACTCTAAACCTCTCGACAAACAGAGTGTTGCAACAATTGATCAAAAATCTGAAGAATCAATGCAACACTCTCAAATTTCACGGTTAAGAGTGTTCACCAAAACGTCCGAGCTCAAAGCTTTGAAAATTACCCTGGTTCAAACAAATGGTTTGAAAGTTGTACCGTGGAAGTCAAGAGTGTTCTTGATGATGATGACGATGATCTAGAATCGGAGACTTCATCGAAGTGGTGGAAACCGCTAGCTCTAAGAGCACACCACTTGTCCCACCTCCGAATCGTTTGTCGATCGAGTTTGTTAACTCGTGGATGAAACTACACTCTCTCGATTTCATCCGGATTGGATGGTGATGATTGTGATCCAATGGGAGACATTCTTCCCATTGAAGAATTTCTCACAAATGATCCATCATCTCCTAGTCTTATTAATTCTAACTCTTCCACCCCTTCTCTTACTCCGTTTGAGGAAAGTGACTTCATCTTGGAAGAGATTGAAGCATACTTGTCTAGTGATTCGGTTCCATGGGAAATTGATCACGCTCCAATTGACATCGAGGGAGATATTCTTCTCATTGAGAAGTTGCTTAATAATGATCCATTATCACTCCCTCCCATCGAGCTTCATAACAAGGAAGTCAAGTCAGTTGAGAAAATCAAGAATTTCAGAGGTTGAACTTAAGGACTTACCACCTCATCTCGAGTATGCATTTCTTGAGGGTGATGATAAATTACCCGCCATTATTGCTCGAGATTTGAGCAAGGATGAAAAGACCGCTCATAAAGGTCTTGAAGTCACACAAGCAAGCAATTGCGTGGAAACTCTCCGACATTAAGGGTATCAACCCCGAGTTTTGTACTCACAAAATCTTAATGGAGGATGACTTTAAACCAATAGTTCAACATCGAGACGAGTAAATCCAAAATCCATGATGTTATCAAACAAGAGGTTCTCAAACTTCTTGATGCAGGATTGATTTACCCTATCTCTCGATAGTCCTTGGGTGAGCCCTGCTCATTGTGTACCCAAAAGGGTGGTATAACCGTTGTTGAAAATGATGAAAACGAGTTGATTCCTACTCGATTGGTTACGGATGGCGTGTTTGCATTGACTATCGAAAGTTAAATGAAGCCACCGTAAAGACCACTTTCCTTACCCTTCATGGACGGATGCTTGAGAGATTAGCGGAAACGAATACTATTGCTTTCTCGATGGTTTCTCGGGTTACTTCCAAATTCCATTGATCCACAAGATCAAGAAAGACCACATTCACATGTCCTTATGGAAAATTTGCTTACCGACGCATGCCTTTTGGCTTATGCAATGCTCCCAGACATTCCAAAGGTGTATGATGGCCATTTTCCATGACATGATTGAAAAGACTATGGAAGTCTTTATGGATGATTTTTCGGTCTTTGGGATTCTTTCCAACATGTCTATCCCATTTAGAAAAGATGCTTGAACGTTAGAAAACACGAATCTTAGTCTAAATTGGGAGAAATGTCACTTTATGGTTAAAGAAGGAATTGTCCTTGGCCATAAAATTTCTAAGAGTGGGATTGAGGTTGATAAAGCTAAATTCGATGTTATTTCAAATTACCTCCTCCCACAACCGCTAAAGGAGTTAGAAGTTTCCTTGTTCATGCCGGATTTTATCGTCGTTTCATTCACGACTTTTCAAAATATCCCGCCTATGACCCGACTTCTTGAAAAGACACTGCTCATCTTCTAGTGAGTGCGTTGAAGCTTTTCAAACTCTTAAGAAAAAGCTCACGGAAGCACCAATTCTAGTTGCCCCGATTGGGACTTACCATTTGAGCTTATGTGCGATGCAAGTGATTTCGCCATAGGTGCGCTTTGGGGCAACGAAATCGAAACATTTCCAACCTATACACTATGCTAGCAAAACTTTGAACGAAGCTCAAGCACATTACACCACTACGGAGAAAGAATTACTAGCCGTGGTGTATGCTTTCGAGAAGTTTCGCCATACTTGATCTTGTCCAAAAGCATAGTGTATACGGATCACTCGCCCTCAAATATCTTCTTGCTAAGCAAGATGCAAACCGAGATTGATCCGATGGGTTCTCCTCCTACAAGAATTTGATATCACCATCCGTGATAAAAAAGGAGCGAGAACCCAGCGGTGACCATCTTTCCGCCTTGAAAATCCTCATCAAGGTGTGTTTCGAGAAAAAGGAGATATGCGAAACATTTCCTCTCGAGACACTTAATGTGGTATCTCATCTTGAGATTCTAGTACCCCATGGTTTGCCGACTTTGCAAACTATCATGCGGTAACTTTGTTGTGAAAGGGATGTCGTCCCAACAAAAGAACAAATTTTCAAAGATGTTAAGCATTACTCGGGACGACCCTACTTGTTTAAAATCTGTGGATCAAGTCATCCGACGGTGTGTTCACGCAAGAAGTTACTGATATTCTCAAGGCTTGTCATCATGGACCCACGGGGACATCATGGACCGAACTACACCGCCAAGAAGGTGTTTGACTCCGGTTTCATCGCCCACAATTTACAAAGATGCCCATGACCTCGTCAAATCTTGCGACTCTTGCCAACGTCATGGTAACATCTCTAAACGAGATGAAATGCCTCAAAATGCCATTCAAGTGTGCGAGATCTTTGACGATGGGGCATTGACTTTATGGGGCCATTCCCATCTTCTCGAGGAACAAGTATATACTCGTGGCGGTCGATTACTTGTCTAAATGGGTAGAAGCGAAAGCACCCCTACCAACGACGCCCGAGTAGTTGTGAAGTTTTAAAGTCTCTCTTTGCCCGCTTTGGAACTCCTCGTGCTATCATTAGTGATCGCGGCACACACTTTTGCAATGACCAATTCAAAGTGATGCTTATCACGGTGTCACCCACCGCCTCTATCGCTGATCACCCACAAACTAGTGGGCAAGTGGAAGTTTCGAACCGTGGTTTGAAAAGAATCTTGGAGAGGACCGTAGGTGAAAATCGTGCCTCTTGGTCGGACAAACTTGAAGATGCACTTTGGGCCTTCCGTATCAGCTTACAAAACACCCATCGGTGTACCTTACAAGCTCGTGTATGGAAAGGCATGTCATCTCCCGATCGAGCTTGAGCACAAAGCCTATTGGGCCTGAAGTGCAAATTTCGACCTCAAGTCTTCGGGTGATCATCGGAAAGTTCAACTCAACGAATTAAATGAACTCCGTAATCAAGCCTCACGAGAACTCTTTGATCTACAAGGAAAAGACAAAGAAGATCCATGACTCAAAGATTAAGAACCGCGTTTTCAACGTTGGTGATCGAGTCCTTCTTTTCAATTCTAGATTGAAGATCTTCTCGGGAAACTTAAGACCGTTGGATCGTCCATTCACCATTGCCAAAGTTTTTCATATGGCACCGCCGAATTATCTCAAACAGACGGGCCAAACTTCAAAGTGAATGGACATAGGTTGAAGCACTATTTTGGAGAGGACATTCCCCGTGGTTGTCCCGGATCTACAAACTTTCCCATGAACCAATGAATGCGGGATCGAGTCAAGCTAGCGACTCGGTAATCAAAAACAAGAGCATGCCATATGGGTTCTCACCCATATTTCGTCTTCTTACCTCTTTCTACCACCCTAGTGTGGGGGTTGCCCACATGTTTCAAAAAAAAAAAAATATATATATATATATATATATATATATATATATATATATATATCTCTTTCTAAATAATGGCCGTAATATTTCCCTTTCACGTTCTTTATTTCGCATAACCGCGATACTTTGAATATTGAGGGCAATATTCATTTCTATGTGGGGAATTTCACTAATTTTATCATATAATTATACCAATTCCCCATTTTGGCCAAATTTTTTTGGAGTAAGTGTTTTACACTTTCTAATTTGGTTATCATCCGCCATGTCTCAGAAGACAAAAGGATTGGCTAATCCAGAGCAAACGGCTCTTGGTAAAGATATCTCAACCGCTTATATGGCTTGCAATTTGCCCAAAATTGTATGGTTCTCAACTCACCATATCCTAAAAAGTGAAGAGTTGGCTAGCCCGCAAGGTTATGGCTTGTGGTAAAGGCAATGGAAAAACCATAATTGGTAATCACTCACCAAAGATAATATTGATAATTTATCTAAGAGTTGGCTAGTCCAAGGGTACGGCTCGGTAAAGACAAAATCAAATCCGTTGAAGTCGGTGGTTTGCTCAAAATCACATGGTTATCGGTGTACCATGGTTCTTACTTGAACTCGAAACATTTGGCTACCCGTAAGTAATGGCTTTTGGTAAAGAGATTAAAATCCATTATGTTTTCTCAAATCATTGCTAGGGACTAGCAATATCTCATGTGGGGATTGATGAGTGTGTAAATACTCATCATTTTGTACAAAATAAAGCGCAAAATCATCCGAAACACTCGAAACACATCAAAATAATGAAAATATCACAAATCGTGTTTTATGTGTTTTAAATGCAAAAATATCAAAATCGATGAAAACATACCAAATTTGCAAAATTGCGCTTTAGTCCCCAAGTTTCAAAAGTTGTCAAAAAGCAGTCCGAGCACATAATTTCAAAAGTAAAGTCACCAAAGGTCCTTTTAAATCATAACTTGTCAAATTTAGTCCTTTGGTGAAAAATGTCAAAAGTTTGAGAAAATTACAAAATGGTCCTTCAAGTTTCAAAATTGGCGAAATGGCCCTGGAAAATTGCAAAATGGCAATTCGGTCCTTATACTTTTGAAGGTTGTCACTTGTGGTCCTTGGAATAACTTTTTCGAATTGGCGACTTAGGCCCCTCAAGTTTCGATTATACAACATAAGTCCCTATAGTTTAAAACCCTTTAAATACTCATTTTGGACCTTTCATATCTTTGGACCCTGTCAAAACTGAATTGTGAACCCCCCTATTATTAACCACTTGGGTCAATCTTGGTCAAAATCCTCATACCCGCCAAAAAGTCCATCCTCTCAACTGCTTTCTCTGTAACTCAGAACACCCATTCCCCCTCCTCAATCTTCACTCCACCATGTTCCCCACTCCACAACTACCCTCCAAGACTCATTAATTGCACCCCTCTCACTCAACCCCATTTGGCGATAGCCAATTTGGCGCCAAAACACCATTTAAACGGCCATGATCATTTTGAAGCTATCCAAGGGCTAGGATTGGTGGGATTTCATCAGAGAAGAGAGAGAATGAGATTGGGTATAAAAGAAAAGCAAAAGAAGAAGTGAGAGGCAGTTTTTAGTTATATAAAATTTAGTTAAATGTCGTTTTTTAGTTTAAAAGTTTTATTCATGTTGTAAGACTGTTAAATTTTGTTAAATTGTACTCTCCTAAGTTGTTTGATTAATACAAATCAGTTTCAAGTTCCAAAAAAAAAAAATTTCAATTTTCTTAGGTTTAGATAAATATAAAAAGTAAAAAAAGTAATTTTCCATATTTTTCATAGTTTATTTTGTAATTTTTAGCAATTTAAGTAGTTTTTAATAGTTTAAAATTCCTAGAAAATAGAAAAATAATCAGAAAAATACAAAAATAGTTTTGAAAATTCTAGTTTGTTATTTTAGACTTTTCTAAGTCTTAATTTTATTTTTCTAGCCTTATTTCCTAATTTCTTGTATTTTAGGTTATTTTTAAATAGTTAAAATTAGTTTTTAATCAATAATAATTAATTAAATAGTTGTAAAAATAATTTTCTTTTTCTGAAAATTTTCTTATATCATTAGGATTGTAAAAATGTATTTTTCATATTTTTAGGACTTTTATTTCTTGGATTTCACTTTTTATTTTGTACGCTTACGTTATTTGTATTTAAACGTAAGTTTTAGTTTTAAACGCTCATCATTTTAAATATAGTGATAGCGCTTATTTAATAGGTTTTATCTTTTAATTTCCTTTAATTTGCATTTAAGCCGCTTTTATTTGTTGGCTTTTTCCGTAGTTAATATCATATTCGGATCCCTCTTCGCTCAAATTTCTCGATCACTGACGTTTGATAATCCATTGCATAGCTCATTGGGACATAACGACCGGGAGACCCTATACTCCTCGGATCTTCATTGCATCCGTGCTTAAGTCGTTTTAAGTTTCTTGCTTGCGTGAGAAAACTTGACGGTTTTTGCAGATCGGTTTCACAAAGAAGGTTGATAAGACACCATATGAAATATGGCATGGTAAAGCTCCTAACATGTCTTATTTAAAGGTCCGGGTTGTGAGGCGATGTTAGACGTGACTCACAGATAAACTCCAACAAAGATCAGAAGTGTATCTTCGTAGGATACCCTAAGGAAACCATGGGTTACTACTTTTGCTATCCAACTGAAAATAAAGTAATTGTTGCTAGGTATGGAGATTTTCTTGAAAATGATCTCGTATTTCAAGAATTCGGTGGGAGGGTTTATGATCCGGAAGATGATCAAGAAGATGCATTACCCGAAAACACTAACGCATTTCTCGTAGAACTCGATAGTCCGGGTCCTCCACCGAAGTTGAAGTGATTCTCGTCAAAGATCCGTAAGGTCTACGCGTGCACCGAACATCTATGTCTTAACGAGAGGTTGAGGAAACTATGTTAGGAGATCTTGGAGAGCCTATTAGTTATAAAGTCGCCATGTCAAGTCCTGAAAAAGACAAATGGCAGGTTGCAATGAATGGGGAAATGCAATCCATGAGAGAAAATGAAGTCTGGGAAGAGGTCGATTTACCTCCAAACGCCAAGGTGGTTGGAAGTAAGTGGCTCTATAAAATAAAGACTGACATGGATGGCAATATACACATCTATAAAGCTCGTCTAGTTGCGCAAGGTTATACACAAACCTATGGCATAGATTACGAGGAGACCTTTTCTCCTGTAGCGGACATTAGAGCTATTAGAATTGTCAGAGCTATAGCAGCATACTATGATTATGAGATATGGCAGATGAATGTCAAAACCTTCTTCTTGAATGGTTGCTTAGATGAAGACATCTATATGAAGCAATCTGAGGGGTTCGTGAATTCACAATTTCCAAATCGTGTATGCAAACTTCAAAGGTCCATTTATGGATTGAAGCAAGCATCAAGACAATGAAATAAGAGATTTGATGAAGAAATCAAAAAGTATGGATTTATTCAAAATCTTGATGAGCTATGTGTATATCACAAAGTTAGTGGGAGTGATGTAATTTTCCTTATCATTTATGTCGATGACATATTAATTATGGGAAAAGACATTCCAAGTTTGCAAAATGTTAAGGCATATCTTGGGCAATGTTTTTCCATGAAGGATTTAGGAGAAGCTGCATACATTCTAGGAATCAAGATCTACCGAGATAGGTCAAAGCGTTTAATTGGTTTAAGTCAAAGTGCTTACATTGATAAAATATTGAAGAGATTCAATATGCAAAATTTCAAGAAAGGATATTTGCCGATGGAAGTAAAGCATGGCTTATGTAGCGATATGTGTGCTTCAACACTGCTGAGGTGGCACGCATGCGAAAGTTCCTTATGCTTGCAAGAGGATCTATTATGTATGTCGTGAGATGAACAAGGCCGATGTGGCGTTCGCTTCGTAACATGACCGGTCGATATCAATGTAATCCGGGTGAACTTCATCGATCGTCATAAACATATTCTAAAGTATCTTAGTAATACGAAAGATATTTTTTAGTATATGGTGGAAATCCGCATACGAGCTTGGTGTTACTGAGTTCATCGTGATGCGTCCGGCAATGTGATAAAGATGATAATGAAGTCTCGACGGGTTATGTCTTTGTCATCAATGGAGGAGCATTGACTGGAAGAGCAAGAAGCGTAGTACGATGCGATGTTCACGACGAAGCAATACATAGTCGCCGGAAGTCGCAATGGAGGTCGTTTGGATTAGGAAATTCATTTCGTGGCTTGTGATGGATCTAAACACACACCTTGTGTTAGTGATATTTTGAGTTATATTACTAAGAACGCGAAATATACTTAGTAATACTTAGAAGACATATTATATGTTGTAATGTAAGTAAGAACAATAAACACAAAGCTCCAATATTATTAAGAAATAATATGAGTGATCTTGCTTATCACTAGGGTAACACCTTGAAGCTAATATGAATAATACGTATGCTTAGCAATGACCTAGTATCTCCTTTTATAGCACAAGGAGTCCTTTACAAGACAAGTATAAACCTAACAATATAGAATATACAAAAGATATTTTCTATACTTATCAATACACGAATACATAACCTTTATCCTAATAGCAGTGGTAATATTTGTACTGGCAGTGGTAATGAGTTTCCACTGCTAGTGTTATCTTTAGCAGTGTTAACCACAAGACTATAAGTGATAATTGTTAGTATTATTCCCAACAATCCTCCCGTAAACTTATGATTTCTCCAGAATCAATAAGTTTCTTCAATCTTCATTATCCGCAAGGATTTGGGGAATTCTTTCAAACACTTCATCTTCTTCTCAATGCTTGAATAGCTCTTGAACATTGATCTTGAAGCCCCGAGTAACAATGCTCGACCTTCTCACTATCTTCATGAACTCTTATACTAGTACACAAAGATCACAAAGGAGAGTTCCAGCTCTGAGTGGATATTCTTTCTCAAGAAGCATGAATGCATCTACTCCATTTGTCAGAGAAACATGACGAACTTCACATGAATCATAGTAGAACCATTTAGTACGAGGACATGAACATGAGAATTTCCAAAAATCATCATTAACATCTGGTTCATAGAGCCTTCTAAGATTAACCCCCAACTGCATCTCCTTCATATATTTGAGATCTTCAGCATCAAACATTTCTTGAACTAACTTCCATAGTGTATCAAGATCATCTCTATCAAAAGCTTTGATGAGATCTTCAAACTGAATAAATGATGAAGTTTCACCACCTAGCCTTGTAATCTTCCATGTTGGAGCAAACTTGCTAGCAGTAAACACTTCCCAGTCAATGATAGGATGTCGGACTTGCAGTGGTTTAGGGTAAAAATCTTCTTCTTCTATCACAATCATCTCGATCCATTGTTCTTGGTGAACTTCTCGGTTGGAACTTCTTGTTCTTCAAACAAACTTTGTCTTCTTAAATGTCCGAGATTCACTATCTTTGGCCTTTCTCTTCAAATTAGGATACCTTCTTGCTTCTTCTTCGAGTCCATTGGAATAAAGTCTTTATCTTGTCTTTGAACTACGTAGTAGATACTTTCAACTTTATCATCGTGCATTCCTTTGAATTGATGTCTTTTCCAACCAACAATAATCTTTCATCATTGAAATCACATGTACCTTTGTTGGTTGTCTTGGTTTCTTTGGCCCTTCTTGATGAAACAATAGCATCTTGAAGTGCTTGATTATTCTTCATCTGAATAAAGTCCTTTAAGCCGGCCGTTCTTTGATCTTCGCTAAAGACTTATCACCACTAGGTCAATTGCTTTCTTCTTGATCTTTGGATCATTTATAATCAAGAAATCAATTTCTTCTTGATGGGTACATAGTGAACTCGGAGTCTTCTCTCTTAATCTTGTAGGTGGAGCGTTGGAAAGTGGATCTTCTATTGGATCTTCCATTCTATCCACCTTTAGCCTCCATAAAGCTTGCAATCTCCAATTCTTTAAGCTTTTCATTTCAAAGAACTTCATCTTCATTAATCTTTCTTGCAACTTCAACATCATGAGCAATCGAATTTGTACTTTCTTTGAAACCTTTCTTCTTGTTTGCTCCTTGCTTTGCATATGACTTTACCTTTGTCTTTCTTCGCTTTATCAATTTCTTCACTTGCGGTGGCAATATCATGTCCAGAAGTGGGAATATTTGGCTCGCAGTGGAAATTAGATCTGGTAAAATCATCGATTCGTAGTACTAAAAATGTCTTTATCCGGTTGCTCTTCTCGAGTATCGCCCTCCTCGCACCTTTACTAGAAACACCTTCATCTTCAAAATCAATTCTCCTCCCTTGAGTTCCAAAGATCTGTTTTCCTCCCTGTTTGGGAGAATTTCCTAATCTTGATTAAAATCATTGAATCACCATCATTAGGTGAGGATGAAGATGATATCACTAGCTTTGCGCTTTCTTCTTCCTTTTAACCCCTCGCAACTCTTCTTTCAAGGTCTGAATCTCCTCTTGCAAGTGTGTAATGTCCTTGGCATGCTGCTCCTTTACATGTGCCAGGTCCTTTTGTAGAGATTCAACCTGCTTGGCTAATTTGGTACACAAAACCATCAATTCCAATTGTTGCCCACTACCCTCAACACTTCCAACTGTGTGACCTGTTGGGAGAGGTGAATCATGGGGCAATGGCTCAGATTCCTCCCTAGTTGGACTAGGTTGAAGTCTAGAACCACCACTGCTTGTTCCTAAACCAAAAGGATTAGAAACATGCTGTGTTGTAATGAGAGGAGTTGGTTGTTTGTGCCTCCTCTCATAGTTGTGAGAAACAGGTGGTGTATAATCAATGTTGGGAACAGTGATTATTGGTGAAGTTTGTACCTGTGAAATATTTGCAACCATTTGAGGAAAAATAGGTGTAATAGTCCTGTTGCCATCTTTGTTCATGTTTTGAAAAACTTTAGGCTTAAGGCAACGGATTTTGTAAACTCTAGTGTGAGGTTGCAGTTGAAACTCATTTAGCACTGCTTGCACAAACCTTGGATACATCAAAAATTTTGTTGAACTCTTTACATTGCCTTGCATACTTTGAAAAATATATCTTGACCAATTAAAAGTCCTATCAGTGGCTAGACAAACCAAAGGGTAAGCCATGGTTGAACTGAATTGTTCATAAGAGGTTTTCTTAGGACTTAGGCAATGCAAAAGAGTATGTATAAAAAATCTCCAATGGGGACAAAAACCACTCTTTTTGAAAGTAGCCTTTTTGTCAGTGGTATCATACCCCATGGATGAAAGATGTGTATGAATTTCGGGCATGGGTAATGTGATGATACCATTGAGATCATCCAATTATAGAATTCTCCTCAAGGATGCCTCAAGAACATCAATGGTTACCCCATCCACAGTGGCTCAAGAGCATCCATTGTTTCATGTGTATCTCTAGTTTCAATGGTTATGGGTGAGTAAGTCCAAACTGCTTGATTTGAGAGATATAGATTGTGGGATTAAGAAGTAAAGCATACCTTATATGGGTAGTATTAAGAAAGTCCACAATCTGGTGAAAAACAGGGCCACTCTTCTCGTTTGACTTTTGTAAGTAGGCCACTTGGTTATGCTCATCTGCAAAAGTGACAGTGCCATAGAATCTTTTGATGAAAAATAGATTGTGTCAGTATGAATTGTATAAAGAACTCGCCAATTGAGAAAAAATATATAAACAGTTAGGGTTTTAGAGTTTTGCGCAAGAAAGATTATCTAAGGAAAAGATTTATCTTAAGTAGATAAATTATAAGTAGGAAAGTAGATAATCTTCTAAAAATTTACCCTATGTATATATGGAAAGTAATTAACTCTCAACGGCTAGTAAAAATTTTGTTACGATACAACAGCTTGTAACGGCTAGATCATCGATGGTAAAATAACATCGCTGGCTGTGAACTAGCATGGGAAATTTTCACAAAGATTTTCAAAGAGCAGTGGTAAAGAAAAACATTTAAAATTGATCGCCCTTTATCATAGTTTTTAGCAAACTACTAGCTATCAACGGATTTGATATGTCTTTACCATGAGCCGTTTGCTATGGACTAGCCAACTCTTAATCATAAAGAATATGGTGAGTTGATAACCATATAGTTTTTGGTAAACTATCAACCATAAACGGATTTGTCAAGTCTTTACCAGTAGTCGTTTGCTATGGACTAGTTGATTCTTATGTGGATTAGACATGGTGAATCAATAACCATTTGTTTTGTATCTCAGTTATACACCTTTTAAGATCAACTCCCATCGATGCTGCATAAAAGTTATTGAACAAGCAAAAGCACAAGCACAAAAACATATACAAACTTATACAATAATGTTAGTACCCTGAGACTTCCACTCAACACCAAAGACCATTAGACACAAAAAGTTTATGGATTTAGCATTCCAATACTTGTTACCAAGTACTGAAATCTACCCACATCAAGTCCTTTTGTTAGTAAATCGGCATAGTTGTCATCAAGATGGATTTTGACAACTTGAATTAGTCCTTTTCATACGGTCTCTTATGAAATGGTGTCTAATTTCAATATGTTTAGTCTTTGTGTGTTGAATGGATTCTTAATGATGCAAATGGTATCGCTATTTTCAATATGAATGATGGTATTCATGAAATTGTACCCATAGTCCAAAAGTTGATTCTAAAGCCATATAACTTGAGCACAAAGAACTTGCGTGAGAGCCACATACTACCGCCTCGGTTGATGAATTAGCCACCATTGTTTGTTTCTTGCACTTCCATAACACTAATCTGTTGCCAAGAAATTGGCATCCACCTGTTGTAGATTTTCTATCCAAACTAGCTCCAGCATAATCAATATCTGAGTAAGTAACCAAATCTAGAGGAGAATCTCTAGAGTACCACAATATCAGAGTAGGAAATGCTTTAAGATATCTGAAAATCTTCTTCACATCAGTCAAGTGAGAGAACTTGGGAGTGACTTAAAACCTTGCACAGGCATACACTGCAAACATAATATCTGGTCTAGATGATGTAAGATACATCAAAGAACCAATCATAGACCTATACATGTGCACATCAACTGCTTCACCACTATTTTCCTTCAAGAGTTGATGTGTAGTCTTGTCTGCAGGGTCTTTGGATGACTTTGCATCGATGAACTTGAACTTTCTTAGTATCTCACCACATATTTATCTTGATTGATGAAAATACCATCCGCCTTTGTTGTACTTGAAGTCCCAAAAGAATGTGAGTTCACCCATAGAAGTCATCTTGAATTCTTCCTTCATTAGCTTCTCAAATTCTTTGCACATCTACGGCTTGGTAGATCCAAAATGATATCATCAACATATACTTGAACTAACAAGATATCATTCTTGTCTTTCTTGATGAACAAATTTTGATCCTCTGCCTCTATGAAACCCATTATCAAGAATATAAGTAGTTAAGGTTTCATACCATTTCCTTGGTGCACGATGCAAGCCATACAAAGCTTTAACTACCATACACTTTATTAGGATAGTCGTGGTCTTCAAATCTCGGAGGTTGAGAAACATATACCTCCTCATCAATCGCCCATATAGAAAAGCACTCTTTACATCCATTTGATAGACTTTAAAGCCCATAAAGGATGCATAGGCTAAGAACGACCTAATTGCTTCTATTCGCAACTGGGCAAACACTTCTTCATAGTCAATACCCTCCTCCCGAGTGTATCCTTGAGCCACAAGCCTAGCTTTGTTTCGATAACAATTCCTCTTTCATCCTTCTTGTTTCGAACACCCATTTAGTACCTATTACCTTCTTGCCAGAAGAAAAATCACAAAGCACCCAAACCTTTTGAAGCTTGAATTGGAGAAACTCTTCTTGCATTGCTTCTACCCAACTTTCATCTTCAAGCGCCTTGTATACATTCTTTGGCTCCATTTGTGACAGAAAACACATAAAGAGACATTCATTCTTGCCTTAATGAGTCTTAGATTCATATATTTCACTAATGAATCCATGAATATCAGGCAGCTTTGTTTGTCTTCTAGTCTTCACGGTGAATGGACATCCCAATCACATTTCTAAGAGGATGTGATTTATGAATAGAAGTGTGGGAGTCCGAGGAACGCAATCTCACTTGGCATATTTGAGATTTCAACATCATTGGCTTGAGCTTCCTCAGAATCGAGTTGTAATTTCCACTTCTTTCGAATTTTCAGATTCAAGTTGCTACTTCCTTCCTTTCCAAAATCATTAGAAGATTGAGCATCTCCGGTCTTTGGTATATCATCATTATCCGCATAGTCCCAAAGTGGCGATCAATTCATCTTGATCATCTGCATGATCCTTGCTTGGTTCATCATCATCAAGAAACTCTTCGAACTCGCAAAATCAAAAGAAGGTGTACCAGAGATAGGCACATAATTCATAGTATTGGTTAGAGTATCAAGATCAAACAGCCTTTCTGGACCATTTCCTTTGAGATTTACTTTGTTTTCCAGGAACTCAACATGCAGATTCTCTTCAATCTTTTGAGTTCTTAAGTTGAATACTCTAAAAGCTTTACTGACCATTAAATACCGAACAAAATACCCTTCATCAGATTTTTCATCAAACTTTCCCAGATAATCTATGGTATTGAGAATAGATACATGACATCCAAATGGTATCGTGAAGTCAAGGATAGGTGGTCTACCCCTAAATAACTCATAAGGTGTCTTGTTCTTTGTTTGTACCACTAAAACCCTGTTTTGCACATAACATGCAAGATTAACTACTTCACCCAAAAAGTGATTGGCAATTTTGAATCGCCAACATGGTTCTAGACCTCTATTAGTGTCTTGTTCCTTTTCTCAAAGAACACCATTTTGTTGAGGAGTTCTAACAACACTAAATTCTCTTTTAATACCTTTATCTCGCAAAATCATCCATAACTCTATTTTGAATTACGTCTCATTGTCACACCTAATGATTTTAACTTTCATATCATATTGGTTTTCAACTTCTGTGATAAAGATCTTAAGGATGCCAGTTGTTTCATCCTTGGTTCTAAGAAAGAAAACCCATGTAAACCTGCTAAAATCATCAGTCACTACAAGACAATATTTCTTTAGATTCAAGTTGCTCACAGATATAGGACCAAATAAGTCCATATGTAACATTTGAAGTGGGTGAGCAATAGAGTTAACCAAATTTGACCTGCAAGAAGCTCTGTGTTGTTTGCCTTTAAGACAAGCCACACAGGTTTGATCATTTTCAAATCTTTTCTGAGGTAAGCCTCTCACCAAACTATCTTTGACAATCTTATTAATGGTTTTGAAGTTAACATGACCAAGTCTTCTATGCCATAACATGGATTCATCCACCGTAGCCTTTGTAGCAAGCAAGCATAATCATCTTTAGCAACAATGTTGTTCATATCAAAGCTATATATGTTGCCTTTTCTAGGAATTTTAAGAAGAATCGACTTTCATCAAGCATCTTAAAATCCTTAGAGAGAACAAAGCACATATCTTTGGTAAAAGAACATTGTTCTTCTTGTCACACATTTGTGACACACTAAAAGATTATACTTAAGCTCTTTTACATAGTATACTGTGTTCAAAGTCCAAGTTACCGCTTTGATTACTCCTTTACCAAAGAACTTTCCATTAACTCCACCTCCAAAGTCGACATACCGCCCATCATAATGTTCAAAATCGAGAGATAGGACTTGTTGCGGTCATGTGCCTTGAACATCCACTATATGTGTAGCCTTGATCTGATCTTGTTAGCCTTAAGAGTTTTAATAGAAGTGATGGTCATTCACGTTTAGGAACTTTGTAACTCGTGTTAGATATCGTGATAGAATAGTCAACGGGCTCGTGGATTGGGCTAAGCTAAATGGCTAATAGTTGAGACTTGCTAGCCGTTTATAAGCTTAAGCTTGTCAAATCCAAAGCCCAATCCAAGTCCACGAAAAGCCCATGCAAAGCCTTTAGGGTTTTAAGTTGCTTGTACTATAAATACCCCTCAAATGGTCATTTGAGGGGTGTGCTTGAAAGTGTGTGTGTGTGTGTGTATTTTCTCTCTCAAGGAATATACAACTTATTGTTTGCATATCTTATCATCATACACGGATTTTATATCATCAAGTCACCAAACATCTTTATCTTTTCTTTCTTTATACTCATAGTATTTGTGTTGGGTTTCACGAGTTCCACGCATAACTTTGGTTAACGTGGGTACTTGGTGATAAGGTTGATATATCGTAGTGGTCCTACAATTGGTATCAGAGCTTATTTTGATTTAATAAAATCTACAATTGGTATAAAACGTATTCAAGTACTTCTTCAAACTCCAGTAAGGGTTGTAAGAATGCACAACGACACGAATTCACTAATCGGGAGTTAAGAGCTTATTTTGAAGATGTTGGAATTACTCATCGACATCACCGTTAGGACTCCACAGCAGAATGGGGTAGTTGAAAGAAGAAATCGAACTCTTGTGGAAGCGCCGCACAATGCTAATTTATTCTAGTGCACCGTTATTTCGTGGGTCGATGTCATTGCCAACGCTTGTTTCACTCGTAACCGATCCCTTATCCATCCAAGATTCAATAAAACCCCATATGAGATTGTGAACAACATAAAACCGATATCTCTTACTTTCACGTGTTTGGCGCTTTGTGCTATCCTACGAATGACAGAAGATCTTGGAAAACCGAAAGCAAAGGTGATATTGGCATCTTCATTGGATATTCGGATAAATCGAGGGCATCTGTGGTGTATAATGTAAGGCTAAGGAGGATCATGGAGACGATGAATGTGACGTTGACGAACTTTCTAAAATGGCTTCGAGAGACTCGCCTAGAACCCGCACTAAACCGATGCACTTGGACACATCGATTCGGGACTCGTACCTCAAAGAGCTCAATCAACTTCATTTGAAAATCCTAAAGAACAAGAATGGGAGAATTTCTTGAGTTAATGTTCGATGAATACTATGGTGGAACTTCGACAAATGCATCAAACCATCATTCCACCGCACCGCTCAAAATCATCCTCCACCACCAATGTAAGATGCATCTACAACGGTCGAAACCAATGCACCAACTCCATCAACATCATCTACATCTACTCAAGTTCTTGCACCCGTTCTACCAAAGCGGTTGATGAGCAAAACCAAAACCGAACGATGCAACGTTAGATGAAGACTTATTTGAAAACCCGCTTGCTACGGAATCGGTGAATCTTCTTCAAGCTTACAAGAACCATCTAACTCGTGATACGATAACCAACGGTATCCTTCTACTCAAGTGGACAAAAGACCACCCAATTGAACAAGTTGTTGGTGAACCATCAAGGCCAATTCAGACGAGACGTCAACTCGCCACCGATTGCGACTTGTGCATTTACCTTTGCTCAATTAGCAATCTAGAGCCAAAGAACATTCGCGAGGCAATGGCAGATCCGGCATGGATAGAAGCAATGCAGGAGGAACTTCTTCAATACCGTCTACATGACTCGTGGGAAATGGTTCCAAGACCAATTGACATTCGTGTCATTGATCTCAATTGGTTATGGAAGAACAAAAGGGATGAAGAGATGATTGTAATTCGCAACAAAGCTCGTCTTGTGGCCAAAGGATATAGACAAGAGGAAGGGATATACTTTGAAGAGTCATTCGCGGTAGCTAGACTTGAAGCGATCAGATATTCTTAGCCTATCGACTCACAAAAACATCACGGTTTATCGATGGATATTAAGACCGCGTTCTTGAATGGAACTACGAAAGAAGAAGTGTACGTGAGTCGCCCAAGGCTTCATAGACATGGAACATCCGGACTCACGTCTACAAACTCAAAAAGGCAATCTACGGTTTAAAACAAGCTCGAGGCGTGGTATGACGAATCGTCCTCTTTCCTTATCCAAAACAATTTCACCAAAGGAACAGTTGATCCTACCTTGTTTACACAAAATGCAAATACGACATTTTGATTGTTCAGATTTACGTGGGCGACATCATCTTTGGGTCCACTAATCCGAATCTTTCAAAATATTTTGAAAATCTCATGAAAAGCAAATTTGAAATGTCCATGATGGGGAACTAAAATTCTTTCTTGGTTTACAAATACATCGCCCCTCGTGGAATTTTTATAAATCAAGCTAAATACACAATCGAGATTTTGAAAAATCATGGTATGGATAATCGTGACTCGGTCGAACACCAATGGTAACTTCACCAAAATTGGAGCCGATTTGTTTGGGAAACCTATTGATCCGAAGAAATATCGGAGCATGATTGGTTCTCTCATGTATCTTATCGCTAGTCGACGGATATTCATTTTGTCGCTTGCTTATTAGCACGGTTTCGGGAAAAGCCACCGAATCGCACCTCAAAGAGGTTAAACGGATCTTCGGCACCAAGACATCCATTCACATGGGACTTTGGTATCCGAAGGAACCGAATTGATCTAATTGCCTTTTCGGATGCGGACCACGCGGTGATCAAGTTACGACAAAAAGTACATCCGAAGGAGCACAATTTTGGGAGAAAAGTTAGTCACCGGTCTTCAAAGAAACAAGATTGCCTGCACTTTCAACCGTGAAGCCGAGTATGTGTCTCTATCTGCGTGTTGTGCTCAAGTTCTATGGATGAGAACACAACTCACGATTATGGCTTTACTTTCGATAAAATACCTATGTATTGTGACTCGAAAAGTGCCATAGCCATATCATGCAATCCTGTTCATCACTCAAAGACTAAGCATATCGTAGTCCGCTATCACTTCATCAAAGAATACGTCGAAAATGGTATGTTGAATTATTCTTCGTGAAGATCGATACCAACTCGCCGATCTATTAACTAAAGCCCTTCCAAAAGAAAGGTTTGAGTATTTAGTTCGACGAATTGAATGCTAAGCCTAACCCCGAGGAGTTAGAACGTCTTCTCGAATCTTCTTGAAAATGATTTTCCAAAAGCTTCACTGTAAATATTTTTGAAAAACAAAATACAAAATTTGAAAACCAACAAAAACAAAATATAAAAATATAAAACTTTCAAAAATACAAAACAATATAAAATCAAAAATCCATAAATATTCTTCTACGACATGTCTCTTGTATAATCAATACTACATGCGTATCTAGAAATGTCATTCAACAATGATACGGGCATGTACGGATGCTTGAGCGAGAGTTCTTTAATTGTTTTCCAAAACATGTCGCTCTCAAAATTTCTTCATAATAATGGCTTTCGTATACATCAAGACGAAACCCGGACCGAAATGATGACTTTTGATTATTTTCAAATCAAAACTCGTGCTTTGATCGAAAAAATGAGGTGTACGCTTGATGCACTACATTTAAAATGGTGAGAAATCATCATCATCTTGAGCACCTTTTTCAAGATTGTTCAAAAGATTTTCAAAATCTTTCAAAATATTTTGTGCTCAAGATAACTCCCTCTAAAACCCTTTAATTGATTATGCTTTATTAAAGGGGGAGTATAAAACAAAAATGTTCCAAATTCATGCTTAAATCATATCCGTTTGTCTCCCCAAAAGATTCTAAAATGTTGTTTAATCCGTTGATATCAAAAATATCACGAATATGCTATTTTTGAGGTGGAGGAGACGTGATTAAAATGTGATCAAAAAGTTTAATGATCGGTGTTTAAATCTCAAAAAGAGCTCGACTCAGATGTAACCAATGAATTGACGAGGAAAAATGTACCATCTCGAGAAACTTTCTATGACTTGACCAGGACGGGTAATAATTTCAAGCTAGTTCTCTAGTGATGTAAACGTGTCTCGAATCGGTCTCGTTCATTTAAAGTCGATCAATTCAAAAGTGCGAACTCTACCTCTATGTGCGTTTTGTCAAAACTTATGAGCACATGTGAAGGGGAGTGTTTACGAAAATATAAAACTCACGGAGTGTTTCAAACTTGTTTTCTATCATAAACACTCGAGAGATTTTCAAGAAAAATGGTTTTATGGCAACAATAGGACAATCATGGAGTTATAAGGTGACTAAGAACAGAAATTAGTCCTATGATCCGCCCGAGCCGGAGGATCTACCCAAGGACATCTCAAATAGTTAGTATTAGAAGTCCTTAGGAATGATTGAAAAAGGAGTAATGTGAGAAAGGAGAAAGAAGGGCTTGAAGAATTAAAAGAAATGTAATGAGAAAGGGTGAAAAGAAATAGCCTCCATATTCAACCTTAGGCGGAAACCGGTTCAATTCATCGCCATTGGTTGTCACTAGATGACACCTGGTATTGAAGACCAAGACGTCATGGACCCAATGGACGACTGCACTAAACCTTCTAGCCACTCAATTCCTCTTAAAAGATTTGTTTCATTCTCACTGGGAACCCTACATAATCTATCGACTTTCTCTTAGAGATTGTTGATATTGAAGAAGGAGACCCTCCCTAGTCTCTCGCCAGAAACCAAAATGCACTATTGAGTCTAGAGCCACTAGATTCATCAAAAGATCTCATAGGAACACTTGACATGACATCGCTTGTTGTTCATCAATAAGAACACAAGTGATATATTATAGAGTCCCACGCAGTCTTAGCAATCGCCGAACATTTATGAGAAGTTTCACATCCGTGATCTTGATGATTGAATGGAAACTCGCCGGGGTCAACATCAGCGACCACGACAGCAGTCACGGTAATTCTCCGTGGATTACGCTTAGTGTGTCTCAAACGGTCTCGATCGTGGGGTGATGCTTGGTGTACCTCGGCGACTCATCCGAGCTCAGGGTGTATTTCGCACATCGCGTTATCTCACTTGTGGGACTCGGTTCAGAACGGCCTCCGTGAGAATTAGAGACGTGTTTTCACACTATGTCGTTAACACCCTCGAAATTCAAATTTGTAAGTGCGGAATCCGCTTATTACTAACAATGTTTTATGTTTTCTTCTTATGGAAGCTCTGAGCGGATGGATCGTGAGACTCGCCACATGCTCATACCAACAACACATGAAAGTTCTCATCATAATCAAAGGAGATGATTCTTCGTCAATGTCAAAGAATCTACAAAGTTTAAAGACTCGAGAACTACATCATTGGTAACCAAAAGACAAATAGAAGTGTGAGCATGGTGGAGAAAGAAGTGGAGAATGACGTGGAGACACCTAACCAACGAAGTTGACAATGGCGGAACAACCACATTATCTCGATCACAAAGCATGAAGGA
Source organism: Chrysanthemum lavandulifolium (assembly GCA_022545495.1). Lineage (NCBI taxonomy): Eukaryota > Viridiplantae > Streptophyta > Magnoliopsida > Asterales > Asteraceae > Chrysanthemum > Chrysanthemum lavandulifolium. The sequence goes on from CM040246.1 coordinate 98,835,002, forward strand.
ACAAAGAATCAAGACTATTCAATATCTACACACAAAGTTCTTGCTCGAGAAAAGTAAAGACCTAATCAAGTGGAGCATCATTTGAATGACCACCCCTTGGGGAGATTGTTAGCCTTAATAGTTTTATTAGAAGTGATGGTCATTCACGTTTAGGAACTTTGTAACTCGTGTTAGATATCGTGATAGAATAGTCAACGGCTCGTGGATTGGGCTAAGCTAAATGGCTAATAGTTGAGACTTGCTAGCCGCTTATAAGCTTAAGCTTGTCAAATCAAAGCCCAATCCAAGTCCACGAAAAGCCCATGCAAAGCCTTTAGGGTTTTAAGTTGCTTGTATTATAAATACCCTCAAATGGTCATTTGAGGGTGTACTGAGAGTGTGTGTGTGTGTGTATTTTCTCTCAAGGAATATACAACTTATTGTTTGCATATCTTATCATCATACACGGATTTTATATCATCAAGTCACCAAACATCTTTATCTTTTCTTTCTTTATACTCATAGTATTTGTGTTGGGTTTCACGAGTTCCACGCATAACTTTGGTTAACGTGGGTACTTGGTGATAAGGTTGATATATCGTAGTGGTCCTACAGATCTTTTTGTCCTTGGATGTTCCTGCACATAAAAGTAAAGAGTTAGTTTCTTTTGGGGACCCAAGCCATGATTGACTTGGATCTGCCTCGTGTATCAATATAGCTAAATCATCAAAGGTCATTGATACACCATTGGGATTGGTTGTAGAGGTAGTTCCTTTAGATTTCCATTCCCAACGCGGTCGAGGCCTTCACGGCATTGCCCATGTCCCCTTTTCTTGTTTACAACCCTTGCGGTGGGAACTTTTGAATGAGCAAAGGGCTATTGGTTTGGTTTTAGGTACCCACTGTTGGTTATAATGAACCTTTATTTTGAAAAGTTCTTTCCCTGTTTGTGCAGATTTTGCAAAAGTTGTTTTGGATTTTGCACTTGTAATGTGTGACTTAGAGTGAGCAAGAGTTACGCTTTTGCAAATGGCAAAAGTTTTGAGGCCACTTCTTAGTTGAACCTCTTGGGATCATTTTTGTGTGAATTAGGGTGTATATTGTTTTGAAACCTATTAGACTCCACCCTTTTATTCCCATGGACTTCCCTTCTCCCAACATGATAGTCACAATAAGCATGTAAATGATCAAAACTACCACAGATATAGCATGCTTTATTGTACATCACAAAATCACTACCTAGTTGTTGAGATTTAACATGATTCCAACTCCTCTGGTTACCCCTAGGAGCTATAGGCTTGTTTCTATACATCTTAGCATACCTTACAGTTGATCTAGGTTTATTAGCTTGTTTCGTAGGTTCCTCTGTAATAGTATTAACAACTTTTGGGATAGAAGTCTCTACATTCTTTTTAACATTCTCATCAACAACTGATGAGTCACTAGCACTTTCAAAAACATCATTATCAACCTTAACCTCTTCCTCACATTTCACAGTTTTGGGAGGACCATATTCAAGAATAGGTTCACGAAAGTCTTCTAAACTGTATGAGCTAAATCTATACCGAGGTGATGGAACACCTCTTAGTGGTGGAGGCAATCAGTATTATAACCCATACCGGACTTAACTTTACTATGTATTTGAGCATTCCAATTTTATCAATTGACTTAGACCGATAATAACAAGTGTCAACAGTTAAATTGACATTCTCATGTTTCTTTCTAAGTTTTTCAAGCTCTTCTTGAAAGCCTCATTCACCAGCTGTCGTATGTTCTACCTCTCTTCTAAGAAGAATCATATCATCATTATATTTTGACTCATTATCTCTATAGTGCTCTAGTTGTTTTTCTAATACAGCTATACCTCTCCTAAGGTTTGACACAACATAATTAGCAGCAAACAACTATGTTCTTTGACTTTCATAAGATTCATTAAGTCTTTCAACTTCTCTAGCAGCCCTACATGTTTTAGAACAACTTTTAAAGTTTTGTACCTCAGTCGAGAAAGCCATGAGAGCAAATTCGGTGAGACACAAGAGCAAACATCTGAAGGTTCTTCCTCTTGTTCATCGACTATGAAACTCCAATCATAGCTCACACCATCAATAGCCAACATTGCCTTTGGTTCTTCCACGCTTGGTTCCTTCTTTGCTTGTACCAAGTAGACTGTTGTCCTTCATCTTTGGTCTTCGTGATTCTCTAGCAAAATGCCCCAACTTGTGACAATTGAAACACTCTACTTTCTTTTGTCAAAGCTCCAGGTTTCACCACCATTGATGTGAATAGGCTTGCAGTCTTCTTGTAGAATTTCCTAGACCTCATGCTAAGAAGAGCTATTTGCCATTTTATATCCATCTCCTCCAAGTCATCTTCATCAATTTGCTCTATGTCTTCATGAGTTAATATAGAGCCATTAACTTGAGTGGAGATAAAAGCATAAAAGGTAGGATCTCAATACTAGCAATCTTCTTCTTTGAACTCGCAGTGGTAACACTAACATTACCGTGGAAATAGTAGAACCAAGAAAGGCAATATCATCATCACGGTCATCTTGTAATCATCACTTTGTCGCAGAGGTTGACATCAAATCCAAGTCGCTTGAGCTTGTATCAAGTTTCCACCTTCTTCAATCTTTGTTTAATGAGTTTGAAGTTGTTGTAAAGATCATTGAGCTTCATAGTTTCAATATCGGTTTATTTTCCCGCATCGTAACATTAGTATGAAACTCAAGACAAACTTCTTAGAAACTTCAAATTTAGGTCTTCCTTTTCTACCTCAATGCCAAACACGGTCATTTGTGTAACAATCTTCCGGAGTTTGGTGAAGATGCTATCAAGTGAGTCATTGCTTGAGCGTAGAAGTTTTCATAACTTTGCTTCAACAATGTCTTTTTGGCTTCTTTGTAGCATCATTACCACCAAACACCGAGCAAATCTCTTCAAAAAGTTCTTTAGTTGTCTTGAACTTTTTGAATGCTATGATCTTGTCTCTAGGGAGAGTCATCAAGAACAAACTTCTAGCCTTTAGATCATTCTTCTTGATTGCTTTTTCAATATTCGTCTCGGCACGTAAACTATCACAACATCGTGTCTCTAACCTTCGAGTTTTTGACACGGGCTTGAAAGAATCACCGCTAAGATGATCTCCCATGAGCATAGTCTTGAATGAGAAAGTATTGCTCAATCAAGATTCTCCACATCTCAAACTCATTAAGTTTGAGCTTAGGAAGTCTTGGAGTAGAAGAGTTGGACTGGTTGTTTTCCATCTCCATTGAATTGAGTGAGTGGGTTAAGCTTATTTCTTGGATCTTCTAAATCAAAATATCAGAACTTGCGCTCTAATACCACTTGATGGATCTAAACACACACCTTGTGTTAGTGATATTTTGAGTTATATTACTAAGCACGCGAAATATACTTAGTAATACTTAGAAGACAGATTATATGTTGTAATGTAAGTAAGAACAATAAACACAAAGCTCCAATATTATTAAGAAATAATACGAGTGATCTTGCTTATCACTAGGGTTACACCTTGAAGCTAATATGAATAATACGTATGCTTAGCAATGACCTAGGATCTCTTTTTATAGCACAAGGAGTCCATTACAAGATAAGTATAAACCTAACAATATAGAATATACACAAGATCTTTTCTATACTTATCAATACACGAATACATAACCTTTATCCTAATAGCAGTGGTAATATTTGTACTGGCAATGGTAATGAGTTTCCACTGCTAGTGTAATCTTTAGCAGTGTTAACCACAAGACTATCAGTGATAACTGTTAGTATTATTCGCAACAGCTTGGTGTTATGCCTTCAATTGAATCACCTATTGATATGTATTGTGACAATTCTGATGCAATCATAATTGCCAATGAACCTGGAGTCATGAAGGGCATTAGACATTTTCTACGGAAGTATCACTATGTTCGGGAACAAGTCCGTGAAGGTGAAATAAATCTATTAAAAGTTCACACAGATGACAACTTAGCTAATCCTTTTACTAATGCTTTGGCTAAAGACAAGCTTATTGGACTTGCCAATGGAATTGGACTTCGTTTAGCTAATAGTTTCATGCAGAACTGTGATTAGTATTTGGATAAAGGATATTGTAAAACATTTATTATTTTGATGAAATAAAGTTTGGATTATGTTTATTTTCATTTATAATATTGTTGTCCTATATTTGCATGTTTAATCCGTGAGTAACTAAGTTATTCTAAATGTCCGTTGTCGATTAATGATATGGGAGTATCATTAAACTAAGACAAATCTTAGAGATGTGGTAGAATATACTTGAAAGTATATTGATGAGAATGCATACCATTTTCAGATGATATTCAATGAATTGAAACATAATTTACTTTGTGGATATCGTTATAAGTAAATTTACAAATAGTTATCCTCATACTTGAGATACCAGATAAGTGTCATGAATGTAGTGTATTTATGTGGAGCAACTTAACGCTATACGTAACTGGTAGTCATAAGGGTTGTTTCCAGAAGTGTTACAAAGTTTGTGGGTTAGTCTCGTAGTCAAGATAGAATTTGTTCCTTCAAATTTATTTGGAGTTTAATACTGCTGGGCCTATTGTAGGGTTGACAAGATGTTTGTGCTGCCGCACCCAAAATCTCCCCTAAATATGTTTAGAAGATTTGGTAATCTTGGTCAGTTACGTATAACGAGAAACATAATAGTTTAATAAAGAATAACTTAATTCCATATCTTTATTTAATGTGATATTAGAAACAAAATGATAATAATAATGAGAAATCATTAAAAAGGTTTTCCAGGAGCCTTACTCGAGTTGTACTAGAGGCATCGAAGTGTTGCTAGACGCTAACCGATGTGATCACTCTATTAAAATATATCCAAGTGGGAGCTGTCGGTTTTATGGATACAAATTAGTAGACGTGAGTTAGGATCGAACTCGAGACCACGGGATTGCACACTTTGCGTATGAGAATTAAAGTTAATAATTAAATGTAATAGTTATATTTATTTATTAATTAAACAAAATAACTATAACGAATGTTAAGTAATTAAGTGTAATGGACTAACGGTCGTTAAATGTAATTGGAAAGGACTAGATTGCAAATGTTGGGAAGGTTCCGGAATCCCTTGTGGGATAACACCATCGATCGGCCAAGGGAACCAAACCCAACCCAACTCAAACTCAAACTTGTTCTCCAAGTTTAGGGGTCTTGTGTTTTGTATCTCTTGTACTCATTAAGCTAAACCTAAAATTTGTTTGTGTCTTTTGTGCTTGAAACCGGTCGACAACATCACAAGGGTGTCGAACCTCAACTTTTCCAAATCAAAGTTATTTGTTTGATTAAAACTAGCATTACTTTAATTCGGTATATTACGTGTGTACAAGAAAGTGGTACTAACACATTATTGTTAGTATTCTAGGATTAAATTACAAAATCGGTAAGGGGTAATTCACATAATCCTATAAACCCTAATTAAGGTTCATCCAATTGCTAGTTTGTGGATTTGATTCTTGTTCGGCTAGAATCAAGAAAGGTACGCATATTCTTGTTTATGTTAATTAATTATTCGTTAATCTTTCTTATACGCTTTTGCATGTATTTTTTGATGTTTTATGATTTATTATTGATTGTCATGATATATAATTCCAACACAGTCTAACAATATGCACAAATTACAAGCTTCGTTAAGACAATCAAAATTTTTTTGAATGATTTTTTTTAGATGTTGAGTTTCTTTAACCAATATCATGGCTCCTCAGTTTTTCTTAGCTCTCTGTTTGGATGATATCAAGATCAACTACATGTGGCTGCTTTAACACTTTCAAGATAGTCATAAGGTTTTGAGTTTTGAATAACAACATTATACATAATTTATATAGTTGGGTATGAGTTAACTTCACTTTCCACTCTTGATCATATATATTCACCATCTCATTATCTTACTCAAGAATATAATCTCATAAATCACCAACTCAATCGAAATTCTTCACCCGTCTATCCGACAACCAGATACTTATTAGTAATTTTATGAGTTTTGCTAAACATAGCACTTAAGCTATGTTTAAGAGGTTATGACATGCATAATAATTTACCATGCTGTGGTAAATGTACAAATAATCATACATATATATATATGTAACAATACTTGAGCTCATTTTTTTTTTAATCATACATATATTTATCGTAACCACGTGGTCGTGGGTTCGAGTCCCACGGATGGCGCCAACTTGTTGATGCATAATCTGGCGGACTAGATTCAACGACTCTCCTGGCCGTTAGTCGTCTTCTCGAGCCCTAGTAGACCACAACAAAGAAAACTCGTTAGAGTGGACCCGAGGCCGTGGCCCGGGTCCACCTCCGACGGTCAAGTTAGTATGCGATGTAGCATAATAAGTGTTGTTAGGGTTAGAGATAACCCGCATCGTGTATATATAGGACGTGGATTAGGGTTTAGGTGTAGAGTGGGCCGCTGTCATCCGGGCCTCCGGACCATACGTCCACAGGTACATTCTCTATCACCCATTTTAATTGGTTGAACTAACCAAAATTAACGACTAAAGTATGTCCTTGTATCTTGATGTCGAATGTACTTTTGGTGCACACAATTTGTTCCAAAAATAACAAATACTGACCGTCTATATAGTTCTTGGTAAACCGCTTATTACTGACTATATAGAAGCAATCAATTGTTATATAAAGGAGATAGACATCTCCAAAGAGAAACATAATAAGCAAGTATTTGCAGCTTGTTTTGTGAAATGATTCGGTTTAACGAATCATAATAAACAATAAAGAAAAAATAAAGTACGTTAGGTAACGAAAAAAACTCAAAAAAAGAATAATCACAAAATGGAAAAACTTTATTTCGTTGTGTTTTTTACCTTCGCTTTTGTTATTGTGGGGGACGCTGCTCGTACTGACATAAACAATGAATTCGAACTGTAAGTTTATATGTTTTTTCTTGTGAATTTTGTAGTTGTAAGCAATTTCTTAGCATGTTAGGGAATTTTTATAGGGCTCAACTGAATTCAACAAGGCGGGACTTACATGAATGTCAAGCAAACAACATAATAGACAAGTGTTGGAGGTGTAAACCCGATTGGTGTGAAAACCGACAAGCATTAGCCGACTGTGCACAAGGTTTCGCAAAGGGAACCACAGGTGGCAAAGGTGGAGAAATCTATAAGGTGACCGATCCTTCAGATGATGATGCTGCTAATCCAAAGGAAGGGACACTTCGATGTGGTGTCACCCAAAATAAACCATTGTGGATCATCTTTGAAAAAGATATGGTCATTAATTTGAAACATGAGCTTGTTATACAATGCGACAAAACAATTGATGGTAGAGGCGCGAAAGTTGAGATCACAGGTGCAGGTCTCACCCTCATGAACGTTAAAAATGTGATCATTCATGGGATACATATTCACGACATTGTTGAAAAGGAGGGTGGAATGATTAAGAACTCTGACGGTCCACCAGGAAAGAGAGAAAAGAGTGACGGTGATGGTATATGCGTCACTGGTTCATCCAAGGTATGGATCGATCATTGCACACTTAGCAAGGCCTTTGATGGGCTCATTGACGTCACCTTGAAAAGCTCATGCGTTACCATTTCCAACTGCAAATTCACCCATCACCAGAAGGTAATAGGAAAAATGCATTTTATGTCATTTCATGTCACATATATTTATATATACTGACTAATAATTAGATTAATACATAAAATAGGTCATATTGCTTGGGGCAGACGATGCACACATTGAAGATCAAGATATGCTAGCAACTGTTGCATTCAACCTGTTTACTGATGGATGTGACCAAAGAATGCCAAGGTGTCGACATGGGTTCTTCCAAGTTGTTAACAACAATTATTGCGGATGGGGGACGTACGCCGTTGGTGGTAGTGCCAAACCTACTATCCTCAGCTGTGGCAACCTATATAAGGCTCCTGATGACCCTGCCAAGAAAAATGTATTCCTATTAATTAAAGACATTTATCTTTAGATATGTAAAGATTACTGGAATAGTTATAAACTTGCGTTGTTATATGGTTTTGAAGGTGTTGGTGAGGGCTGATGCACCAGAGGCAGAGTCGATGAAGTGGAATTGGAGAACCCATAAAGACAAACTTGAAAATGGAGCTATTTTCATACCATCTGGGAGTGATCCGGAGTTAACCCCTGATCAAAAGGCCGGCTTGATTGAAGCCGAACCAGGAGAGAATGTTCCAAAACTAACCAGTTGTGCTGGCGCGCTCTCATGCAAATCCGGACAACCTTGTTAATCGATCGATCGGCATCCCGTTTCATTGCTTTTGTTAATACTTGTATTTTATCCAATCATTTTTTTTTGTCTAAGTTTGGTAGGTATCAAGGTAATGGAATGAGCCATTGCAGCGTATTAGCATGTTTGATTGGGTTGTGACATTCGAACATGTAGTTAGGTACATTATGTAACATGTGAATTTAACCAATTGATCTTGATGAATATAAACACATGTATCTTTATAAATTTGCATGTGTATGTTCTGTGTTAATTATGTAATTTTACATTTTATTGCGTAAATAATTAAACTAGTGATACCACGTGCATGCACGTGATTTTAAATAAATGTTTCATTATGATAAATATCTAATAAATATTTATCATTTTCGAAACTTCTATTAACAAGCACTTTTCTAAGTGGATTTACTTTCTTATTGTAGTAACTAGGGTTGAGCAACAGTTTAAGACCGGACTGAGACCGTTAGTTCTTCGATTCGGTCAATTTTTGGTCGGTCCGGTCGGTTTTTGGGTCTGCGATGCTCAGCTCTAGTAGTAATTCATGCTTACATTATGATATGTATTTTTTCTTTAATAATAATTTTCGCCGTATTAGTTTTTTTTTTAACCTTGTGGATACTTTCTATAAAATTATGTAAAATAGTTAATACACGTACAGTTGTAATACCAGGTGTATGCATGAGTTTTACATAAAATTTTCACATATAGTTGTAACTCGTGCTTTAAGTTTAATACTTATTTCCCGTTAATAATAAGTTTAGCCGTATTTGGTTTTAAACTCATGTACTGACGGGTTAAACTTATAACGAATAGAGTAAATTGCAAAAATCGTCCTTGTGGTTTGGCCAAATTGCACGTTCGTCCGTGCGGTTCCGAAAGTGCAAAAACCATCCGTATTTGGAAACTTTGGGATCGTTTTAGTCCTCCGGCACTAAAACCACAAGGACGATTTAGAAAATTTAGTCAAACCACAAGGACGATTTTTTCAATGCCGGAGGACTAAAACGATCCCAAAGTTTCAAAATACGGATGGTTTTTGCACTTTAGGAACCACATGGACGAAACGTGCAATTTGGCCAAACCACAAAAACGATTTTTGCAATTTACTCTAAAAAAGAATAACATGAGTCGCTATTGAACATGGATTGTGAGAAGATATTTTTCTGGATATCCTTACCTAAACTCATAAAGAGAAATAACATGAGTCATTTGTATATGTACAATCTCGTGTATTTATTAACTTGTGTTTTATTTGATATTTATAATCCCGTGCATATATATTAATTTGATATATAATTATAATAATAGTTATAAATAACAAAAACATATAAGCTGTGTGTTTTATTAATAATAATAATAATAATAATATTTCGAATATGGATATTGACCTTTTGAGTAACCCTAGCAAGGTCGTTGTCTCCAAACTCATGAAGAAATTGGCAGATATATATTTCGATCGAGTCACCCAAACTGTTGAATCTACATTCCATCTATCTCCTCGACAGATGGCGTTATGGAGCTCACTAAAGGAGTATCATACTTCAGATTGGCTTAGGGTGGCTCCTATATCTGGATTGGGACAAACTATGAACGCCAGGACTTATCGTTGTGTGTTGTGTTATCGACCGGTGTTCCCTTTTCATTGCTCGTGTACCGTGCTCGGATGTTCTATGGTTTTAGTGGGGATATTTATGGGGATCATGCAGTTTCTTGTGCGGGTATTGTTGGCATTAAACATCGGCATAACATTGTATGTGATGTTCTTGTTGATGTATGTTCTCGGTCCGGGATTTCTGTTCGTAAGGAGGTGGATATTGGGCTTTATGGAGATAGGGACAGATCCTTGCGTCCGGCTGATATATTGCTTTACTCTTGGGATGGTGGGCGTGATGTTTTGTGACACACGGTAAATTTTCACCAAAATTTAACTAATAATTAGTAATTTATTATTGCTGAGCATAAGTCATTAAGCATGCATAAGCTTTACCTGATCATTTGAGTAGTTAACTCGCATACTGTAGACTATTGCATCACTTTTGCATTCATATCATTTTATGAATATTTTTATTTCATTTTGTCTTATGATTAAATTGTAAGACGAGAGGTTATCTCGTTTACCCCAGTGACCGCCACTGCACGCGTGCCGACACTATGATAAGGACTTGATAGAACAAATGACAAACTCCAGTAATGAAAAATATTACAAAAATAATAATATCTCCGATGCGTAACCATAAGATACCACGTTATAAAAGTTATCAAACAATGATGCTTCGGCCACAATTTAATATCGCGGGACACAAAATATTTAACACACTTTCACTTGAGCAATGACTTTTATAAGACTCGAATACATCTTAAACATAAGTATAATGTATATGCATACATTTTATACAATAAGTATCATACATACATATACTTACACAAATGGACAAATGAATACACTAAATAAGAAAATTGAGATAAAATTTCTTTGTCCTTTCTCTTCCCACACACGACAAAACCAGTGCAAAGACCAGGAAACCAAAAGATATCAAATCTCATCTTCAACCTCTACTCTTAGCTACCCACCTAGATCGAATCTTCCAAAGAGGGAAAAACCAATATGTTATCCCATCATATCCTTCTCTTTCTTACCAAAACCAAGTAAGCTTTTGTCTTTCAAATCTCCTCTTTGATACGCCGGTCATGATTCGAATAAGCCAAGAAGAACCAAGACAAAATCATCCAATGGAATCATATCTTCACTTCAATCTACCTTGGGCAAAATCCAAGATTTCCTAGGTTTTGGAAGTTAGCTCATTTTGGCTTCCCACCAAGACCCCATGATGGAAAGTAGAGTCCAAGCACTCCAAAGACACCTCTCCAAATAGGGGTGAAGGTAGGAGGCGTCAATTCAGTTTCACCACCACTCTCACAAGAAAAACTAGGGTTTGAGGAAGATAGGGTTTTCTAAAATTGATTTGGGGCTTTTGAAATTCAAGGTTGGTATCCACTAATTCTAGTATCAATTTGCCTACATCAAAAAGTATTCGAGGTCAATCAGCATCATCTAGTTTGGCTTGTGTTCGACCTCCCTCCAAGAACTTGTAAGGGTAACATATTTATTATGTCTTAAAAATTAATCTTGTCTTGTTAAAAATTTGTGATTGGGTTGTTAATAAAAATTTATATTCGATTTTGTAAGTAGTGTTTTGATGTTCATAAAATCTTTGTGTCCTTGGTAAATGAGTTAGTCATGGAAACTCAAGTGTTAAATTGTTTTGGTTAGTTGACTCCTGTCGAGAATATGAAACCAAATGTTTGGAAAAGCCAAGTTTTATAAACCTACAAGTGATAATAGGATTGAGTCTGGAAACTTATGTTAGTCACGATGTCTTGGAGTAGTACTCGAAGTAGTGAAAATTTCTTAGTAACTTGTAACCTTTGGTAAATAAATTGGGTGTTGGAAATTGATTTGGTCACTTGTCCTTGTCGAAGTAAAAGCTGTGAAGAGGTAAACATAGCCAAAACTTTGTTCCTGCTTAAGACCACCACCTAAACGTTAGTCCGCTTAGTGTGTCGTTAGATTTTTGACAGAAAAACTTCATTTTAGCAATCCCTCTTAGTCGACATCTATGTCATTCAAAGTGTGTCGAAACCATGTTATAAACTTAGTCTTAACTCGAGAGAAATTTAAAATTCTGTTATGTCAACCTTTGATGTCTTGATATGGTTTCTATATGTTCATGATATACTTGTTGTGTTCGTCTAGGATAAGAGCCAAGTCGAGAGTACCTATTGCTAAATAATAGTGACCAACCTATAATTTGTCATAATCCGAAATAGTACTATAGATTGTCGGGATGAGATCGAGTTGAGTAGTACTCGACTAGCACAAGATTTCACCACACTTTTGCTGCGACTTTCAATAACCTGATGGCCTTGAGCATCACTCGAGATGTTATGGACACCTTGTTAGTTTGGTTCCTTTCTGTCGAAAGTAAAGAATGTGAGTCGCGACACTTTCGAGTAGTACTAGAAGTGTTGTGTAAAACCTGATATCCTTGGCTGTTTTTCACTTCGCTTATATGTCGCCAAAGTCTGATATAGTTGTGCCAATATTTTTCCTTCAAAGGCCTTGCAACAATCTAATACGTCAAGCCCTTGGGCCACAGCCCAATGTAATTATTGTTGTCCATAAGAGTGTGTTTGTTAGAAATGGACTAAAGCTTTTATTTGGTACAAACCTCACGTCGGGCCTAGGCCTAATTCTGAGCCTTGTTGCTGTCGACACCGGGCCTCAGCCCATGATGGTTCGAGGGTGCGTCTGATCGATTAAGCAAGTCAACAAAAATTAAACGTGTAATGTATACCGGAAATAAATTGTAAAACTAAACTCAATTGTCACCTATTTGGAGATTTCGACCTTAGAAATGCACACTTATACCGGCAAATAAAATAAGAGTAAAGGTCTTCAAACAATGAAACAAGTGTCTAAAACATGAGTCATATAATAACGTATACATAAAAGATTTAACGACAACGTGTAAATCAACATATATCATACGGATTACTGGTCGTTCATTGTAAGAACCAAATCTTAATAAATAAGTATATACCACTATGTCATTTTATCATATATTAAATTTGAAAGTCTTCAAAACTTAACTTAAACATTTTTTAAATACAATTAGAAAATAAATCAATTATATATATATAATTTTGACAATACCATTTTGTGTCAACTTAAATAAGTATATACACATTTATGTACTTACTAGTGGAATATTGTAATTATTTTTCAAATCAAACTTTGAATTTCAAAATCATAATATAGTGTCTACATGAAAAGTATATATACTTGTGATACTTACTAGTAAAATCATTTTAACGATTTTTTTTTACAAACTACGTTAAGTATTAATACGATTATCAAAGCCACTGAACTACTTTAAGTAAGTGATACTTAAAACAATGAACTAAAACATTGCCCTCCTTATCTAGGTCGCGTGTCGGTGCCGCTTCACAACATTCACTAGATCCCACATTTGGATTGCACATTTGCTAAGGTGAGTTTTCATAGCCCCTCTTTTACTTGATAAACTGTTTTAAACACTTTGGGACGAGAAATATGCAAAACCTTTTTATGGACCAAAACTATTACATGTTTACTATTACGTGGTGTAGCCTAAGCCCTTATGTCCCTAGAAAATGCCCTTCTTCATGAACCGTCAATTCCCCATTGGGAAACGCGAATGTTATAAATAGATCTATTGAGGGTGACTCCTCCGTTCGGTTGGCCATGCTTAGGCCAAGGCGAAACGTATACCATGTCGGAACCGAGTGTTGAGGGACAAAACACTCGCTATGGGCCCCTATATTGTATGACATCTTTTAGCATACAGAAACTGTCGTAGTATCGGTTGCATGAACTTAGAGCTAACGTAATAGACTTTCATCCATATATCATTATATTCTTTATAATGACTATATGACTTGACTTATGGTCCAAACTTACTGTTTTAACTTAAACCTATGAACTCACTAGCTTTTAGCTGACCTTTTTAGCATATTTTCTCAGGTGCTTAGTTGTGAACATGGATGCAAGGCAAGAGGCGGATAAATGGTCGTAGGAATTTCTAAAGAAGTGTTTTTACACATAAAAGATGTTTTTATATTGGGACCACAAAAATTATGGGATATGCCCATTCATCTAAACAATGTTGTAAGATATTGTTTCAAAATATTTTATGAAATTAAACGGAGTATGTATTCCGTTCTGTATTACTTGTGTTATGATTCACCAATTTAGTAACGTTCCCAAATAACACGTATGCTTCCGCTAAACCAAATTTGGGGTGTTACAGATTACATCGAGCCTAAGTTATAGAGAACTAGGTACATATAAACCCTAAACTATAACTACTTTTACAAAACATCACTCTACGACCGCCGCCATACCGCTTTTACTTGCCATACTACTTAGAGTTCATTTAGACATGACCGCATTGCCTATTTATTAATCCACTACTCCATATCTATCATAAGTATATTTTTACATATACTTACACATATGCACCGCCTTGTCACGCACCATGCCTTCCCTCACTCTGAAGTCGGATGCGATGGTACAATGAAGGTTGTCACTGTCACCGAACGCATTCCGCCCCCTCTCAACTCACTCCCGACACCGGAAACCCGTGCTGGGGTAGTGTATCAAGTTCACCGGAGGGCACTACCCACATTCCACCGCTCACTTCCAAATCATCACTACCGTCAAGACTATACCTACAGGTTCTACTACTCCTACACTCTCACCAAGACACCAAAGAGATCCACCCCTAGTTGGGAGATACCGCTAACAAGAGAATCATCTCTGCATCATCTTCCGATACATCACCTCCTAGTTCGCTCGAAGTTGGGGAAACTTGAGGCACCATCGCTAGACCACCAACTCTCGACAGTTCGCGCGCCTAACACGCCATGAAGAACAAATAGAAGAGATGTCGGATCATCGGGGATACTACCGTAAGAAAGGATTAGAGGATCAAGAAGTGGTAGAAGAACTACAAGCACTTGGTGAAACACTCAAGGAATGCTACAACGATGTTGGGATGACAATAGAGGGAACCCGTGAGAAGTTAAACAAGTAATTGCCCGTCTCAAGACCACATTGAAAGGTGTGCTCTGCAAACCCGTGAGACACCGTGGACGCCTCACGAGATTGAAGGTAGGCTAACGCGGTTGGAGACCGTTACTACAATAGCATTAAGCGAGACAGGATACCGGAGGGTGTCGTAGAATTTCAAAGACGCACTATGGAGAGTAGGGCAAATGAGGTCAACAACAAATTTGCCAGAATGGAGGCCCAACTCAGGGAGTTAGAAGAATGGAAGACAACTCAACAAAGTCAACCCGGGACAGCATCGGGAAGTGCTTAAAAATTCACTCTACAATTGTGTTAGACGTTGTGATGAGTGGTTTAAATAAAAACGCTTGTAGTAGTTTCGTTATATGACAAGCTAGGGCGAGTCAATGAACGCATGTTATGTATCGTCCCTATGAGCCATGAATCTCCTTAGAGAGTAATCAAGTTTATTGGGACGAACGACTATGCATAATAAACAACGACATGTGGATTATAACCTTCTGTTAAAACTCGCTTCAATCAGTCTCCGCTTTCTTAACGTTATCTTAATAGACTAAGACTACGTGATATTCAGTCAATACAACCTGGAAATTACTTGATTGAGAAGTAATATACGTTGTAACTCTATTTCCACCATGGTCCTTACACTCATAGAAAACTCATTGTTGTCATTTCTTGTGGTTGAAGGAAAATGTTTCCAGTAAAGCAGAACATGAACACAACCACCACTGAGAAATCTGTTAGCGAACGAGTTGCTGCAAGA
The DNA here is from genome assembly GCA_022545495.1 of Chrysanthemum lavandulifolium. Taxonomy (NCBI): domain Eukaryota; kingdom Viridiplantae; phylum Streptophyta; class Magnoliopsida; order Asterales; family Asteraceae; genus Chrysanthemum; species Chrysanthemum lavandulifolium. Next base: position 98,850,666 of record CM040246.1, read on the forward strand.
ATTGCTAACTACCAAATCAATCACAACGTCAACAACCTCATCCAGGGGAATAGGAAAGAAGAGGTTGGTAAGACACTCACATCACGAAATTTATCTTACCAAGAATTCAGAAACCGTAAACCACCAGCATTTGAGGGGACTGAAGGAGCTAGAAGTTTGGCAAAATGGCTAGAAAGGATAGAGACAATTTTCCATGAACGAGTTCATGGACAATTGTAAGGTCAAGTATGCTACTTGCACCTTCGACACCAAGCCCTCACATGGTGGGACATTTATGTCCGATTAGTGGGAATAGACGCGCTTACTCACTGGGTGGGACACCAAGAAAATGATGATTGCGAATCTTGCTCAAGGAATGAACTACGGATGATGGAAAAAGAACTCGTGGACTAACTATGATAGGGAATGACCTCGAGGGTACACCAATCGCGAACTAGCCCAACTATGTCCTAACATAATAGGACCCGAGGAAAGAGACTCAAGCATACTCTTGGGATGTCCTCCCAAACTCGAAAACGTTGTTGCATTCGCACCCACCGTCACTCGAGAAGCTACCGGTGCGACTCGGATTGACAAAGTCACCGCCTCAAGGCAAAACAATGGGGTACTGTAGTAGCAAGAGGAACTGGGAATATGATGGAGAGGAAGACCAAATGCAACAATCAAACAAACGTCAATGGACGGCTGGGGTCAAGACTACTAGAAACAAGCGGGAAGTAAGGTATCTTAGGAACAAAACCCAAGTGTAATATATGCCCATATTACCACTATGGAAAATGCCCTATACCTTGTGGGATTTGTAAAGAGTTGGGCACGAGATAGAAGATTGTAAGCAACTCTATAGGAAACCATGACATGTCATGGATGTGGAAAGAAAGACCACATCAAAAGCATGTGCCGGATAGGGAGGGTCGTGATGAAGGTAGCAAATCACAAAACAATTTCAAGAAAGCGTGAAGAATTGTTCAGGGCTCCCAACGGACACCATGGAAGAAACTAAGTTAGCTAGAGATCTTGGTTGTAATAAAGCTTAGTTTAACTTCCAAGTCATAGTCTACTTTAAAGTACTTCTCTATGAAACCTTAATGTACTGAACCTTTCCCTAGAATGTATCTGTTATTCTCATCATGTTATCTTAATATATGTCCTCTCCATGACCGTTTTCACCATATCATTAAGGATTTCAACTATCTTATCTCGATGAAAAGATTCCTCCGCAGATAAGAGAACGTCATCTTGGATGTTCGACTAGTCTCCCTGACAATTTAGTATCACCCAACGGGTTGTTTTAGAAAAACCCACATTCCAAAAATTGCGAAGGTATTATTACCAATATCGATAAGACCAACTCAAACTATTACCTCTCCAAAAATCACGAATCCAACATTTCATATCTAACCAAGTTGTCATTATTTCACACATCTTGGTCAAACGAACTATAGGCCATACTGACAAAATGGGTCGGCCTAGCAAATCTTATAAACCATCGCACCAAAACTTCGCACATGAACTCTTACAACATTTCTGCTGACCAAAGAATAAGTACACCAAGATTTAGATTATACCAAACAACACGTCACCGGTCCCCAATTGTACATAGCCTGATCACCTATGTATAATTCGGGAGGGGTAACGTGCACGGACATGGCTAAATTCTTGAAATTCTTACCCGGACATGTTAAAGGAAGTGCTTAACTCACTATCACGAAATAGAAAAGTTCGTGTCTACATCTCACGTCGACACCCCACCTTAAAATACCATACATTTCACATTACACGGGAATAGAATAAACCGTGCCACCTGAGAGAAGAAATCTTCAACTAAGGAAACGAATGTGAAACGTTTGAACCTTCGACAATGAATTAACCCCCTATAGAACACTGGGCGCAGAGACTGACGCCTCGGATATGCCGATTCATACATAGTATCCTATCACCTACACTGAACCAAGAAAGGAATAGATCATCATACACCCCAGGTCAACCCAACAAGCACCTCCATACATGACGCAAGGAAATTCTGTGGTGCACCTGTTTTAGACATATCTGAGTATGACAGAAACTCCACCATTTATAGGAGACGCTTTACACCAGAGCTGAAAGCTATCCTAATTCAAAGAGGAAATAATGGTACAGAATACTCAACACCCAAAGATCCATGAGGAGCACTACGCAATACCCAAATTAGAGTTAGAACCTGATATGATCACACCAGGAAAAACTAGAAATGCTATCCTTACTACACCAAGGGAGTACAGTGTACACCGACCCCAATGTCCTACGGAGTGTACGGAAACAAAAGGGAAGTTGACCATGTGACGACACCAACAATTGTAGTCGCAACGTGAATTCAATTACAACATTCGTACTCACCCAAGGCAAAACAGTCATAACCGCATATACTTCAAGCAACACCTAGCAAACAAAACCTTTTAAAGACAGATCATTCAAGTGGTATCACTCAACGGAAGAACCGACAAAATAAAACTCTTACGACATAACCGAAGGCGAAATGGAACTTGTAAAAGACGAAGGGAATTGATTGGATCCCAACCGTCAAGTTTATTACACAAGTCAACCACTTGTGAATGGTCAACCGTAATAAAATTCAAACAGTCTAAAACCAATGCAATTTCCCTTGGAATATAGTGGATTCTCGGGTCGTTAAGTCCCACGGAGGATTAATGGTGCTTAAAAACGTTCAGATGTCGGATGATCACTAAGGATAATGATCAGAAGGATTTAGATTGATAACTACACTCTCGATTGATTGGAATTGTATTTGAATACGTAACTATAAAGCACAACAATCGATTAAATAAACTTAAGCGAATCGTTTATTAAATTTTACGTAAGCGTACAAAATAAAACGTGAGTTTTAAGAAATAAAAGACCTACAAATATGAAAATGATATTTTTACAATCTTAATAATAAAAGAAAATTATTGGAAAATTAAAATTATTTTTATAACTATTTATTTAATTATTATTAATTAAAAACTATTTTTAACTATTTAATAATAACCTAAAATATAAGAAAATATGAAATAAGGCTAGAAAATGAAATTATGATTTAGAAAATCTAAAATATTATAAAACTTATTTTAAAACTGAAAATATATTTATTACACTTTTTATCTATTTATTATTAATTAATTACTATTTATTAATTATTTAAAATACACTTAAATAAAAGAAAATATAAAATTAACCTGGAAAATGAAATTTTAACTTAGAAAATCTAAAATATTATAAAACTAATTTTAAAACTGAAAAGATATTTTTTATGCTTTTTATTTATTTATTATTAATTATTTAATACTTTTTAACTATTTTAAATTCTAATAAATACTAAACAAACTAGGAAAATTATGAAATTTTTTATAAAATTATCCTATGATGACAGAAAGCTAAGAAAATTATAAAAACTGAAAGTGCTTAATAATAAGCTGAAATAGAAAATTAAAAAGCTAATTTCTATTAAATAAATGCTATCACTATTTTTAAAATGATGTTTTTGTGATTTTTCTTTTTCAAAACTATTTAACTACTGATAATATGCAACTTTAATGAAAACAAAAATTTTACAACTTAAAAATAAGCTATTTGAAGGCTTATTGGTTTAACAGTGAACTTATGAGCTTATTTTGATGATTTAAGCTCAAACAAGCTTCAAAGAAAGAAACAAAAGATGAAATAAGATGTGAATAAGCTAAGAAAACTCAGATTAAGCTAAAAAGCACAAAGGAATACACTGATAAGATGAGGATAAGCAAATAAGCACTTCACCTAAATCTATCTCGACAAACAGCTGCGACCATCTTTACAGCGCTTTAGCTTATGAAATAAGCTTAAGAGCTCAAAATAAAGACTGAGGTATTGAGATGGGTTGGTAAGCTTTCTAAAAATCCAAGCTCACCTTGTGGGAACCTTTGTAGAGCTTATGACAAGCTTATGAAAAGGTGGTAAAACATCGAATGCTCAAGTATATCTTGAGTCGATGGGACAAAGTAAAAGCGCTTGCACCCTACCAAATAAGCTACAAAAGGAGAAATAAGCACTGTAACTTTGAGATGGCTAGATTGGCTTTCCAAAAGCCAAGGTTCCAAGTGAGGTTCAATAATAAGCTCTGTGAGCTTGTGAAATCAAGCAGTAACACCTAAATCTACAGCACAGGCACTTTTGAAAAAGGGCTTTAAAAGAAATCAAAATTAAGCGGTTTAATAAGCTAGCTAGAGATTATAAAAATACTATGATAAAGATGAGCAACTGAATATTAATATCCCAAAAGCTCAAATCTTGAAACTTACTATTAAGTCCTATATAAAATTATCTATTTTATTCAAAAACGACTTAAACTAAAATTTTGACTTTTTAAGAAAACCAAATAAGTTGACTTATATGAACTTTGGATCAATCCCACTCACTGATTATGATGTATTAAGATGGATTAAGACTGGTTTGATCAATTCTAACAACTTATAAACATGAAAACATTATCATAGAACATGAAAATCCAACAGTTGATGAACAAGATGAGATCAAAGTCTATTTTGACTTACTATCAAATGAGTACTGGTTTTCTTTGTTGCACTGAGTTATATTGACCAAGTGTGACATGGAACAACAACAAACAACAACACAAACAACCTCTAACACAGGTTTACTCACAAATCCAAACAACCTTTAAACTAACTGATTTTGTGATTTTCAAATGAATTCAAAGATTAAGACCATGCAAATGATTAAAAACCTTATATTATCATAATATGAGACTAAATAAGCCTTAAACAACAATAATAACAACATAAAACTAAGAAATTACACCAAGGGTTATATTAACTGTTAAAATAAGATTTTTACTAACTATAAATTAAAGAGAACAAGCAACTGTTTTTAATGTTTAATTATACTTAAATACAACTCATAAACATAAAAACACAAAGATTTAAGCTAATGAACAACTTAAACAGTGAAATGCTCAAATGGGACAAAAGGCTTACAAAAGCAGATTTCAGTGAAAATGAGAACCAAGGATGAGAACTCAACCTATAGCTTCCCAAGAAGCTCTAAACCAAGGGCAATCCAAAATCAACCCTGCTCCAGTGTCTTGATCATCTTCTCCATGGATTTTTGATTTTCCAACATTTTTTTATATTTTTGGTATTTTTTTCTTTTTGATACTAAACAGAGTTTTAAGGTTTCTAAAAGCTTAGAAAAGCTTTAAATGCTTGTGAGCTGGTATAGGAGGAGGGGGGATGAGCTGGAGAGTAGATAGGTGAGGTGGAAAGGTGGTGAGGTGGTGGTGAAACCACCTGGTTTTGGATAGCAGAGATGGGTGAGGGAGATGAACAGTGTCTCTGGTGTTTGGGCGCGCGTTGACTATTTTTGACCGAGTATTAATAATACGGGGTTGGGCTGGGTTGGATATTGGGCTTGGGTTTTGGATTAATAATAAAAGAGGGTCCGGTTTGGTTTGTAGAAATAATAACAAGGACCATTCATGTAATTTATGGATTTTGAGGACCGAAAATGCCAATATTCCAAAGTTAACACAAGGACTAAACCTGCAATTAATGGTTAGTATAAGGACCAATATTGCATAAAATTCCATTTTATAAATCCAAGGACTATTTTGACATTTTTCAAAGTTGAGGACCAAAGTTATAATTTTGTAATTTTAAACTTTGAAGGGTTTGTTTGACAACTTTTGAATCCATGGACCTTAAATGATATTTTTCTTTATTTTGATTTACGAGGAATTGTTTTGACAACTTTTGAAACTTGGGGACTAAAGCGCCAATTATGCAAACTTGATCGTTTTCACCGATTTTGGTATTTTGCATTTAAAACACTTATTTGTGATATTTTATCATTTGATGCTTTTTCGAGTGTTTTCGGATGTTTTGCGCTTTAAAAGGTACAAAAATGATGAGTATTTGCACACTCATCGTGAATCTTATCCCCAAGGACCAACGTTGAGACCCACGTCATGAAGGAATTTGTAATCTCATTATGTGAGAACCTCATTAAGGTCAGGAATTACACTCATCTAGTGTCCGGCAAAGATGCACCTTGAACCTGAGAGCTATTATGAAAATCAAACATGAATGCTGGTATTTGACCTGTGCCAAACCATACTTAGCATGTCCGAAAGGAAGAATTCAAAACAAACAGGAACCATCAAACCTACCGGTACAAACCGAAAATTTCCAGATAGAAATGGGAAATGCATAACAATGGACTCTAGTACCAAGTCACCAAAGAACCCTATCGATTTTGACTTTACTTGGGTACTAATTAATCATCTCCTCAAATTCACCTATTCCTACCAGACAATGAGAACGACAACATGAACAAACTCGCGAGGATTGCTCGAAGCAAAGCACTACAAGTCATAGCTTTTCAATTCTCTTCATTCCAAATAGCGATAACCATTCACATCGAACTTTCGAGACCCACTCCCAAAATTCTAAGGAATTCAACATGAAATGAGTACCATTTACCGTCTTTCGACTACTAGACTGAAAGGAAGGACCATTCAAGCTATAGAAGTTATACTTCGAGCATGAGTCACATGTTTCGAAAGGAGAATAGAGTAGGAAAACTCCCTTAATCAAATTCCCATGCGACTAAAGGCTACCTCATGAAGCACTGTATGGTCAAGAGCGCAAATCAATCGTGTTTAGAATAGAGATTGGCAAAGAACCAGTCCAATGGTTCCATGCGGCTATCAAAAACCATTAATAATAGTGGGCAGACCAGAGACCGAATGCAAACAAATCTAATCATCAAGGTCAATAAATATAGGACTAAAGGTCACTTGAGGTTCAAGTCGACGAGAAAATTAGATTGAAGTTTCGCCTCCGAAGAGCGTAACCCAAACTAACATAACACAAAGGGGAAGAACCTTAATTCGTAAGATTATCAAATCCTCCCCAAGATCGAGCTAGTAATTACTAACTCGGATTACCATCAGGACTATATGTGATGCACAAATAGTCTGGTACGAACAACTCGGAGAACCACCCTTCATACTAGGGATTTGTAACGCTATAGAAAGGCGTAATCCATTTGGGGAAATGTAAAAAGCTAAATCCTCGTTACTTTAAACCCGTCAAAATTTACACGAGAATCGGGTCGGTAGCCTACTAACCCGAAAATTTCCCTAGAACTCAACTCTTTGCATAACGCGTTTCGCATATGAAACTCGAAGAATTATCCTTCCAACGAAACTCTCGCCATTCCAATGAAAGGAATCCAAAAATCGACAAAAGGCTTAAATTTTGTCAAGGAACCCGAACGAAATACTGAGTCAAGAAATCAAACTGCTTAAACGAAGCCGCATTCCTATCGTAAAAACCCGTTGGAAGTCTCAAGGAGGTCCGGAATGCACGTTGGAACGTAAAGACCAATTCGAGCGTAAATACCCACACCTTTTCTCTACTTCAGTAAATAATTCTAACGGAAAACCGAGGACGGTTTTCCCTTCTAAGGCGGGGAGGATGTGACACACGGTAAATTTTCACCAAAATTTAACTAATAATTAGTAATTTATTATTGCTGAGCATAAGTCATTAAGCATGCATATGCTTTACCTGATCATTTGAGTAGTTAACTCGCATACTGTAGACTATTGCATCACTTTTGCATTCATATCATTTTATGAATATTTTTATTTCATTTTGTCCTATGATTAAATTGTAAGACGAGAGGTTATCTCGTTTACCCCAGTGACCGCCACTGCACGCGTGCCGACACTATGATAAGGACTTGATAGAACAAATGACAAACTCCAGTAATGAAAAATATTACAAAAATAATAATATCTCCGATGCGTAACCATAAGATACCACGTTATAAAAGTTATCAAACAATGATGCTTCGGCCACAATTTAATATCGCGGGACACAAAATATTTAACACACTTTCACTTGAGCAATGACTTTTATAAGACTCGAATACATCTTAAACATAAGTATAATGTATATGCATACATTTTATACAATAAGTATCATACATACATATACTTACACAAATGGACAAATGAATACACTAAATAAGAAAATTGAGATAAAATTTCTTTGTCCTTTCTCTTCCCACACACGACAAAACCAGTGCAAAGACCAGGAAACCAAAAGATATCCAATCTCATCTTCAACCTCTACTCTTAGCTACCCACCTAGATCGAATCTTCCAAAGAGGGAAAAACCAACATGTTATCCCATCATATTCTTCTCTTTCTTACCAAAACCAAGTAAGCTTTTGTCTTTCAAATCTCCTCTTTGATCGCGGTCATGATTGAATAAGCCAAGAAGAACCAAGACAAAATCATCCAATGGAATCATATCTTCACTTCAATCTACCTTGGGCAAAATCCAAGATTTCCTAGGTTTTGGAAGTTAGCTCATTTGGCTTCCCACCAAGACCCCATGATGGAAAGTAGAGTCCAAGCACTCCAAAGACACCTCTCCAAATAGGGGTGAAGGTAGGAGGCGTCAATTCAGTTTCACCACCACTCTCACAAGAAAAACTAGGGTTTGAGGAAGATAGGGTTTTCTAAAATTGATTTGGGGCTTTTGAAATTCAAGGTTGGTATCCACTAATTCTAGTATCAATTCGCCTACATCAAAAAGTATTCGAGGTCAATCAGCATCATCTAGTTTGGCTTGTGTTCGACCTCCCTCCAAGAACTTGTAAGGGTAACATATTTATTATGTCTTAAAATTAATCTTGTCTTGTTAAAATTTGTGATTGGGTTGTTAATAAAAATTTATATTCGATTTTGTAAGTAGTGTTTTGATGTTCATAAAATCTTTGTGTCCTTGGTAAATGAGTTAGTCATGGAAACTCAAGTGTTAAATTGTTTTGGTTAGTTGACTCACGAGAATATGAAACCAAATGTTTGGAAAAGCCAAGTTTTATAAACCTACAAGTGATAATAGGATTGAGTCCGAAACTTATGTTAGTCACGATGTCTTGGAGTAGTACTCAAGTAGTGAAAATTTCTTAGTAACTTGTAACCTTTGGTAAATAAATTGGGTGTTGAAATTGATTTGGTCACTTGTCCTTGTCGAGTAAAAGGCGTGAAGAGGTAAACATAGCCAAAACTTTGTTCTGCTTAAGACCACCACCTAAGCGTTAGTCCGCTTAGTGTGTCGTTAGATTTTGAGAAAAACTTCATTTTAGCAATCCTCTTAGTCGACATCATGTCATTCAAAGTGTGTCGAAACCATGTTATAAACTTAGTCTTAACTAGAGAAATTTAAAATTCATTATGTCAACCTTTGATGTCTTGATATGGTTTCTATATGTTCATGATATACTTGTTGTGTTCGTCTAGGATAAGAGCCAAGTCGAGAGTACCTATTGCTAAATAATAGTGACCAACCTATAATTTGTCATAATCCGAAATAGTACTATAGATTGTCGGGATGAGATCGAGTTGAGTAGTACTCGACTCGCACAAGATTTCACCACACTTTTCTGCGACTTTCAATAACTGATGGCCTTGAGCATCACTCGAGATGTTATGGACACCTTGTTAGTTTGGTTCCTTTCTCCGAAAGTAAAGAATGTGAGTCGCGACACTTTCGAGTAGTACTAAAGTGTTGTGTAAAACACGATATCCTTGGTCATTTTTCACTTCGCTTAAATGTCGCCAAAGTCTGATATAGTTGTGCCAATATTTTTCCTTCAAAGGCCTTGCAACAATCTAATACGTCAAGCCCTTGGGCCACAGCCCAATGTAATTATTGTTGTCCATAAGAGTGTGTTTGTTAGAAATGGACTAAAGCTTTTATTTGGTACAGACCTCACGTCGGGCCTAGGCCTAATTCTGAGCCTTGTTGCTGTCGACACCGGGCCTCAGCCCATGATGGTTCGGGGGTGCGTCTGATCGATTAAGCAAGTCAACAAAAATTAAGCGTGTAATGTATCTGGAAATAAATTGTAAAACTAAACTCAATTGTCACCTATTTGGAGATTTCGACCTTAGAAATGCACACTTATACCGGCAAATAAAATAAGAGTAAAGGTCTTCAAACAATGAAACAAGTGTCTAAAACATGAGTCATATAATAACGTATACATAAAAGATTTAACAACAACGTGTAAATCAACATATATCATACGGATTACTGGTCGTTCATTGTAAGAACCAAATCTTAATAAATAAGTATATACCACTATGTCATTTTATCATATACTAAATTTGAAAGTCTTCAAAACTTAACTTAAACATTTTCTAAATACAATTAGAAAATAAATCAATTATATATATATAATTTTGACAATACCATTTTGTGTCAACTTAAATAAGTATATACACATTTATGTACTTACTAGTGGAATATTGTAATTAATTTTCAAATCAAACTTTGAATTTCAAAATCATAATATAGTGTCTACATGAAAAGTATATATACTTCGTATACTTACTAGTAAAATCATTTTAACGATTTTTTTTTACAAACTACGTTAAGTATTAATACGATTATCAAAGCCACTGAACTACTTTAAGTAAGTGATACTTAAAACAATGAACTAAAACATTGCCCTCCTTATCTAGGTCGCGTGTCGGTGCCGCTTCACAACATTCACTAGATCCCACATTTGGATTGCACATTTGCTAAGGTGAGTTTTCATAGCCCCTCTTTTACTTGATAAACTGTTTTAAACACTTTGGGGTGAGAAATATGCAAAACCTTTTTATGGACCAAAACTATTACATGTTTACTATTACGTGGTGTAGCCTAAGCCCTTATGTCCCTAGAAAATGCCCTTCTTCATGAACCGTCAATTCCCCATTGGGAAACGCGAATGTTATAAATAGATCTATTGAGGGTGACTCCTCAGTTCGGTTGGCCATGCTTAGGCCAAGGCGAAGCGTATACCATGTCGGAACCAAGTGTTGAGGATAAAACACTCGCTATGGGCCCCTATATTGTATGACATCTTTTAGCATCTGAAACTGTCGTAGTATCGGTTGCATGAACTTAGAGCTAACGTAATAGACTTTCATCCATATATCATTATATTCTTTATAATGACTATATGACCGACTTATGGTCCAAACTTCTTTGTTTTAACTTAAACCTATGAACTCACCCGCTTTTAGTGACCTTTTAGCATATTTTCTCGGTGCTTAGTTGTGAACATGGATGCAAGGCAAGAGGCGGATAAATGGTCGTAGGAATTTCTAAAGAAGTGTTTTTACACATAAAAGATGCTTTTATATTGGGACCACAAAAATTATGGGATATGCCCATTCATCTAAACAATGTTGTAAGATATTGTTTCAAAATATTTTATGAAATTAAACGGAGTATGTATTCCGTTCTGTATTACTTGTGTTTGATTCACCAATTTCGTAACGTTCCCAAATAACACGTATGCTTCCGCTAAACCAAATTTGGGGTGTTACATGTTTGTGTTGATCTTACTGAGTTCGTCACCTTTGACTTGCAATCGGGTTGCTTGATTTTGTGCCGGCGTGCGGTTAGGGAGGCGCACGACGTAACGTGTCAAGTATGAGGCTAAATGCGCATATATCGGATATGGGTTCCTCCCTTTCTTTTTATTCTTTTGGAGAACTCGAGAAAGGCGGTAACCTTACTAAAGCGTATTAGACTTTTCTCCTCGACTCAAGACATTGGGGCTCGTCTTTGCGGTTCATATTTTTAATCGTATTGGTTTGCTATTCTTTAGAGGAGTGGGGGCAGGTTGGTTTCTCGGTTTCCCACTAATTTCTTGTAAATTCTTTAAGTTTTTAATAAAGTGGTGTTTATAATAAAAATAAATAAATAATAATAATAATAATAATAATAATAATAATAATAATAATAATAAAAATAATAAAATAATAATAATAATAATAATAATAATAATAATAATAATAATAATAATAATAAAGTTCTAAGATATATAAAGTGTATGGGGGTATTTGTTAAATTTAAAGGTTATAAAAAACATGAAAAGTGATAAGTTTACAATTTATTTAAAATTGACAACTAAAATTTTATTTATCAACCCCATTTTCAAGGGTTTTTTTTTTTTTTTTTTTTTTTTTTCAAAGTGCACATCTATATTTTTATACTTATGTTTTGCCATACATTTTTATTTATTTATTTATTTATTTATTATTATTATTATTATTATTATTATTATTATTATTATTATTATTATTATTATTATTATTATTATTTTTTTTTTTATTCAACATCACTTTTTATTATTATTATTATTATTATTATTATTATTATTATTATTTATTTATTTATTTATTTATTTATTTATTTATTTTATTTTTGAGTTTGACAAAAGAAACTTCAATTTTAAGGCTCAATATCGCCTCATGGCAAAATAGTGCACTTCCGCGGTGCAATTTCAATTTCCGACATAACTTTTCCATGAAGTTGAGATCGATATAGATCTCATATTTGTCATGATCCAATAAATCGATCTTGGTATCCATTTTTATCAAAATTAATAAAGACCATTTTCACCATTTTTTAAAACAACATATCTTGCAAATGGAAAATCTTCAAACTACAAAAAATACACCATCATAACGAGAATTAAATTATCTTTTATAGATATGCACTTACCTACATATTTTAAACAATTTTTTTTCAAAATTCCACTTAGAAAAATCATATAAGATTTGTAAAATCATATATGATTTGTAAAATCGAATCACATATGATTTTCACAAATCATATATGATTTTACAAATCACATATGATTTTCAAAATCATATATGATTTGTAAAATCGAATCATATATGATTTTCACAAATCATATATGATTTTTCCGGGCGAAATATTGAAAAAATCGTTAAAATATATACAAGTGCATATTTATAGAAAGATAATTTAATTTCGTCCGATGGTATGATATTTTCGGCGTAACGATTAACGGTTTGCGAGATATTTAATTTTAAAAAATGGTGAAAGTTTATTTTATTTTATTTATTAGAAACATGAAAAGGCCATGATTGGTTTATTGTATGTATGGTAAATTTGAGATCATATTGAACTTTTTTTCCACCTATTAGAAATTCTTATTATTTCTTTCGTCTAAATTATAAGTCGATTTTCTTTTCAAAGTCTTTTCTTGACTTTGACCTTAATTTTTTTAGGTGTTATATAATCTTGATGAAAAGTATAAAAATGAAAATGTATTTAAATCAAATATCTATTTATATATTTTACAACAAGTATTATATAACGTTAAAAGAAATAATTAAAGTCAAAGTTGGTATAAAATGACTTTGAAAAAGTCAAAATGGACTTATAATTTAGGACGGATGGAGTATATAAAAGATAGAATATATGCACACATATTGATTTCACTAAATTGTTATGATTTAAAAACAAACAACTGAAGTAGCAACTCAGTCGCTAGAGCCCTTTGAAATTTTTAGCGACAGACTGAAACGGATCACTATATATAATTTAGAAAAATGATTGTTTGACCTCTAATCATACCTACAAATGAGCACAATGATTTGATTTGTTGATTTAAAAATTGATTGATGAGAATTTAAAGAGAAAATACTTAATTGATTATACAGTGATTTATCATTAAATATATATTTGAGCTTATGTTATAGGTGCAAATAAGATAACTCTATAATTTAACTGCTAAATGTCCATTGTGAAAGAACTTTGTATGTCCCTCTAGGTATGATGTACCTGTTATGTTTATGCAGGTTCATACTTGTGACAATTATTTGAGTTTATATAGGGTTTAAAAATACTTTATTTGTTACACAATCACTCAAGTAATGATAATTAATTTTAAAGTAAATTACACCATTCGTTCATATGGTTCGGCTGAAATCACATCCACAATCCTTCGTTTTTTTTGCAAGATGACTCCTTATAATTAAGTTTTGTTATATAATGACAGTTAAATGATTTCGTAAAATCACCTATGTGCTTTGCACATAAGGGTGTTTTAGTCATATTGTCTTCGTCTTCTTCAACCTATAAATTTCTTTTTTATTTTTATTTATTTATATTTTATAACATAAAAATATAAACTTCAGGTATAAAAATTACAAACCAAGTTTTCATTTTTCAATCAAACAAATTACGTAAATATCAACAAACTTCTTTTAAGTTTTCATAATCAACTTTCTTCTTTACTACCATAAATCATCAACTGCTTTTTACCCATAATTAATAATCATTCAAAACATTATGAAAAATCAAATAAAATCAAAACACAAATGATTATTCTTTTGAATCAAAAAATAGTTCAACACTTTTTTTTTATATTAAAACAAATCCAAAATCCACCTGTAACAAAATCAAAAGTTAAAACCATTTTTGTAACCATTTATTTTTCAAAGGAATAACAAGTGTTGAGGCCTAACAGTTGAGCTAAAACCCATCTAAAACGCAATCAAATATTCAAACTCGGTTATAACACCCAATTAAAATCATATAACCAAAAAGGCCAGTTTCGTTTAGATTTGACGCGGTTGCATAAATGGGGAGAGGACGTCAACGAGTTTGTGTTGGTTATAAGTGGGGGAAAGAGATGCGGTGGTCGGTCATGTGTGGTCAAGAAAATCCCGAATTTGGATTTCGATTTTGATGAGTGGAGGTGGAATGACGATGTTAACAACGACATATATATGTTGAGGTATTCGGCGGTATTTCGACGAGGTAGCTGTACATGGTGAGGATGTTGGTAGTTGGTCGGTGGAGATAGCAAGAATTTTGAAGAGGGGAAAAGAATTGGAAAGAAAGATAGCAAGAATTTTTGAAAGGGGAAAAGAAAAGTCAAAATCTTTTGAATTAAATTGTGGTTATTTTTAACTCGACGTAAAAAATTGGTATGCCGCAACCACCGACCATAGCCCACCTGAAATTAAATGGCATGCTTGAATGACTCATTCCATGTTCACCCAAAATTCGCCGTGTCCAAATGAAAAGTACAAAAGTACATATAATAAAAAAAAATACAAAAGTGTCTTTCATTTGGACACGTGGCGAATTTTGGGTGGAGGCATGGTCAGTGGTTCTTGACCATTTTGGACGTTGGGTTAAAACTTGACCAAAGGGACTTCAAAAGATTTTTGGCTTATTTTGTACTTTTCTCGAAAAAGAATTGGAAAGAATTTTGAAACCGGGTTATAATCGACTCGGTCGAGTCAAGGTCAACCGGTTCGACCGGTTCGACCAGCCAGGTCAACCGGTTTTATAAAAATATTTTGAAAAACCAAACCGTAGGGTTTCGAGAATCGGGTTGACGGGTCACTCAAAACCCGTGGTCTAACCTAGTTAACCTAGGTTAACCCGTACGGTCGAACCGGTTTCAAAACATTGTGTATAAGCTGTTGTTTGTGTGTAACATTCAAGAACTAGAAAAGATTAGGTGAAATGAGAATTATGGGAGAGGATTCTTTTAAGTTATAAATAACTTGATTGATCAAGTTGCAAGTATTAATCATTGGATTAAATTTAATAGTTCAAATCATCTCATGTTCTTTTTATTTGAGCCATTCGATTTGATCAAATAGTTGATAATTGCTTAACTTGATCCATTAAGTTATTTATAACTTGACAGGATCCTATCCCGAGAATTATACCCTCACATGGGGCATATGTGGGTAGTTAACCGAAAAAGCTAACGATCGTTAGAGTTAAGGATTCATTGTGTTACCAAACTTTATTATAAGGACTTATGATACAAAAAAAAAAGTCGATGGACTGTGGATGTGATTTCGCCAAACTACGAGAACGACGGTGTAATTTACTCTTAATTTTATCTATTAAGCGATAAATTGTTGGCCACTAATATTCCACCTACAGATTTGGCACAAGAATACAACCTTATGATTAATCAAGTGTATATTGAGCTTGATTTGTAAGTTAAAGGGTTGGATTATCGTATCATTGTTTGTGTGTACTACTTTATTAGAAGATCGGCGTTATCAAGATATATTTAAGACACAAGATTTTGAAGAAATTATCTTTATCTTTTAAAAATAAAATTCACTTAAAATATAAAACTTTGTTTGACAAGAAATCTTATAAGAGATTTTATAAAAAAAATCTTTTATAATCTCTTAAAATCAAATACTATTTCATGTAACTTATAAGAATAATCTCAATTTTCAATCTCCGTTTACAGCTATATCAAGTTTCAACAACAATTACTTTCATTGAACATACCCAAATGAGGACCACACAAGCTATACTATACCATTGCCTGATCATGACATAATAAAGATGGCATCATCATGACATAATAAAGATGGCATCATGACATAATCAACTCTTATTCGTTAGAAATATACATAATCATCTCTTGAAACAAAGAGCATGTATGGGTATGTTTGGTAAAAATAGATGTTGTTAGTGTTGATGTTGATGCTGGCTGTTGAAAAAAAATTAAAATTGTAGTTTTTTAGCGATGGTGGTAGTGTTATTCTTGAAAAAGATTAAAATCAGTTAAACTGTGAAAAATAATATTCATAATCTTTCAAAAACTGGTTTTGAAAACTTATTTTTCTAAAATAATTCATAATCTTAAATTTTCAAACAAAGATTATTTTTTAACCAAAGCTTATTTTCCAGAAAAAATAATCTTAAACCTCCATAATTTTCCATAATCACTGCTACCAAATAATGTTTTTCTTATATAAAAATTCAATTTGTTACATATATGTTACATGCTCTTTAAATCATACTTATTTTATTCCGTGGAGGACTATTTATAGAAGGGAGATGATTTGCACAATGTATTTTTTGATTGAGACACTTATACGTACAACCTGTTAAATCAATGTATATCTACAATACAATAGTTTAATGCACATGCTTGAGTGTCACAATCAAAAAATGAAATGTGCAAATTATTTCTCATTATAGAATTATAGTGAAATGCAAGAATGAACGAGTGATGTATAGACGAACCAAAATCTAACTGGACCGACAAAATCGACAAAAACCGAGCCGACCCGACAACCTTTCGGTTCGATCTCGGTTTCATGTTTTTCCTATTTTGATTTCCGGTCGGTTCGGTTGGTTCGACCCAAAACCGACAAAACACACCTATAAACCGAACCGGTGACCGACATAAAATGAACCAAACCAATCATATTGGTTCGGTTTGGTTCATGTTTTCACGAAATTGGTTTTCGGGTAGGTTCGTTTTGTCGGTCGGTCGGTTTTGGATCTTTGCTCAACCCTACTTTTGAATTAGTGCAATCTCACGTATTTTGTAACCAACCCACTGTTGATACCTCGTGGAATGCATAAATCTCGTTAATCATATGCTAATCTAAAAATTGTTATATGGTATGAGTATATCGATAATTTAAATTTTTAATAGCTCAAATATATGTAAAAAAACATGATTAAATTTTTATTTGAAAATTATTTATTTAAATTAAAAACTTAAAATTGATATATCTAAACATAATACTTATTTAAAAAGATTATTTTGTAATAAAACCTCCAAAAGCTTCAAAACATCTCCTATCAACCAAGCCTTATACAAGACTGGACTCTGACAAACGCTTTTTAAGTTTCTATATCTCAATTTAGTTATATTTAGTTGACCAGACCATAATTAGATCGTGAATGTGGTATTCTCCTTTGTATCATGGGGCACGTTATAACTTGTTGTCTAGTCCTATATTTAGGTCTTCGTATGTTTCTCGTGGCGCACATTATTTGTAGTATTGTCCTGGTATCTAGGTTCTCGTATATTCCTCTACCGCGCATAATATTGATCGACATGATCTTCTTGGTAAACCATTTATCATGCAGATAGAATTATATACCTTATCTAAAAGACTAAGATCCAAAAAGAAACATAATAAGCGTATCATTGTTAATAAGATAATCATATGATGATGAAACATTATGTTGTGTATTTTCTTTCCTTAGCCTTTGTTTTTGTGGTGCCACATATTGAAGCACGGTCCATGAAAAATGAAACGGGCAAAGATTTTTTTGACGAATTTACCGATGAAAGTGGTAAGGACGCCAATGAATCATTCAACCCTGATCCTGAGATGTTTTCTGCAAATTTCTTAGAAGAAGTCGAACGGTGGGTGATTCTATTTATTCTTTTACTTATTTGAACAACATCTAATTAAATTAGTTTAAACGATATCATGTTTTTCAGTAATTAACATATTAAAGTCTTGTAGGTCTTTACATGAATCCATTTCACCAAGGAGGGACCTACATGGTGAACAATGTGTAGCAACTAACCAAATAGACAAATGTTGGAGGTGCAAAGATGATTGGGATAAAAATCGACATGTATTAGCCCAATGTGTGCGTGGCTTTGCACAGGGAACCATCGGCGGCTCTGGTGGGGATAATTATTTGGTAACCGATCCCACGGATGATGATGCTGCAAATCCAAAGCCAGGGACACTTCGTTTTGGTGTCATCCAAAATAAGCCTTTATGGATCATCTTTGAAAAAGATATGATCATAACTTTGAAACACGAGCTTGTTTTCAATAACGACAAGACAATTGATGGAAGAGGTGCAAAAGTTGAGATCGCTAATGGCGCAGGCATCACGATTGGAAATGTCGCCAATGTGATCGTTCATGGGATTCACATCCACGATATTAAAGTAACGCAAGGTGGACTAGTTAAGGATAAAGAAGATCAACCCGCGCGAGAGAGATTTAAAAGTGATGGTGATGGTATGACCATTTTTAATTCTTCCAAGATATGGATCGACCATTGCACACTCAGTAAGGGCTTTGATGGGCTCATTGACGTTACCTTGGGTAGCACAGCCGTAACAATTTCAATTGCAAATTTAGCAATCATGAAAAGTAAGAAACATCCTAAAATATGCAGATTGTCTTCTCCATACAAAATACTAATTTTTAAAATGCTTATTTTGTTCAATATTGTAATACTTAAAAAGGTCATGTTGCTCAGGGCAGACGATACACATGAAATGGATAAAAATATGCAAGTCACTGTGGCATTCAACAAGTTCGATGCGGATTGGGACAAAGAATACCTAGATGCCGATGGGGCTTTTTCCACATAATTAACAACGACTACCAACCATGGAGAATGTACGCTATCGTTGGCGCAAAACCTACCATCATCAGCCAAGGCAACCGTTTCATAGCTCCTGATGGCAGAAGAAGATTGGTAAATGAACTACTTAATGACCTTTATGTTATTTGTAACAAAGTTTAATGAACGTCAGTTCTAAGTTCTAACTTCTTACAAATGGTAGGTGAGTATGAGGGCTAATGCTACTGAGGAAGAATGGAAGCAATGGAATTGGAGAACAATAAACGACGTATTTGAAAATGGAGCTCAATTTATAGCATCAGGGGTTGATCCGATATTAAGCCCAGAACAACAACAACACATGAATATTCAACCTGAACCAGGATCAGCCGTTGAGCATTTCACGAGTTGTGCGGGTGCACTCTCTTGTGTTATTGGAAAACCTTGTTAACAGTCGAGGGAAATATTACATTTTGTTAACATGCCTGGTGTTAAGTTTATGATATATAAAATACAATAAAACGTAAAGGCATCAAGAGTACACGGAAGACTTAAGATCATAACAAATAAATTAATTAGCGAAAGTATGCGTAGCGTCTCTTGCGAATATCAAATCCCTCGAGCAAAGCAAAACAACCTCGAGCAAAGCAAAACAAAGAAGTACTAATTGGTGTAAGAATAATGTCTTACAACCACGTTCTTGTACACGAATTAACCAACGAATCAGCGATTGATAGATCTAACACAAGTCCTCGTTTAAGAAAAACGAAACCAAACTCCCTTACAAATGGGGTGTTCGGCCGATTTGGGACAGAGAGAGAGAAGAGAGATCTAGGGTTAATTCAATGCATGAAATGTATGAAACCCTGAACCAGCCCTCCTTATATCTTAGTAGGTAAACTTAGGGAACAAGTTAGGGAATTAGGCTTTGTAAAGCCCCATATGGCCGGCCATGTAGAAAGCCCAAAGCCCAATCCATAACTTTTCCAAGTTTTCCATTTCTAGTCCCTTCTCTTTTCATTTAACGGTTGTTAGTCATTTTTCCGTTAAATACTTAACGATCGTTAACCGAACTTAATGTGTAATAATTAATCGTAAACATAAACATTAATTATTAACTTTAATTCTCATTCGCTAATGTGTGCAATCCCGTGGTCACGAGTTCGAATCCGGACATTCACATGTTTGTAAATATATACATTTCCAATGACTCCACTTGGATATGTTTACAAAGCGTGAAATGACATTGGTTAGCGTCTAGCAACACGCCAATGCCCCGGTACAACTCGTGTATGGTTTCTGGAGAAAACCAAGTTTGATGATTCATCATCATATTCATCCTTTATTTCTAATACCATGTTAATAAGAATATGGATCTTACTCATTTCTTAATTAACTATTACATTTCTCGCTTTATATGATTTATTAAGATTACCAATTCTTACGAGAAGACCTTGGGTATGGCCATACAAACATCTTAACAATCCTACGAGGGCCCAAGTAGTATTATACTTCAAAATAAATTTGAAGGAAACAAATCCCATTTGACTACAAGCGGATTCATAAAATTCGCAACACTTACGAAAACAACCCTTATAACTACCGATTCGTATAGCGTTAGATTGCTTCACAAAATGCACTACATCCATGACATATCTCTTGTATCTCAAGTCGAGGATAAATATCCATGATATACTTAATGACAAAGATCCATAAAGTATCATCATGCGGGTGGGATAAGTCCTATACTCGATTCATTGAATATCATCGAAATTAGTCATGCTACGCATCAATATACTTTCAAGTATATTCTAACTAATACTCAGATTTGTCTTAATTCAATATCATTCCCATGTTATTGATTGACAACGGACTATTTAGAATAACTTAAGTTATTCAAGGATTTAAACATGCAAATACTGAGACACAATATTATAAATGAAATTAAACGTATACCGTACTTTAATTCATTATAAATAATAATTGTTTAACATCCTTTATCCAAATACTAAATAGATCAATGCATGATAATACTAGTTAATGAATTTTGCCACAAGTCATGAGAATCATACTTAGCGACAAGGCATAATTTCAATTAACTTTGATCTATAGGAATTTTGAGAATACTTATTTCAAAAATTCAATAAGTGAATTTCTTGTATATGTTTACACATATCTTGATATTGTCATATCATTCCATAAGGTGCGTGATAACCGAACCACCTTTTATGACAATCATCTTTCAAAACTTAAAGTTTAAAGTATTCTTTATTCTTTAATGTATAATGCAACTATGCCTTAGCGGAACATGATTAGTCAACATGGTCATCATCAAGGATACCATGACTAGGCTGAGTGTCATCTCAATTATACCGGCATCATTGTGTACAACAATATGCTCTTTAAACATCCGTAAACTTTGAATATTTATTTGTTTGGTATCATCCAACCTCAAGTTTGTTGACTATGACAATTACACAACAATTGTCGATATAGAATCAGGAGCAACTCCGGTGAGGAATGCAATTCTAAATCAAACATAAATATTACAATATTGTTAAATCATCTTGTAATCAAGCATGATACAACAACCTTATACACAACATGATGTTCATGATGAATCTTCAAGTTAGACTTTAAGATCTCATTCATATACTATCTTGTCAAAGATATGTACTCATCATGTTCTATTAGACTCATTTATTTACCGCATATGTTTATAATAATAAACATATATTCCAAGGTTGTATATATTATTTCCAAATCTTACAAACGAAGTTTCATTCCCAACTAAAACTTAATTTAAGTGGAATGTAGTTGCCCATACAACATATAAGATTTAAGAAAATAAATAATACTCCCACTAGCTTTCGGGAATACTTATGAGCAATCTTATTTTAATTATTAAATCAAACATGGATTTAATATTAAACATAAGAATCATCTCCTAGATGCATGCATATATCCATTCATGGATTCTTGCGATCTGTACATATTCAAAGATTATTTGAATTTATAAAACTACTTTGTATTACTCATCGTCCTCGCAAAAGTAATTTCAAAACAAAGAGTTTTGATATTCATTGTCAAAATTTCATATTAATGAAACTAAGTATGACAACAATAATCTTTATACTTCTATTTAATGTATCTTAGAGAAGAATATTCAATCATAGTTAATTGCTTAAATATGATTAATATTATTATCACTAGACATACACTAAATATGTGTACAATATTGTCCATATGATTTCTTCATAAAGATTTAAACCACTAGGGTTTCCATCCTTTGAAGAAACTCATATTCATTATTAAGATAAACCACGTATCTAAAGTTGATTATCTTTATGAACATCATCTCAACATTCATAGTATGATTGATTTACCACAATTCAACATTTGGTAAATTCATCATTATGATTAACAGGCTTACCATGATCCTGTAACTCATATTCCTCAGCATATTAAATATCTGAGATATCCTTACGGATCTATGAATGACAATTCCATCATATTAAGGTCTATCATTTACATGTTTAGCCTCATCATGATATTTGCTAGTGTATTTTAGAAGATTATGTATTTTGTAATTCAATCTTTCAAGATGTAAATAAAACTCCCACTTGCCTTTTAAAAAATTTAAAGATTACCTTTAAATAGTTTAGCAAGTAGAGCAACAATACATTGTTCTCTTTTGGGATATTACAAAAAACATTGACAGTTCCTAACATTAGTTTGTTACAACTCACTCTATAAGTAGTTTAACAAATTCAGAACTTCATTTATAAGACTTAATGTGATTCATCACATTCCATAAACAAATGGTGTCTTATCAATCTTCTAGGTTGGAGTCTTATTGAGTATATTTAATCTATACTCAATCTACTAACCTTGATTACTTTTGGAAGAAACTATAGTTATCTTGAATCAAACATGCCGAGAGATTATGATTCTTCTAAGCGAACATATCATAAAACTATGGTATTTCATTAGAATTAATATTGTAATATAATCTAACAATATTTAAGATAACCATCTACTCTTTGGTTTATCCTATTTACCAACAAAGTAAAACTTAATGGTACAATAGAATTACCAAATCAATTGCATGCATTATAACTCAAGTATTTTGACCAAGTCAAAAGACATAATGATTATAATCCCACTATACGTTATAAGTCATTGATCAACTCATTGACTTTATGCATATGTCTTAAAACATAGCAAGTTAACGTCTTACTTTATATTGTAAGTCTTGTATTAAAAGACTTTATGTTTGTGACTTTACAAAATCATAAACATTTATAATAAAAGTAATTATGAACACCATCTCAGGTTTCAATTAATATTTCAAGTTAATATTTACTACATATATTTAAGTCATTCAACGAATACTTAAATTCAAAGTAGTATTAGATTACTTCATTTAATTATGTTATTCCATGAAATGTTCAACGAAGAAAGCGCAAAATCATCCATGCTCGTTCTCGCGACACGTGGATATTTTACCTTGGGCTACAATCTAGTTCACGTTCTCGCAACATAAATTGTAACTACAAGTGTTTCTTAAATATTGAATAACATAAATATTTAAAATAAAGTAGTCTTTGTTATCATCTTGACACATGTTCTAAATAAGGCAATCATACATATTTAAATATATAATTCCTATTGGAACGTTACTCTCTTACCTTGCGGTCAAGAGAATCATATTTATATGTGTTGTACCTTGCACACAATAAAGATTTCTCCCACTTGTGCATGGAACAACATCATGTAGCAGATAAACAACACGATACACGTTCGTTCATTTGATTAATATGATTTGTGTCATAGATATAACTAGTAGATTTAGGACTATATTGATTTGTAAGGAAACGCGCATGACAATCCTTAAAAAAACATAAGTGCCTACAATTGGAAAGTAATTATCTTTTGAAGATAATCAGGTTACTACAGGAAATAAGGCTTGTAGCTCCCCTGAATTAGAAATCATTAAAACAACTTCTTATTCAAGAATGCAACACAAATGCTCCACCTGAATCGACAACATTGTAAGTGTTGCATAACCGGTGAAAACAACTTGCTTGCTTTTTACTTTCTTACACCTTTAAAGAACCATACGTAATCATTACTAAGGTACTAAAAGTGTATTCTACTCTTTGAATGATGGGTTATCCATCAATGTTATTAACTCGAAAAATTGGGTATGCAATTTCTTCCTTATGAGCCTACCATCCCATACGGTATGTAGCACCTTTAAAGGTTAAAGCAAACCAACTAGATAAATTAAGCTAGTTTGCCTTTTACCAATTTTCATGATAATTAGTCTAGCTTCTAATTTAGTAACTCATATACATGTTTTCCGGTTAACCAACATTCATGTTTGTTACAAAAGGATTCATTCACCAAATGAAGGTAATGAAATCTTTATGGTAAATAAGATGTGCAATTCATTGCTATGAGTTACATTAGAATTTAGACAATTCAAATGTTCCTATTATACCTTTCTCATTCATGAAAAGGAATATGATTGAGTCTCATGCTTCTCCCATGAAAAGAGACTTGTTTGTCTTTTCGATAAATTATTCTCGATCAAACATTTGTTTGAAAGTTGAATGGAGCAATTCTTGATCAAAGACTAAACTTTGTTTACGGTTAAATGTTGCAATTATACATTCAAAAGAATTACAAAATTCAATTTTAGTATTTTCGATAATTAACCTATTTCAAGAAAATTAATTACCCATGGTTCATAAGCATATAACCATTTAATTTTCCTTTGAAAAACTAGGATCCAAATTGTCATAATCTCATCACATCGGTTGATCGCTAGTAATGAACCTTATACAAAGTGGTAGAGCTTTTGCTCAATTGCCAATATCAATTGCAATTCCTAGATTTATGGGATTTACATATAGCCAATTTCAATTGCCATGTAAACTGTTTTATCCCATCTCATGCCTTGAGTTGCCGTTCTCACTACAAAACTCAATTAAGTTGTCCAACTTAAGCGCAAAATCGTCCATGCCCGTTCTCACGACACGTGGACATTTTACCCTTTGATTACGATCTAAGTCACGATCTCACGCAAATAAAAGGTAATCTTAGGTGTTTCCGTTTCGTTGGATGGCATATAACTTAAATTAAAGGGTAATGATTTTGATGTTAAATCAAATATGTACAAAGATGTCATGCATTCATCTTCGTAACATAGGTTTTATTAAAACATTTATATCTTGTTTTAATGTTTAAGTTTTTCATCATCAAACTTTAATTGAGGTATTGGTTTCACCAATCAAGGAATTTAGTGTTAATTATCATCCATTATACCGTACTTTTGCATAAGTGTAAACACTTAGTGTTTGGATAATTACCACCAAGTGGCGCATGGAATTAAAACTAATTCGCCTTAAGATGAGCTTGCACATTTAATGGCTTACTAAGTAGCTCCACTCGAACTTCTGGAGGGCTGTGCACGCGCTAAAGCACAACCTTAGACATCCTTTCGGTGTATTGTCGCACTTCTTTAAACCCTTTTATTAGTTCATTCTCATGGGTGAGCCGTTCGGTCATTTGTACCAAAGTCATCATCAATTAAGCGATTATGATTACTATTCTTAAAATTACATGTTTCACCATTGTTTAGGTCGGTTTATTTTCTTGTAAAATACCCTTGTTACAAAACACAAACAAGCAAGTATTTATAAAATAAACAAATAAACAATGAATGCATAACAAATAAAAGTCATGCATATCAAATAGCCACATGCAAACGGTTTTGATAAATCTTATTAATAACCAATTCTAGATCTGTCAATATGCATATATTTAATTAAGACTTCCACCGTTTTCATCTATGTACAAGGTGAACCACATGCATCGATTCATCGATTGCGTAAGTCAAAACTAAATATATACAACATAGCACATAATTGATTAAATAATAATTATTGAGGTCTTCCCAATTTTAGATCTATCATAATTTAGTGTACATCACTTAAACATGAAAGACATACAATAAGCGGATCCATGATAAAACATGCGAGATAATTATCATGTACATAAAATTACACTTAACAATTAATGCAATTAAATCAAAGTTACGCATATACACATAAAGTTGCATACATCTTAGGGTTTCTAATCCAATTAAAACAATAGTTTACAAAACCCTAATTAGGGCACCAAATAAACGCCCCCTCAAAATTAGGGTTTAGGTTTTGTAAACCCTAGATCTAAGCATACAAATAATAACACATTCATGTTTATTTTAATTATGTGTTTCGATAATTAATTACTTGTTATACAAGGCTCGTGATGCCACTTGTTGAGTTTATGATATATAAAATACAATAAAACATAAAGACATCAAGAGTACAGCGTGAAGACTTAAGATCATAACAAATAAATTAATTAGCGAAAGTATGCGTAACGTACCTCTTGCGAATATCAAATCCCTCGAGCAAAGCAAAACAAAGAAGTACTAATTGGTGTAAGAATAATGTCTTACAACCACGTTCTTGTACACACGAATTAACCAACGAATCAAGCGATTGATAGATCTAACACAAGTCCTCGTTTAAGAAAAACGAAACCAAACTCCCTTACAAATGGGGTGTTCGGCCGATTTGGGACAAGAGAGAGGAGAAGGAGAGATCTAGGGTTAATTCAATGCACAAGTGTATGAAACCCTAGAACCTAGCCCTCCTTATATACTAGTAGGTAAACTTAGGGAACAAGTTAGGGAATTAGGCTTTGTAAAGCCCCATATGGCCGGCCATTTAGAAAGCCCAAAGCCCAATCCATAACTTTTCCAAGTTTTCCATTTCTAGTCCTTTCTCTTTTCATTTAACGGTTGTTAGTCATTTTTCCGTTAAATACTTAACGATCGTTAACCGAACTTAATGTGTAATAATTAATCGTAAACATAAACATTAATTATTAACTTTAATTCTCATTCGCTAATGTGTGCAATCCCGTGGTCACGAGTTCGAATCCGGACATTCACATGTTTGTAAATATATACATTTCCAACACCGGTTGGTCCGAATGGAAATGATTGTTTGAATGGGTAGTTTGTATAGATGTAGTTAGGCAAGATACGACTTAAGATAACTTGAAAAAGTAAGATCTGATGGTTCGAAGCGTAGTGAATCATACTCCGAATACTTTACGATAAGTTACCTCTATATGTTGCTCTTTGATGAATCACGTGTTTTGGATGAATTCTCTTTGGTACTGTTCAAATTTATTACATCGAAACATTTTTACAATCATTTGTGACATTAGTGTTCCTTACTTTTGATCCTGCATTTATTTTGTTATAAGCGGCCTTGCTAAAAAGTTAACTATTTAGGTGGTATTCACTAGATGAGATCGGGTGAGAGCGAAGGGCGTGTTAACAGGTTCTTAAAGGGAGTTTCCAGGATCCATTGATCATAACAACATCATGCCTTTATCATACACAAGAATCGAATAAAACAGAAACAAAAGATATGGGGTTGAACCCTATAAACTGATATTGATAATGAAAGGGTTGAATGATTTACAGGATTCCTAATCTATTTATACATGATGAATCAGTGTGTATGAAGAGTTATACCGTTTCAATAAAACCTAAGCGTTGTAACCTAAAATAACCGTTTTATAAACCGTTTACGCCTAATGGGTTGTTGGCCTTTGGCCCAATGAATAGAGCCTAAAATCGTTTCATAACTGTTTGGTGTCTGGACATTATCGTCAACATCTCCCCATAATGTCATGATGCCAAACTTCTTGCCTTCAATATTCTTGTTTTTCTTTCGTCCTTGATGCCTTCTTCAATTTTTCTTTAATTTTTGATGTCTTCTATATCTTCATAGGGCCCATCTAGTCACTTGATATAGTGACTTTGGGGCAGGTTCCTTTAGCCCTCTTCTACAAAGTTTGTAGGAATATACACTCGATCATCTCGATCAAATTGGTGATGCTTTGGGCAGGTTTCCTCCTAGCCATCATCTACGAAATTTGTAGTCATCTCAAGAACATAATTTTGTTCGAGTTTTCGTACCCTGTTAGTGCTTTTAATAGCACTTGAAAACATCTTCTTCTCGGTTAAATCCACCGCCTCTATTCTTTCTTCTTTAATTGGCATCCATGGTTGGTTTGATTCTTGAGTGATGATAGATATATAAATTGTTGTTGTTGCTTGATCCCCTTCGGCTCTAATGCCAATGTTAACAGGTTCTTAAAGGGAGTTTCCAGGATCGATTGATCATAACAACATCATGCCTTTATCATACACAAGAATCGAATAAAACAGAAACAAAATATATGGGGTTGAACCTTATAAACTGATATTGATAATGAAAGGGTTGAATGATTTACAGGATTCCTAATCTATTTATACATGATGAATCGGTGTGTATGAAGAGTTATACCGTTTCAATAAAACCTAAGCGTTGTAACCTAAAATAACCGTTTATAAACTGTTTACGCCTAATGGGTTGTTGGCCTTTGGCCCAACTGAATCTGAGCCTAAAATCGTTTCATAACTTTCTATTTGGCAATCTGGACATTATCGTCCAACAGGGCGGTATAATTTCACAGGAAAGGTGTGCTTCCAGGTAATGTGCTCTTTGTTGCATTTTACAAAAATGACAGAATATACATTTGCCGGAGTCCTAACCTTCACCATAATTTGAACGCTGGAACGCCCGGATGTTATTATTATTATTTATTTTTTTGATACTTTTACAAGTTGCAAAACCTTCTTTTTTGACTCATGGGGTCACAAAATGACCTACTTGCAACTCTGACAATTTTTACAACACCTAGTTCTATTTTTGCTTCTTCTTTATTTAACTTTCAAATGATTTCAACTTTCTTTCATAAGAGTATCATGCAACATAAAATGTTACATGAGTCTTTACCCATTTCATTTAAAGGACATATTTACAGTTTTGGCACCCGATTCACTTTAACCCATTTTTAAAATACTACTAGTAGCTTTTAACTAATCACTCTTTTGAACTATCAAGTTTTCACAAAATATAAACACTCAAAAGTTCAGCAAATTACAAATGGATCTAAAACGAGGCTAAGAGAAGTTCAATTACCCTACCCACGAGCTTAACCATGGGACCCGGATGATGTCCATTTCTTGCCCTTCACATTTCATCGCTATGATCACCTTCATAAAAACAACATAAAAACGATAAGTCGAAATACTTAGTGAGTAAAACAGAAATTGCTAAATAACATAAGCATAAACGATAAGCACATTATTCATTCTTTTCATGATATCTAATCGGGTCTCAGTGGCGTACTTATATGAAGGGTAAGGTGGGCCATGACCCACCCACAAAGCCTAATAATTATACATATGTATTATGCAATACAACCCAATGTGTTAAAGTGTATCTAGTATTGATTTTTAGCCCATCTTAAAAACTGTTAACTTAGTTTATCCATGTATCTAGTATTGATTTTTTGCCCACTTTAAAAACCGATACTATTATTTCACATAAGTATCATGCAATAAATAGTTAAGACTCATTTTTAGATGATTTTAATGATGCCAATGAACCTCGTGTGCAACGAAAACGCTAAATGAACAAATTAGTTATCTGTAGCCGATGGGGTCTCATATCACATTTCTCTAAATTGGTTCAATGGAATTAACTCCATCGTAACATAACAACATCCGATTTCGAGGATAGCTTAGAGCACTGTTCCTGAAACCTAATGTTGTCTATGAGCTTAGTCGTTGACTTTCGAGTATTAGAACAAAAAGTTCCTCATAACGTCTATAGATGACCCTTTTTCAATTGATGGATCCATGGGGTAGGTAGGAGTAGAACGCTATGGTTATATTTTGAATACATACGATATAAATAGTCAACATGTTGTGAAGGAAACATTTACTGGTAAATGTATGCAAAGATGAGATAGAATGACTCAATTACCAAGGCATTTATATAAGAAAACAAAAAAAGTTAAGGTAATATTTGATAGATGTTTCATAATTTATGTTTCGCAATCATATTTAACTAGAAAAAGTATGAGTTTCGTTTCACATTTGCAATAATCTTGTAATTTTAATGATGAATTTTGTATTATTTTGCCTCTTCCAAGTTGTCTTCCAATAAAAAGTCCCACATCTCGATTCAAACAATTATAAAAGAATTACAAAAAATGACACTAAATCCTAAACTAAACAAATATGGACTGATTGGGTTCTACAACACAATATCATTTTGTTGAGAAACAAAGCAAGTTGATTACTGACTTTTTGGTGAGGGATAATAGTTTAAGGGGCGATCTACTAGAAAAGGTTTCTACTCTGCAGGCGAGAATACAAGAAATAGAAAATGAAAAGATCAAGGAGATTGAACAACTTGAGTATAGCCATGCAAAAATATTGCAGGGAAGTTGTCGCGTTTTTGTATGATGATATGGGGCATGACACGTTTATTTTGGGAGAATGTATTAAGCAGTTGAAGAAACTTGATTAATCCATTGTTGCGAAAAATAATTTTCTTGAAGATTTTTTCCTCAACTATGATTAAGTAGCATGCATGCCAATGTTTTGTTCTTTATCTTTATATGGCCTAATGTATTTCTACCCTCTCTTTTGAATGAATAAAACGTCAATCTTTACTATTTATCATTATTATTATTTTTTGGTTAAATAATATTGGATACAATTAAGATACAAAACTACCAATTAAATGTAGATTGCAGTATCCAATGCAACTTAATTCTTTTCATGGTTTATGATTTGATAGTGATTGGATTGAGAAAAATAAAGGAGAATACACTCCTATATATACACATTCACCTAGCAAGACTTTCAATGTAAGTGTACAAACCCTTTAATTCTATCTACATTACTTTTTCTTTCCAAATGACTTCACCATCAAGGCCAAATTTTGAATCTTCATCAAGTCAAGATACTGATAGAAAGCCTTTTGATATTGAATTGAACGACATAAAAAGACAAGTTCATCTTGCTGAGAAGAGGTATGTTGCGTTACTTATAAAAAAAGTAGCAAAATATGAAAAAAGAATTCTTACACTACACGATGATATTCTTACAATACATGGTGGTATTCTACAACTGCAAATGAGCATTAAAAAAAGAAAAAAACAAAATTGAGTACTACAGAACTAAAAATATTTGGTGTTGTAGCGTTCGATAGTTCTTTTCAAGTTTTTATAGTTTAATCTAATGTCTTTTTTTTAGTATAGTGTTTGTTTTTAATAAAAGTTAGCATAAATTATGTTAAAAGCACATCACATTAGACAACAATGTCTATACATTACCATAAAAAATACATTTTATTACGTCAAAAAATATTATGTAACAAATTATTACATTACATTATATAATAAAGAATAACAAATCAACAAATCATGAAAAACGCAATCATAGCTGAAGCATTTTGGAGACAATGAATGAGTTGATTGGCTTGCTTTAAAAATCTGGATAACCTCGGTTAGTGAACACATAACCAAATCAAACACATGATAGGGGTGCTTGCATTAAAATTTGGATAAAGAGGGTGCGTGCATCAAAAAGTTAAAAATTTGTCAGGGACACACGACCCTTATGTATGACACCGCACGTTTGCATTCATGCCCTCATCTTTCAATTTCGCATTTTCTTAGAAAATTCGATATTGTTGGGATTTAGAAAATTCGATAGTTAAAAACTCGGTCACCTCAAGTATATGTATTCGTTAGAAAGCTCGTAGTCGTAGTCATTTAGTTATAGTTAGTTGTTAGTTAAGTAACATCGTGGAGGACGGACGGGTCTTTACCCACTGTATGCCTGATCCACAGCCCCCAGGTGGCGTATATTGTAATACTTTATAAATACCCTTTGCCTAGCAAGGCAAAAGGTTGAAGCTTCATAATGAATTTTTCTTTCTCTTACTAGAAGTTCTCATTTCTCTCTACTTTCTCTCTCTAAAAACTCATTCTTACCATTTCTTGTGCTTGTAATTGTGTGTTTATGAAAACCAATATGTTACAAATGGTATCAAGAGCCATGGTTTGATCATCTACCTTACATGTTCTTGGATTCTTAGTTGGTTTTCATAAATTTTGGGTTTGAATGAGTTTAGAGACATTTTCACCATTTTGATCTTCTTTAGTGTTAAAGTTTGCATTTTGATTGTACTTTTGTGTTTATGATCATCATATTAGTCTAGTTTTTGGTTTGGAAGGCTAGAATCATCTTGGTTGTAGTGTCTTTGATTGGAAAAGTTTGGTTTTTGAAGTTGTTCTAAGGTGCGGTTTGACTCTCGTACATCATTTATTCACTGCGTTTTGATATAAGTCTGGTGCGGTTTGATCTCTATTAACTGCGGTTTGGCCAGTTCATGCTGCGATTTGTCTTAGTTTGTTGTGCGGTTTGTTAGTTTATGTGTGCGATTTGGTTTAAAACTGGTGCGATTTGTTACTAGTTGTGCGGTTTGAGGTGAAAAGGACAAAAGGACAAGTAGTGGGTGTACTATTGTCCCCTTGCGAGTTGTCAAAGTGTGCAGTTTGTCTATGCGGTTTGTCACTGATTGCGATTTGTCTTCTGCGGTTTGATAATCATGCGCTTTGTTTAAAGCGGTTTGATAATCCTGCGATTTGTTGGAAGCGGTTTGACAATCATGCGATTTGTTGGAAGCAGTTTGGTAATTGTGCGATTTGTCAAGACTGCGACTTGTCTCTTGAGATTTGTCATTTCTTTGTGTTAAGTTTTACGGTTTTCTCTTGATTTAGTAAAATCCCGTGAAAGAATCTATTTCCCGGTTTAATCAAAGAGTAGTAAAATCCCGTGTACTTAGGAATCATGTCTGCAATCACCTATTCCGTTGCTGATGATTTTCAAGCTGCAGGGTCCGATACTCGTCCTCCTATGCTTGATAGAACTGATTATGACTCTTGGGCACAGAGAATTAGACTGTACTGCTTGGGCAAAGAGAATGGTCGTAACATCATTAAGTCAATTGATGAAGGACCATTCCATATCGAACTACCGAGATGTTCTTGAAGCTGCGGTGATGGAACCGTCATCTTGGGTTTGGATAGACCAAGGACGTATGATGATCTTGATGAGAAGGAGAAGAAAAGATATGATCTTGACATTAGAGCTTCAAACATCGTACTTCAAGGTCTACCAAAGGACATTTACAAGGCGATCAATCATATCTGAGGCCAAGGCGATGCAGGATAATGTCAAGATGCTTCTCTCAGTTCGAATCGACTAAGGAAGATAGAGTCACGACTTTATGATGACTTTGAGAACTTTAAGATGAACCCAGGGGAAAGTGTCACTGAGTATGACAATGATATGAGGAACATCAATATGACAATGCCAAATATCCAACTCAATTCCAAACTTGTGAATGATATGAGGAACATCAATATGACAATGCCAAATATCCAACTCAATTCCAAGTTCGTAAACAACATGAACCCTGAATGGCAAAAATTTGTCACTGCTGTCAAATTAAACAAAGGATTGAGGAACACCAACTATGAACAGTTGTATGCTTACTTACTTCAACATGAGAAGCATGCTACATTTGAGCGTTTGATCATGAAGAAATTTCAATCTAACACTGCTGCTGCAAGCTCTTCAAATGACTCAACTGCATTTCTTTCTATTGTGAGAGTAAGTACCAAAGCATCACAAGTCATACCTACTCAGGATCATAATCACATTACCATACCAGACCCAAGATATAACCCATCTGACATGTTCATTGAGAGCCTTGCAAACCAACTGGCCCTAATGGTTAAAAAAAATAGAAACATACTTACCCAAACCAACAACTATCTCAGAACCGCATCTAATCTACATAATCATTCTACCATTAAAGATGAAAGGGTTGTGGTTCAGAACGTGCAAGGAAGGCAGAATGTGAATCCACCACATAATGCACAAGGGAATGCAGGAGCTGGAACTGGTTATGGGAATGTTGGAGTTGGAGCGAGTTATGTGGGTGTTGGATCCCACTCTAGATAGATCTTTACTGCCTGTTAAGGATGGTGAATAGCCTATGTAATCACAAGCTAAACACAAGAGAGACTCTTGCTTTGAAAAGCTAATGTCTATGCGGAATATAGACACAACTAATAAGAAGAACAAGACTAATAAAACTAAAAGATCCTTCTATGGATTTCTATTAATGAACAAGGAGAATTGCGTTTTGTGTTTCGATGTGTAACAATTCCTTAAGACGTGGGTTCTATTTATATTGATGAAACCCTAATCGGCATTAAAAAAAACGTGTGAGAATGATATGCATATCTCTTCCTAATTTAGCTCATGCATATCCTCATCTCTAACAAACTATTATCTTATCCTGGAATAAATATTTGACACTACCAGGATTAAGTACGCTACCAGTAGGAACTTGATGGATCTGGGACACTCTCCTTGTGTCAATGATATTTTGTAGAATATTATCAAGCAAGCGGAATTTACTTAAGTAATACTTAGAAGACGAATTATATGATGTATGAGAGTAAACACAAAACTAACACAAAACTCAAGCTCCAATATTATTAATGAAATAATACGAGTGATCTTAGTATCACTAGGGTTACACCTTGAAGCTTTCGTAGGTAATGTAAAGTAATACGTCTGCCTAAGACAATGACCTAGGATCTCCTTTTATACAACAAGGAGTCCTTTAAAAGATAAGTATATAGCTAATATAATAGAATATACACAAGATCTATTCTATACTTATCTAGACGCGCTTAACCTTATCATAAAGCGATAGCGGTGGTAATAATGAACTTGCGGTGGGAATACGTTTCCCCGCTAGTGTTATTCCGGCGATGTAAACCACAACTATCCGTGGTAACGGATTATTCCCAACAATCCTCCCTAAACTTGATTTCTGCCAAATCAATAAGTTTCTTCAATATATATTAACTTCAAGGATTTGGGAAATTCAATCAAACACTTCACTTCTTTTCTCTTAACTTTTGTATAGCTCTTGAACACGATCTTGAATCCTTTGTAATAATGCTCGACCTTCTCATTGTCTTCATTGACTCTTATGTGTAAGCTTAACATTCTTGTAAGAGCTCCGACTCTAGGTGGATATTCTTTCTCGCAAGCATGAAAAGTCTTCTCCATTAGTCTGTAGAGACATGATGAACTTCACATGAATCTTAATAAAACCATTTTGTACCAAGACATGTGAATAAGGTTTTCCAATAGTCATCATCGGCATTTGGTTCAAAAGCCTTCTAAGATTTACCCATAACGCATCTCCTTTTTATCTTTAAGATCTTGAGCATTAAACCTTTCTTGAACTAATTTCCATAGTGTATTAAGGTCATCTCATCAAAAGCTTTAATAAGATCTTCAAATGTTATGAAAGATGAAGTTTCTCCTCCAACCTTGTAATCTTCCATGTTGAAGCAAGATTGCCAGTGATGTAAACTTGCCAATCAATGATGGGATATCGAATTTGCGTGGTTCTAGATTAAAGTCTCATCTTCAATCACAATCATTCCGGTCATCTGTTCTTGGTGAAATTTCGATAGGAATCTCCTTCCGGTGACTTTGTTCCAAGTTGATCTTACGAATTTTCAAAGAACTCTTTCAAACAATTTGATCTTCGAAATCTTCTTACCAAGTTCTCTATCATGATCAATCGAACTTGTATTTTCTTTGAAACCTTCTTCCCTTTAGGTTCTTGTACATCTTCCATAAGCGCTTTACCCTTATTATCCTTCAAAGTATCAAATTCTTCACTTGCGGTGGCAAGAATTGGCTCTGCGGTGGAAATATCATCGATGGTAAAATCGATTGCGGTTTGGAAAATGTCTTGATCTTCAAGTTGCTCTCCATGAGTTTGACTTCCTTTGTTCCTTTAGTTGTATCTCCTTCATCTTCAAAATTAATTTTCCTCCCTCGGTGTCGAACTGTTTTCCTCCCTGTTTGGAGGAATTTCCCAAATCTTGATCATTTGAATCACCATTAGAAGGTGAGGACGAAGATGAAATCACCGACTTGCGTCTTCTTGTGCTTTTCAACCTCTGCACCTCTTCTTTTAAGGTCTAAATCTCTGTCTTTAATAGTTGAACATCCTTGGCATGTTGCTTCTTGAAAGTAGCCAATGTCTTTTGTAGAGAATCAACTTTGTTTTGCTAATTTGGTACACATAACCATTAATTCCAATTGGTTTCCACCTCAAGACTTCCAACCGTGTTACTGTTGGGAGAGGTGAATCATGGGGCATTGGTCCGAGACTCTCCATAGTAGGACTAGGTGGAAGTCTAGAACCACCAACGCTTGTTCCTAGACCAAAAGGTTCGAAACTTCTTTGTGTTGGCATGAGAGGAGTTGATTTGTTTAGGCCTTCTCTCATGGGTTCTTAAGCGGTGGGGTATAATCAATGTTAGGAACATTAATTATGGGTGTGTGTTGTTCAGTTGAAATTTTAGCAAGCATTTGGGGTAGGAGAGGTGTAAAATCATATTGCCATCTTTATTCAAATTTTGAAAACTTTAGGCTTTAGGAAACCGATTTGATAAGCATGAGTGTGAGGTTGCAGTTGAAATTCATTAAGCACTGACTTGCACAAACCTTGGATACATTAAAATTTGGTTTTACTTTGTACATTGCCTTTCATCTTGGTAAAAATATAGTTGGACCAGTTGAAAATCTTATCGATGACTAGACAAACCAAAGGATAAGCCATGGTTGAACTAAATTGCTCATAAGATGTTTTCTTAGGACTAAGGCAATGTAACAAGGTATGAATCAAAATCTCCGTGGGGACAAAACCACTCTTTTGATAAACTATGGTCTCATCACTCTTTTGACAAAACCACGCTTAATCATAAAGAGTATGGTGAGTTGATAACCATATAGTTTTGGTAAACTATCAACCATTAACGGTTGTCAAGTCTTTACCGATGTCGTTTGCTCTGGACTAGTTGATTCTTATGTGTATTAGACATGGTGAATCAATAACCATTTGTTGTGTATCTCGGATATACACCTTTAACTCCAACTCCTCATCAAAACACTTGATATACAAACTCATACAAGATGAGAATAACCAACTTGATATTTACCAAAGTTACCTTTAACCAAACTATTTCCCAAGCAAAATATCTTCCAAAGTCAACTCAATAATATCTATATTTACTCCTTTACCTACCAAAATAAGAAAAAGGTAAATATCTTCATTAAATAACTCTTCAACCGACTTTGTCTATATAAGGAAACTTGGCTTAAGGTAAACTTAATCAACTTTCATTCAAACACAATAACCCCAAAAACCATAAGCATGAGCAATCCCTCCGACACAATCAACATCTCTTCTGACACAGAAGAAGAGTATGTAATCGAATCAGAATCATCTTCAGAAGGATCAGGATGGTTTGGATACTTTCCACGGTGGGTCTTCATCCAAAAGATATACCAAAGAAAGCGCTAGCGAAAAACTGCACTAAGCGCAAAATCTCTTGAGTTCTACTACGATACATCGATGATGATGATGCAAATGATGAAACCTATTCTCTTGCTAAAGAATTGCCAAAAGCTCTTTCAATAGCAATCGAAACAGCTATCTCCAATATGAAGCGGATATCCAATCCAACAAGGCTGCAATGCTACCAAAACCTCCTCCATGATTCTTGGGCTTCCATGTCCAAGAATGCAATCCACCTTGAGAACAGAGAAGAGAGCCGGAAGAATAAACATGAGTATGTGGGCTAGGGCAAGAGACCAATGGAATAGCTGAGGTCAGATGAAGAATATGCTAGGTTTCAGTCTTTTGTGTTTAGTTTACTAGGAGTACTCTTGATTGTAATGAATTATTTGCTAGTAATGAAGTTCCTCTGTTTTTCCTTTTTCTACTGAAAGCATGTTACCACTGGTTGCAATAGAGTTCCCACTGTAACCAAATGTCAGCTGAATCATCAGTGAATAACATAGATAAGGTCTAAATAACCTAGAACAATGATTCATCAAAGAGTAACAATTTAATTGTAAACAAGGAATTCTTCAAACTGCAAATCACTGATCATAAATACTGGAATCACTATTGTGTTGGCAATGGCTAATATATTGAAAGAATTAAGCATAGTAGTGGATATACTCAATAAAGTCAACACTTAAGCATTGATACATTTTCCAAGAATACAGGACTCCAATTTACTCCTCAACTACCTGCACCATCCCCTCATTAACTTCTTGAATCTAACTTAATGTATATTAAACAGATCATTTAACACAAA
Source organism: Chrysanthemum lavandulifolium (assembly GCA_022545495.1). Lineage (NCBI taxonomy): Eukaryota > Viridiplantae > Streptophyta > Magnoliopsida > Asterales > Asteraceae > Chrysanthemum > Chrysanthemum lavandulifolium. The sequence continues at coordinate 98,888,941 of CM040246.1, forward strand.
CCACTCAAATCACATACTCCATAACTTTCACTCTCAAAGCAACACCATGAGTCAATCAAGTCCAATCAATCTCTTCTAGCGAGTTCATCGATAGTTCACGGATGATTTTGTTTTGAAAAACCACAGGAGAGTTGAAAAGAGGAGTATGAGAAGGTTGTATCCAAGAAGAGAAAGCGATACTTGCTCTTTCAAATCCTTTTGCAAATGGACCTTCATCACTACAACCGAGCCTCGGGATACAACAATCAAAGAAGATAGCTCGGAGATCAGCTCCTATGTGTCTCCATATGTTACGAGATGATGAAACCTCGGAAGAGCCACGAGTGTTCCTCCTCTTGTAGCAATAGCTCCTCTGAAGAGTTGCAATCATCACATTCACTACCATTTCTACGGTACCACCAACAACGGTTCCTTCATCATCCTCACCACCTCTTGGTATAGTGGTGATGGGTTTAACAAGCCCTAGGGTGTATGGTGGATTAACATCGTGGAGCTCCCAAGGTGATGCCAAGCGGGGCTTTTCAAGCCATAAAGGATGAATGATGGGTAGGAAGGAGATGGGTTGTTTGTGGTTGTTTTATCGATTGATGTAGTAATGTTTGTACTTTGTATCTCATGGATGTAATTTTCCGCACTTACAGTGCGGTTTTGTAATAACAATAATAATCCATGTTTTCTTTTATCATTAGTGTTCTGCATCACACATCTCAATCCACTAACTTCATTAACAAAACTAACAGACGATCTATTAGTATGCACAAAATCAAAAGAAAAGACTTGTTGCCAGTCATGTGCCTTGAACACCCACTATCTCATATATCCTTGGTTTGACCTTTTGTCCTTGGATGTTCTGCACAACTAAGTAAAAGTTAGTTTCTTTTGGGGACCCAAGCCATGATTGACTTGGATCCGCCTCGTGTATCAATATAGTTAAATCTATCAAAGGTCATTGATACACCATTGGGATTGGTTGTAGAGGTATTTCCTTTAGGTTTCCATTCCCAACGTCTTTGAGGCCTTCATGAAGATTGCCCATGTCCTCCTTTTCTTATTAAAAACCCTTGCAGTGGTAACTTTTGTATGAGCAGTGGTAACTGCTGGTTTCTTTTTAGGTACCCACTGTTGATTTTTATTAACATTTTTAGCTTGAAAGGTCCTTTTTCCTGTTTGTGCATATTTTGTAAAACTTGTTTTGAAGTTTGCACTTTTAACAGGTGACTTAGGGTGAGCAGTGTTAATAGTTTTTGCAGTGGCAAGTGTTTTGAGGCCACTTCTAAGTTGAACTGCTCTTGGGACCATGTTGCAATTAGGACTGGGGTGTACATTATGTTGATTTGTTAGACTCCACCCTTTGATCCCATGAACTACCCTTCTCCCAACATGATAGTCACAATAAGCATGTAAATGATCAAAACTACCACGGATATAGCATGCCTTATTGTACATAACAAAATCACTACCTAGTTGTCGATTTAACATGATTCCAACTCCTCTGGTTACCCCTAGGAGTGTGAGGCTTGATCCTATACATCTCAAAGATACTTAACAGTTGGTCTAGGTTTATTAAGCGATTTCCTAGGTTCCTCTGTGAGTATTAACAACTTTTGGGAGAGGAGTCTCTACTTTCTTTTATCATTCTCATCAACAAGCGATGAGTCACTAGCACTCTCAAACACATCATTCTCTAGCTTACTCTCTTCCTCACTCTTCACAATTGTTTCCTTTAAAGGACCATATTCTCTTTCAAGATCCTTAAAGTCTTCTATGCCGATATGAGCTAAATATATACACGAGGTGATGGAACACCTCTTAGTGGTGGTGGAATTGTATTATAACCCATACCAGACTTAGCCTTATTGTATATTTGAGCATTCCAAATTTTATCAATTGACTTAGACTGATAATAGCATGTGTCTAAAGTTAAATTGACATTTTCGGTTTCGCTTAAGTTTATCAAGCTCCTTTTGGTATTCCTCATTCACAGCTGTAGTAAACTCTATCTCTCTCCTAATGAGAATCATATCATCATTATATTTTGACTCATTAGCCTGATAATGCTCTATTTGCTTTTCTAAAACTGCCATAGCTCTCCTAAGATTAGCCACAGTATAATTAGCATTATATAACTCTTGTCTTTCATTTGAGTATAAATCATTAATCCTTTCAACTTCTTTAGCAGCCCTACAAGTTTTAGAACAACTATCAAAGTTTTGTACCTCAGAATCAGAGAAAGCCATGAGAGCAAATTCAGTAGCAACAAGAGCAACATCTGTATGTTCTTCTTCAAGATCATTAGCCATGAAGCTCCAATCATACCTCACACCATCAATAGCCAACATAGCCTTTGGTTCTTCCACAGTTGGTCCCTTCTTTTGCTTGTACCATGTAGACTGTTGTCCTTGGTCTTTGGTCTTCTACATTCTCTAGCAAAATGTCCAAACTTGTGCGCTTAAAGCACTCCACTTTCTTCTTATCAAAACCTGCAGTATCATCACCATTAATGTGGATGGGCTTGCGATCTTCTTATAGAATTTCTTAGCCCTCATGCTAAGAAGAGCTATCTGCCATTTTATATCCATCTCCTCCAAGTCATCTTCATCGATTTGCTCTATGTCTTCATGAGTTAAGAGAGCCATCAACTTGTGTGGAGATAAATGCATAAAGGTAGGATCTCCAATACTAGCGACTTTCTTCCTTGATCCTGCGGTGGCAATATTCACATTGCCGTGGAAACTTTAGAACCGGCGGTGGCAACATCATCATCACTTTCATCATCGAAACATCACATCAATGAGGTTGATAACAATGCTAAGCCACTAGAGCTTGTACTAAGTTTCCCTGCCTTCTTTAACCTTTGCTCAATTAATTTGAAGTTGTTGTACAGATCATTGAGCTTCATTGTTTCAATGTCTGATTTGTTTTCCCAAACAGTGACATTGGTTTGAAACTCTGAAGGTAAACTTCTTAAAAACTTCAAATTTAGGTCTTCCTTTTCTACCTCAATACCGAACACAGTTAGTTGTGTAACAATCTTCTGTAGCTTGGTAAAAATGCTATCTAGTGAGTCATTGCTTGAAGCAGTGAAGTTTTCATAGCTCTGCTTCAACAGTGTCTTTTGAGTCTTCTTAGTAGCATCATTACCACCAAACACCGAGCAAATTTCTTCAAATAATTCTTTAGCGATCTTAAACTTGCTAAATGCAATGATCGATCTCGGGAAGAGTCATCGATAATAGACTTCTAGCCTTAAGATCATTCTTCCTCATTGCCTTTTCAACATTGGATTGAACCTTTGAAACTTTCACAACATCTGCTTTCTCCAACCTTCACAGTACTAGTCACGGGCTTGAAAGAATCACCAAGTTGAATGATCTCCCATAGAGCATAGTCACAGTATGAGGAAGTATTGCTCAATCAATATCCTCCACATCTCAAACTCATTAAGCTTAAGCTTAGGAAGTCCAGGTGTAGAAGAAGAGTTTGATTGGTTGTTTTCCATCTCCATTGAACTCGGTGAGTGAGTTAAGCAAATTCTTTAGATCTTCTAAAACAAAATACGTAACTGCGCTCGATACCACTTGATGGATCTGGGACACTCTCCTTGTGTCAATGATATTTTGTATAATATTATCAAGCAAGCGGAATTTACTTAAGTAATACTTAGAAGACGAATTATATGATGTATTAGAGTAAACACAAAACTAACACAAAACTCAAGCTCCAATATTATTAATGAAATAATATGAGTGATCTTAGTATCACTAGGGTTACACCTTGAAGCTTTCGTAGGTAATGTAAAGTAATACGTCTGCCTAAGACAATGACCTAGGATCTCCTTTTATACAACAAGGAGTCCTTTACAAGATACGTATATAGCTAATATAATAGAATATACACAAGATCTATTCTATACTTATCTAGACGCGTTTAACCTTATCATAAACTGATAGCAGTGGTAATAATGAACTTGCAGTGGGAATACGTTTCCACTGCTAGTGTTATTCCGAGCAGTGTAAACCACAACTATCCGTGGTAACGGATTATTCCCAACAGAACTACCAGTACTAACTATTACAATAACCTTACCAGCAGGAACTATATACCGGCCAGTAGGAACTACTACTCTACCAGTAGGAACTACATACCTACTAGTATTACAATTATAACTAAGTATTACAAATATTCCTAACAATCCTCCCCTAAACTGGAATTTGACTATGTTAATTTCTAGTTTCTAGATAGATCTTCAGTCTTGAACAATGAGGATTGAAATTTGAACTTGAATACTTGAAAATTCTGCACAGATCAGCATCTTTTTGTCTGCATCCTTGGAATTATATAAGCCTGATAGAACCAGAATACCAAAAACAGCAACAATGATGAACCAGTAGAAACTCTTGAACCAACAACATTGATTTGAACCACCTCAGCAACATGAGTAGATTTGATAAGCCTTTACCAAGTAGCTACTCACTCTTTGGATAGCTAATCCTTTGGTGGAATCATGACATCACCCTGGTGAATTAAAAACCATTCCAACTCTTAGAACGTGAATCAATGGTGAGTTGGAGTACCCTAATGATTTTTGGAAAATCATCACAAACATAAACGGATTTGATATGTCTTTACCTGTAGCCGTTTGCTCAGGTCTAGCCAGTTCTTTGGTACTCAATAGGGGTGTAACCATGGTGAACTGATGACCAGTTTCACTCTCAGCAAGTGAAGCATGAGTGAGTGAAATACCCTATATTTTTGAGCAAACTATTATATTTGTCAACGAATTTGAGAATCACACCAGAGTCGTACCCTCATGGTGAATCAACTCTTTCTTTTCTAGGAGACATGGTGAGTTGAATACCATTTGTTTTGAAAATAATAAGGTTTGTACCATGTGTGCCAGAAACAAAACAATTTTGCACACCAAGACGCAAAATTGATTCGAACATAAGCCAAAAACTTCCAGTTACAAAAAGCCATTTATCAAAACACTTGTGACTAAAATAGAAAGTAAAAACCATTTAAGACAAATAGTACAATATATATATACAAAATAAGTTTGACAGAGTACCATGATCAAGCAGGAGAAACTTGGGCAGCAGCAAGTTGATGCTTGATAAACCTAATCAATTTCTCAACAGTAGTCATATCATTGCCCACAACATCATTGGCAAGCTCTAACTTGAGTCTAAGCTTCTTTTCCATGAGCTTCACCGAGAGAGGATAAGACACATCTGTAAACATGTACACCACCATGCCAGAAACAGTTTCCAAAACATGAACATTGGAAAAAGTATACAACCTCCAGCTGCAAATCTGCCAAAGATGTTGATTAGCCCAAACCAAGAAACCTTTACCACCTTCTTGAGAGTCCAATAACACCTGAAGATCACCCAATAATAGCAACCCAGCACCAGCAACAGGATGAGTGTCATAATATTGGAGCACCATGCCATGCAACTTTACTAAATCCTGTCGATCCACCAGATGAAGAATATCCCTTAGAATGATAAAATGTTTTGTAGACTGATCCATCCTGTAAATAGCATTAAGTACCCCCAAAGGAGTAGAGATCAAATCCCAACCAACAAGAGGAGACCAAGGAACATGATCCTCATTAGTGAAGTCCTCGTCTAAATCAACCTTGATGAATGTTTTATCTTCTGCTTGTAAATCCAGAGATTTGGGCCTATGTAGAGGATGCGTGGGAAAATACTTCTTCCTTGTGCGAGTGGATATGAGAGCAGAACCAACTGGTGGCGGTGGAGGTACATTTGAATCAGAAGGAATGGGAGTTTTAGTAGACTTTTGATTCTTAGATGAAGGTTCTCTTAACTCAGGACCTTTCCTCTTCAAAGACCTGTTAAAAGCCTGTATCTGAGTGAATGCAAGAGCTTTTTGAATCTTTTCAAACTAATGCTTCAACTGTTCATCAGATAAGAGTTTCACCCTAGCCACAGTCCATCCAGTAGAGTATACAACACTGCTATGATTTTTGACAAAATTCTCATGAAATCTCTTTGTTGTGCCTAAGTCATTGGCTTGTTTCTCCTTTCCTCTGCCAACTGCTCAGCAAGAGCTTGTCTCTTCTTCTTGACCAAAGCATCCATTCTAGCAGGAAAGTTATCTTCAGTCACATCATCACCCAATAGAGCCTTGGAGAGAGATGCATTAGTTTCAACTTGAGCCATGATGTTGAGCCAATCAGACTCATTATAATACATGGCAGAAGTAAGAACTTCTTGTTGTCTCTTTTTGGTCATATCTTCTCTTTGTCTGGCCAATTTAGCTAGTTCTTCAGCATGTAACCTTTGTGCAGCCTCTGCACCAAGACTATCTTCTTCCATATGCCTTTTTGTCCTTACTCTGACAGTATGGTCCTCGGCCACCATTGGAGATTTTCCTTTGTCTGAAACACTAGCAGGATCAACACTAAAAGGAGAATCAGTAGGAACAGAGATGCTACCAGAAGGAAAATCAGCAGGAGTATTGGAGGCACCACCAGAAGGAACATCAGAAGTGCCACCAAGAGGAATATCAGAAGTACCACCAGGAGGAATATCAGAAGTACCACCAGAAGGAATATCAGAAGTACCACCAGAAGGAATATAAGAATCAGCAACCAGAGCTGCATTAGCCAATTTGATCAGAGCATCTAAATCCACATCTTTCTCTCCTCTTGCTTCTTGATTAGAATCACTCACCATCTTTTTCTTGGTCTTATATTGTATTGCCATTGCTTTGAATTTCTTGAACAACTTACCCTCCACATCCTTAAAGAGCTTCTTCTGGTCCTTGAGCTCAGTTTCCAACAAGTTTACCCTCTACATAAGATTATAAACTATAAAGGACATAGCAACAAGTGAAATAGGATCCTCTGCACCTCCTGAAGTGTGACCAATAGGTGGAGTTTGAGTGGACCTTGTTGGAGTATGAGATGTATGGGGGTTTGGACTTGGAGGGCTAGGAGGTGAAGACAAATTGGTTTTTTATTGGTCAGGGTCAGGCATAGGTTCAGGCATAGTTTCAGGTTCAGGCATAGTTTCATTAATAGGACCTGCACTTTCTTGAGCTTGGGCAAGCATAGCAGCTAAAAGTGGCATATCAGGCCCCTCATAGTTGAGCTTCATATTTGCAAAAAGTTTCCTAGATAGCTTGAACACCTGATATTGTCTTGTGATACTAGTGTCGATACCCAGAATGATTTGAAGAAATCTAGGATACATTAAGAACTTTATATTACTGCCAACGTTACTAACCATCATGTGAAAGATGTAGCTTGACCAGTTAAACCTTCTCCTATCGGATAGAAAAATAAGAGCAACAACAATGGCACTACCAAATTGATCCCAACTACCAGACTTTGAACTAATAGAATGAAGAATGGTGTGGATTAAAAACTTCCATTGAGGTGAAAACCTGTTCTTGAAAAAGGTTAACTTGCCTTCAGTGACATACTGAATATTATTCATTCCAGAGTAGATTTCAGTAATGGGTAAATCAGTAATACCACCAGCATCATCTAAGTGAAGTTGAGTCCTGACTAAGTCCTCAGTAATGGTGTAAGGAGTATCATTAATAGTAGCTAGGATAGCAGGAGGACCGAACTCAGCAGATCTCAGTATAGCCGTTGACGTAATTGTTTGACTAATGAGTCAAAGATGATGATGGGGTTATGTAAGATATAACTTTTCACATACACATCAAACCATAACACAAAGTAGCATATAGATGGAATTCTAGAGAGAAAGTTAGAGGTTTAGGGAACTTAGTGAGAGAAAGTGAAAGATATTATTATAGCTCCAACTCTCTACCTTGGAAGGTAGAGTATTTATAGTCTTACATAAATCGCCACACATCGGGTGTGGATCGGGCATCTGATGGGTAAAGACCCGTCAGTCCTCCACGGTGTTACTTAACTAAATACTACTTAACTTAAAATAACTACGACTACGAGCTTTCTAACGATTACAAATACTTGAGGTGACCGACTCTTTAATACCTGGAATTTCTAATTCCTAACAATCTCCCCCTAAGGGAGGTCACCTCAATCATGTTCCAAACTTACATTGAATACAAAAAAAGATATTACATGAACAATTGATCTTGCATTCTTGATGTAGTCCTTTGCTCCTGAGCTCGTAGTCATAGATTCATCACATTGCATGTTTGGATATTCCAGTGGAGGTCTTTAAGCGATCCACGTGATAATAATTTTGAGCCATCATTTGAGATCATCGACTATCAACAATCTACGAGACATCCATTGTGGTGTTGTGACTTTGGGACCGACATGCTCACATTACGGATCATGATATCTTCTCATCGAGTAGCGAAGCATTTGTTGAATCATGATATTGGCGGCGTAGCGAAGCATGGAGTGAAAATATCGAGTCATTGATGCACTTATCATGATTTCTTTTGAGATGAATGTGTAGTGTGAGCATGCGGCTATGGATTGACCGCTTCATTACGATCTGCTGCAAGCGTCGGGTGTACACGCATACAATGATTAGCAATAAATCGCGCGAAAGCGTCTTTGATCACTTCGTTGAATTGAGGTACACGGCCCACGGTTCCCGTTGATCGATACATGTCTTACTGTGATCGGGTAAAATTCGAAGAATTTACTTGACGGGGTTTCGCGGTTGTTCTATTTGTTCTCAAACCGAACGTCTCAAAGAAGACAACACGGAGTGAGTGAACGGTAATTTTAAGTTCAGCGATTGATGAAAAAGATTTGAAAAACAATCGTGTATTGCTCAATAGAAATTGTTTTTGCAATACAACGAAGGTTTTATTGAAAATCCATTATCAATCATAAAAATACCTTTTGGTTTGAAAAATGAGTACACGGTCGATGTGCTAAAGAAAAGAGTTGTTAAGCACAAAGACCGGTTTTCAAAGGTATCCGTCAATCCATAACTGAACGAGGATTGATTCAAGAGATTGAATCGCCCCATTGTTTCATTCGGTTGTCACATGGTTGATCTATATAATAGATCTCACATGCCACCTACCGAGGAGCTTGTTTGATGTTGGCTCGAAGGCTTTCCATCTTCATTGTGAATATGTAAACACATCACTCGGATGTTACGGCAATACCACGGGGATAATGCGTGGGACTCAAGATATAATCTCTCTTTCCACATTGTGTGAAGCAGAGAGACTTCATTGAAAGTGTCCTAATGAGATTTATTGATGATCTCGTGGCTCTAGACTCAATATGTGCATATTTGGATCTGTCTTGGGAGACTAGGAGAGGGTCTCCTTCTTCAATATCAACCATCTCTAAGAGAAAGTCGATAGATAATGTCGGTTCCCGTGAGAATGAAACAAGTCCTTTTAAGAGGAACTTGAGTGGTTTGGAAAGTTGAAGTGCGATCGTCCTTTGGGTCCATGACTTCTTGTCTTCAATCACGATGTTACCATCGGTAGCATATGAATTGAACCGGTTTACGCCTAAGGTTGAATAAATGGAGGGCTATTTGTTTTCACCCTATTCACATTCAATTCTTTTAATTCTTCAACCCTTGATTGCTTACGAGACTTCATAGCTAGAACCTTGTTGGGTTTATTCGATACTAGCTCGGTCTTAGACCGCACTCTTCCCATATCTCATTTTCTCCTTTTATCATCATACCTAAGGACTTCTACACTAACTAGTGGATTGTCCTGGTAGATCCCTCCGATTACGGCGGATCATGGGAACACATACCTAACCTTATCATCCTTATATCACCGTACATAAAAGTAGAGTTGGTCGGTCTATATGGTATTGTTCATACGCTATAGGATCAATTGAAAACCATTTGAAAATCAATTCGGATACTTGTGATATATTATCAAAGCATTTTGTACCGAATTGTTTTTGATATTTTTAAACGAGAACTCCCCTCAACATGTGCATCAAGTATTTGAAAGTGTTTAGCACACGGAGGCAAGAGAAAGAATTAACTTCTTTGATTACCATTTTCTAAAGTTATCAACATCACTACCCACATCAAATCAAGTAGAAATAGCATTTCAGGGAAGGATGAGGTTTCCATAAATTCGCTCCCCTCAATATGTGCCTCGAGGTTTGAAAAGAGTTTTGCACATACTAGAGGGACCTTGCACATGAGATAAGTTTATCACATTTCAAATCATAGGTTTAAGATAGATGCTCCCCTCAACATGTGCATTGAAAAATTGAAATCGTTTGTCACATGTGGGCAGGATAGCATGTACATACTTATAGAACCATTTACCTAATTATCGGTTTAAATCCAATTTAAATCACACATTCTCCCCGATCACAATTATCAAATCATTTGAGATTTGTGATCTCTTATAATTTAAATTGATTTTGAAAGCTTTTAAGGAGAATTGTGACTTGATTGTGAAAGCGTTTGAGCGATAAGGATCGGATTTTAAGACTTTAAACTCCATTGATAAAACATGCATGTATATCTTTTGAAAACAATTTAATGCCAAATAACTTTTTAATTTAATTGAAATCATTCTCCCCTCAATCAATGACATAGGTTGTTGATTGAGAGATAGAGATTTTGACAAATAAGTCCGATGATTATCAAAATAGAGATCGAGTTATTTTTCAAAGCATTTAGTTTCAATGAGATAAATGTTTATAGAATCGAGCATGGAATTTTGAAAACATGATAAAACATGGCTCTGTTCTTTCTTTTAAACCGGGTTATTGCACGAAAATGACAATAAACCATTTTTCTCTTTCTCCCAAAATATATATATATATATATATTTTATTTTATTTTATTTAAAAAAAAAAATTCGAACAACATCTAAAGACCCGTGTCATTCTTTGAATGACAACATCAAGACCGTAGATATTATCGAATCGAGAGAAACATGACAAAATGACAATAATTTTTTAAGATTTTTGAATTTTCAAATTTTTATGGATTTTGAAAGTTTTATATTTTCTATTTGATTTTTGAATAGATATATACAAGAGATAGATGAAGATAGACCTTTACTCCTCGTCTTCCTCACGAAGGCGTTTGAGAGTTACGGTTGAAGGCTTTTCAAGCCAAGTCGTGGAAGAATAAACTCAAAGCGTTCTCTTGGAAGAGCTTTGGTGAAGATGTCGCTAGCGATATTCGGACCTCACAAAATATAGTTCCACCACACCTTTTCCACTTGTTCACGATGAAATGATGTCGAATGTCGATATGCTTTGCTCTTGAGTGTTGAGCGTTGTTGCATGAGAGAGCAATAGCACTTTATTATCACGATCGAGAGGATTTTGTTGAATTCAAAGCCATAGTCGGATAATTGAGATCTCATCCATAAGATTTGAGCACAACAAGATGACATGGCTATGTATTCGACCTCTATAAAGGAAATAGAAGTACTCATTTGCTTCTTTGAAGACCGACTCACAAGCTTATCACCCAAAAGCCGAGCACCTCGGCGTGCTTGACGAGTATCTTGACAACTTTGCATGATCGGCATCTGCATAGGCCGTTAGTGACATACGGTGTCCTTGGTACCATAGTCCCATATTGATGGTTCCTTGGAGATACCGAAGACCCGTTTAAGCGCTTCAAGGTGCTTTTTAGTAGGCTTAGCACGGTATCTAGCACACATGCAAGCAATGAACAAGATGTCGGTCTACTAGCGTGAGATACATCGAGGATCAATCATACTCCGATATTTCGTTTGGTCAATCATGATCCACGAGAGGTCCTCATCTAGTTTGGTTCGGTCAATCATGGGGTGTCAGCAGGGTCACTTGAATCAAATCCAAATTTCTTTAAAATCTCATTGCATATTTAGATTGATTTATGAAAATGCCTCGGGACTTTGAGAAATTTGTAATCCCAGAAAAATGACATTTGTCCCATCATTGACATTTGAAACTTTGAACTCATTTCATTTGAAAACGATCACATTCCATTGGGTCGGTCGAGGCAAAAATAATATCATCAACATAAATTTGAACATGAATCAAATGTTTGCACGACTTCACGGTGAACAATGTAGGATCAATGCTCCTTTGATGAATCCGGTTGATAGAAGAAACTTTGTGATGTATCATACCATGCCCTTGGAGCTTGCTTTAAACCGTAAAGAGCCTTCTTCAAGCGATAAGCGTGAGTAGGATGCTCTTGATTCACAAATCCTTGGGTTGGGTGGCGTGAGCGACTTCTTTAAGATCTCCGTTTCGAAATGCCGTCTTTACATCCATCGATAAACTACCATGTTCTTACTAGCGGCATTAGCGGAAAGATTACGATTGCCTCGATTCGAGCAAGCTGGAGCAAAAGATTCTTCAAAGTCTATACCCTCCTCTTGGCGATATCCTTTAGCAACTAATCGAGCCTTGTTCTTGACACATCACCATGCTCATCAAGTTTTACTTTGAAGATCCATTTTAGAGCTATAATCATAGCACGATCTGGGCAGTACTAACTCCCATACATCAAGGCGATCAAACTCATGAATTTCATCTTGCATGGCATTGAACCATTGTCTTCATTCATGGCGGTTTAACATCTTTTGGTTCGATCTTAGATAGTACGGAGTTGAAGAAACACCATAAGGCATCGGTTGCAAGTTGTTTCGGGTTGATACAGACGAGAGGATTTCCAATGATATTGTCTAAGGGGTGATCGTGAGTCCATTTTCGAGGTGTTCATGTGGCGGTTGTTGTGGGCCGAGGTGGCGAGTCGATGTCTCTGAAGAAGATGGTTCGATGATGATTCGGGAGTAGCAAATATGTTTTCAAATGGAGCATCTTTGAGGTAGCAAAGGGATTAACTTCATCATTGATGCGAAACATTTCCATGATGTACATTTGAAGAATGATGATTTGTTGATGAGGCGAAGGATCGTGACGGTGCTTCTTGACTTAAAGATATTGAGGCCGAAGGATTGAGTTCATTCAACGGAATATGAGCATCCTCTGTTGTAGGGATCGGCACCTCATTAGTAATTGAATCATAAAGTTCATCAAACATAGGATCAAACAATTTCTTTACATCATCTTGGATGGAGGTACATATGGAGTTTCTTGAGAGGAGTTTGGAACAAGAGATGATCCAATGGGATTTGTTTTGAAGTGCGGGTCTGGTGGAGTGTCCGAGGAGCCAGTTGACCGTCGACTCATCAAGCGTAGCGTGAATTGTTTCCATGATATTTTGGGTTCTTTCGTTGTAGATTCGGTATCCCTTTTGTTTGATGCATATCCTACAAATACTCCAATGTCGACTTTAGCTCTAAGTTTGCCTAAGTCTTGACCCTCATTAGTTGGATAGCACAATGCACCAAACACACGAAGGAAGGATAGATTAGGTTTTTGTTGTGGACAAGTTCATATGGAGTTTTTCCATGAATAGTGTGAATCGAGGAGCGATTTTGTGTGTAGCATGCGGTGGCAATTGCTTGACCCGGAGAAACATTGGAACCTTTGAGGAGATCGGCATTGTTCTAGCGGCTTCAACAAGAGTACGATTTCGTCTTTCAACTACACCGTTACTGTTGAGGGGTTCGTGGAACACTTCTTTGATGGTGATTCAACGCTTTCATAGAATTCACTAAGTTGTTTGTTGACAAACTCGGTTCCATTATGCATTACGATAATTACGGCGGTTTTGTTTAGTCGAACTGCAATTTGTTTGATGAGTTTGATGATGATATCGGGAGTTTCATCCTTTGTCCTTAAGAACTTGACCCGGTGAATCTAGGTAATCATCAACCACAACTAACACATATTTCTTCCCAAAGATATTACGCACCCTCATAGGTCCACATAAATCCATATGAATCATATGAAGAACTTACGTGACGAGTTAGTAGGTTTGGGTTTATGGGCATACTTCTTGCTTTTCCCAATTGACATCTTGGACAAAGATGATCCTTTTCATACTTTAGTCTAGGTAAACCTACAACTAAGTCTTTTACGGAAAGATCGTTGATGGTGCGAAGTTCAAGTGATTGAGGCAGCGATGCCATAACCATGACTTTGTTTTTGAAGCCTTTGATAGCAAGCAGTTGGAGAAGCCCTCATCATGTCATCGATAGAGATGGTGTAAAGATTTGACCCACGAGTTCCTTTTAGCGGTTCCTTACCATTAAGATCTCTAACAAAGCGGTATGTTTTACGAAGGCAACTTCTAGATCGAATCACGAATTGACCAGCGAGAGAGCAGTTATGACCCAAACCTTCTACATAGTAAACTCTAGAGATGACACTATCACCAACTACATAATCTCCATAACCCATGATAGCACCGAAATGATCATTACCAAATCTAACGGTCCGATGAATTTGCTCACGAAGTTCATGAGCATGACCGGTCTCGGTCATATGCTTGGAGCGACTGAGTCCGGTACCACGAGCGATTTGAGCGATCTGCGGTTGAACTGAGACAAGAATGGATAAGCGGATAATTGGGATCCGCATGCAAGAATGGGTTCCATTTGGTTAGTAACAATGTTTGGAACACCCGCATCGAAATAGAAGCATTCATATCGGAAAGTGAGGCAATGGAATCGTTGTGAATAGATGCGATACTAGTGTCGATATTAGCCTGTTCATAGTGTGATCACTTCTTAAGGGAATAGTTCTACGGTGAGGCATCCATTTTCTAGTGGGCATTATCGATTAGTCTTAAGACCAACGGTGTCCAATAAAAGCCTATTTTCTTGAATGTTCTTCTGTGGGTTTCCTTTGTTTTCTAACTTTCATTCGTTTTGCCTTTTAGCCTTCTTAGCAAGAATTTTAGCATTAACAATATTAGCTGGACAATTAACATCATTAGGCGAAGCAGTAACACCACATCCATGATTAGAAGCGAATTCAAGCGGACATCGGTACAAGGTTTGCAAATAGTATCGAATTGAATTAATTCTGATGCGCCTATGGCTAATACTAGAATCAACACGATTCGTTTTATTCGATTCAAACTTAAAGTTCCTAGATTGTTCTTCTACTCTTTTCGGTGCACATTCTTAGCTTGCGAGGTCCTATCATTCCTTGTATTGTCTTGAGACTTTGACTGCTCCTTTAATGTCACCGATTACTCTTGTAGAGGAATGGGAACATTAGTTTGTTTTACTACTCTTTGCACCACTGTTTAGATGTCTTTGGGATCCGAACTACATGCGGTGCACTACGGTTCACATTCTTAACACTAAGTCTTGAGATTTGTACTCCTAGAAGGCACACTTGAGTTCTCTTTCTTAGCATTGCGGATCTAGAATCGAACCCCTAAAGGCACACTACGGTTCATATTCAAAACATTGGGAATCGAGTGCATATCATGTTTGGCCTTAGGCATTGACCATGGAATCAAAGGGTTAACTCTCTCACCTAATGTCTTTGGGCATATTGTGATCAAGCATTCTAAGATTTCTTGAGATCGTTTGGCATATAAGCATGCATGTCCAATTGCATTATCATGAGGTTTCTCTAGCTTATCCTCTTCAACAATCTCACGCAGACATTCTAGGCAATCCTTAAGGGATGAGAAGTATGTTTGAATGGCAAGTTTGTTGTTCCTTAGATGAGGAGGACATATGTCACGAGATAAAGCATATTTATTACAAGAGTGAACCTTTGATACAACATTCTCCCCATTGGTCATTGGCATTTTCCTTTTACGACTCTTGATTCTCAATTTCCTTTTGCAATGAAGCTATTTGTTCGTTGTTTTTGTTACAGTGACTTTAATTGATTCAAATAACTCATTAAAATGACGTTTAACCTTTTCATTTTCTTCTAGAAAACGTTCGTTTTCCTTTTGTAAAGCATTTACTAGGTTTTGAAGATGAAACATTTGAGAATTCGAGAATCTAAAGGAGGAGGCATTTGGGAGCTGTCATATTGTTTGTTTGACCCTTTAATTGAGAGATTTGGGCTTTAAACTTTACGATCGTGTTGCATTGAGCTTGGATCATTCATCACGTTTGTTAATTGAAAAGCGCATCAAACTCGGAGCATCGAAGATGTCTTGACATTTGAAGTTTTGACATTTTCTTTAAGATGTTGATATTTTAGTTGTAAATTAAAATGTTCAACTTCTAGTTTAGAAAAATGTTTAACGAAATTGTCGTGATCATCGATTCAATTTTCTCGTTTAGTTTAGAATTAGTTTGTTCAAGCTCAATGACACGATCATGGGAGACTTTTAGGGCCACGAGATAGTTCATGAAATTTGGAAGCATTAATAGAGCAATTTGAGCGTTGAAAACACATCTTGAGCAACACATTCGATAATAAGATTCTCATTCAATGTATGCGGGTTCTTCCTCTCAATCTCATTATATCTTAGTGCACGCTCATAGTCACTAATTTCAACTATTATTGCATCAAATTCCTTTTCCATTCCCTTAATATCTGTTTCTATCCCCTTTTTAAGACTCTCAAAGTGATCTTTTAGAAGTTTAAAGAAAGGCATGACCTCAGTTAAATAACATTCTTTCATTTGTTCAAAACCCTTTCTCCTTGATTATACCGGTGGGTGTGATCCTTTTCTTGCAAGTTTTCTCAAAATCAACAAATAGTTGAAATATAACGTATTGGCTAATTAATGTCTTGCTTTTAGTGGCAATTGTTCTAGGTACAAGATGCATTGGTGTATTAGGAGGATACACATCGCTCTAGGCATTTTCGAAGGGAGGGTTTGTTTCTACAATATTTTCGACTTTTCGCTTATCTAAATCCATTTTCGAGAAGACTTGTTCGGGAGTCAACAATGTCGAGTCTTAAACTTGTTCAAGGAAATCAGTTTTCCTTCTTGTAGTCATGGGGAGTGATAATTACTTTCTTCTCTTTGCATTTAGGATCATTTAGTTTCTTATTCTTCTTCTCCTAGTGACTTCATCTAATTTCTTGTCATCCTCGGTGCACTCAATGCAACTAGGTTTTGTCTAGGTTTAAGAATCTCATTGCCATCATAGATAACACTTTGAGTTGCTTTTGCTATCTTTCCATACTCGGGGTTGGGTTTATCTATAATGGGAATGCTATGCTTATCGCTTAGAACTCTATGCTTAGTGATCATGTGAGCGATCGAATGGTGTTTCCTTGCATGTACAACTTGTTTTCAAGTTTGTTTTCAAAGTTTTGATTAGAAAAATCTCTTAAGAGCTTTGATTCCTTTGCATTAAATTCTTGCTTAAGCATTTTCACATTTTCTTGAAGTTCCTATTTTGCTTAGCGGTTTTAGAAAGTTTTTCTTGCAAGGAATTTAATTCTTGTTTCAATACTTCTTCTCTAAAATTACTTTTCTAATTCTTTATGCGCACTTGGTCATCCATTTCACTGCTCACGAGTGGTCAACTCAAATTTTGCACGTTGTTCATAAATAGCAACACGTTCCTTATAGGCATTTAGTTGAAATTACGGAATCATCGGGAGCACATGCGGTGTATTCATCAAAGACATAGTCATTGTTGATGCAGAAGATGCATCACTTGGTACAACTTCACTTTCACTTTGTTTCACGTATTGATCGTATGGGACAATATTGTTATTACCCATATTTTCAACATTTGATTCAATAGTTTGATTGGTTGTACTTTGTCATGCATCATTGCACATCGACATCATTGTATAGTTTTAATACCTACGAGATGAGTTTGTCCTTGGATGGGCCACTTGTGGTGAAGAAGAGACCTTGGGAGAGACCATTGGAGAAATGCTAGCCATAAAAATTGTGTGTGCAATAGGTCCATCATCTACATCAGTCGTATGCATCACGGTCGGCGACTTGAAAGGCATTCGATGATTGTGACCTATCTCTGAATAAATTGCTCATCCACATACGCATCATAGGTCTTGGCATTGCCCTCGGAAGAAATAGCAATTCCTCTTCATTCAAAGCGGCTCCATTGTCACGAGCTTGTGCGGTGACATCTTATCTCTGAAGTGTCGGCGTGCGTGGGCGCTTTGGAGATGTGCGGTTCCTTGCAATGTGTCCTCACCACCACGGTTATAGCATTTTATCGGCTTAGCTTGACCTTGGTTACCATTCCTTCCTCGATTACGATTGCCCATATAACCTCTACCAGCACCACCTCTTCCACGATCATCTTGTCTTTCTGAGCTGGTTGCACCACGATCCTTCCATCTTTAATGGTAGCTTGATTGTGTGGGTTAGATCTTTGTTACGAGGTTGTTGTTGGTTTGTGGGAGAGAATTCATGTTTTGGCTAATCGGAAGAGCTAGTTGATTAATGAAGCTTCCACGTGTGCATCGGCATCGACTTGTTTGTACATAGGATCGGGAATGAGTTTGTGATTACCATTACCCAAGGGTATGACTTGTGAAGCTTTGGTTGTGATTCGATGTTTGAGTAGAAGGAATCATTCTTGTCTTGAATCATTAGAATCAATTTTTCAAAGATTGTCTCTCATTACGAAGGAGGAAGGCATAGAGTTGCTCATAGTTTGTGTTCTTCAATCCTTTAGTAAGCTTCACGTGGTAACAAACTTGTGCCATTCGGGATTCATGTTGTTCACAAATTTTGAATTCAAGCTGAATGTTAGGCATAGTCATTCGATGTTCCTCATGTCATTAACTAACTTATGAAATCTCACATAGTACTCATAGACATTCTCATCTGGTTTCATCTTGAAGTGCTCAAATTAGTCATAGAGTTGGGATTCTCTGTCTTCCATAGTTAATTCGATCTGAGAGAAGCATCTTGACATTATCCCATCACGCCTTTGCATCGGTGTTGTGATTGATCGACTTGTAGATGTCTTTAGGAAGACCTTGAAGAACAATGTTAGAAGCCACGATATCGCATCGAATCTCTTTTCTCCTTATCATCAAGCTCATCATACATTTTAGGTCCATCCATTCCGTAAATAGGGTTCCATCATCATTAGTATCAAGTATGTCTCTAGTCGTCTCAACTCGATATGGTCCTTCATCAATGGATTTGAGAATGTTGACACCATTTTCCTTTCAAGGCAATACAATCGATTCATTGAGCCCAAGAATCGTAGTCGATTACTGTCAAGCATGGGTGGGCGAGTATCCGAGCCAGTTGCTTGAACATCCTCGGCGACGGTGGAGATGGCGGTAGGAGCGTTGGTAGACATGTTAGCAGTTATACGGATTTTATAACTCTATGATTAAGCGGAAATAGATTCTTTCACGAGTTTTACTAAATCAAGAGAAAACCGTAAACAATCACTCAAGTCGCTAGAAGATAATGCACTAAGTCGCTAGAAGATAATGCACTAAGTCGCTAGAAGATAGTGCACTAAGTCGCTAACTCTTAATTCGCGAGACATGACTAAGTCGCTAGAGTCCCAGTCGCTAGACAACAAGCAAGTCGCTAAGTAGTAACTCGCTAACCCTCAGTCGCTAGCAAAATTTTGGCGACAATTCGCTACACAAGTCGCTAGAGATACAAGTCGCTAAAGAGCAACTCGCTCTGGACCAAGTCGCTACCACAGTCGCTACTCGTGGTGGAGAGTCCACTACTTGTACTTTAACTCGCTAGATCTAACTCGCTAGGTTTAACACGTAACTCGCTACAATTTTGTGAAGCAAGTCGCTACTGAAGAAAAATTATCCGTGAGCTAAGTCGCTAGCTTGAAAAACCATATAAACATCACTTTTCAATCAAAAACAACCCAACCAAGATGATTCAAGCTTACCAAATGAAAACCTAAACACTTGTGATGATTCTAAACATAAAAGTACTAACAAAATTCAAACTTTAACACAAGAAATCAACCAAATGATGCAAAAACCACTAAACTTTTCAAACTCAAAACCACCTAAAACCACTAGAAATCCAAAGATGTGCAAGATATGATCCAACCATGGCTCTTGATACCAATTGTAAGATATAACTTTTCACATACACATCAAACCATAACACAAAGTAGCATATAGATGGAATTCTAGAGAGAAAGTTAGAGGTTTAGGGAACTTAGTGAGAGAAAGTGAAAGATATTATTATAAGCTCCAACTCTACCTTGGAAGGTAGAGTATTTATAGTCTTACATAAATCGCCACACATCGGGTGTGGATCGGGGCATACGGTGGGTAAAGACCGTCCGTCCTCCACGGTGTTACTTAACTAAATACTACTTAACTTAAAATAACTACGACTACGAGCTTTCTAACGATTACAAATACTTGAGGTGACCGACTCTTTAATACCTGGAATTTCTAATTCCTAACAGGTTATGAGTGATATCATACCTGATGTGAGACGCCCTCAAAAAGTCAATAATTTGATGATAATCGTCACTCCTTTTGGATTTTTCCAAGTAACCCACTTTGTTATGCTCGTTCCTATATCTTAGCGCAGCCATTGATGATGTTGAAAGAGGGTTGAGGTGTGGTGGTGGGTTTAGATCACAATGAGAGTTGTTACTGGTAGTGAGGGGTAAGTGAATTGATATATAGTGGTGATCTCACTTTGTATTGGACCGATTTGAAGATTAGGGATTTATAGAAAGAAAATAACGGTTAAAAGTGGAAGAAAACAATAATTTTCCTTAAAATAAGAAACCCTTTGACCAATTTAATGCCATAAATACCGGAGCAATAACTTTCAATGAAGATAAAACCCAAATTAAACGACCAGCACAAACGGAAATAACCAGCACAAAGAAAAGTCAACCAGAAGGAAGATAACACTACCAGAAGGAAGTAAACAACCAGTAGGAATGACTTAAACTACCAGTAGGAAGTTGTCCACCACCGAAGCCATGTAGAACATTAGAAGAGTACTAATCCACCCTCTTGTTCCAGTAATCTGCAAAAGGTTAGACCAATACATACAAAACATATACAATAAACTACAACATATTGAAGCAGGAAAAACTAAGTGGTAGAAATTTTTTACAACAACAGTCCTCCCCTTAGACTCAAAACCTCCCCTCAATCATAGCACCTATGGATTGAGCAACCCAATGTTAACCGCAAGATGATTAAATCTAGCTCCATCAAAAGCCTTGGTTAACAAATCAGCCACATTATCATCAGTATGTATTTTAAGCACTTGAATAAGTTTCTTTTCATTAGCATCTCTTATGAAATGGTGCCTAATTTCTATGTGCTTAGTCCTTTGGTGAAAAGCTGGATTTTTAACTATGCAAATGGTACTTTGGTTATCAATAAAGATTTTGGTGTTCATAAAGTTATACCCATAATTTAATAACTGATTTTGTATCCAGAGTACCTGACCACACCAGTTAGTAGCAGCAACATACTCAGCTTCAGTGGAAGAGGTAGCCACAATGGTTTGCTTCTTACATTGCCATGAGATCAACCTCCTACCCAGAAACTGACATCCACCAGTTGTGGATTTCCTATCCTTGTTTGCACCAGCATAATCACTATCACTATAAGCTTCAAGCACAAAGGGTGACTCTCTAGGGTACCATAAGCCCAATTTTGGTTGGCCTTTAAGATACTTGAAAATCTTCTTCACTGCTTCCAAATTTGAAGTAGTAGGATTGACTTGATTCCTTGAACAAGCACTAACTGCAAACATTATATCAGGTCTTGAAGATGCGTTGATGCAGGTTTTACTGACCAGGTTTTAATATTTATAAAGTCTAGTTATACCTATGGTCTACCCTAATGCACTAACGGGCAGTGTACCCGATCGCGTGTATTGTAGTATTTGGTAAAACCGAGGTCGTCCCAAGAGCTATGTGTGTTGGATTATTACTAAGTCTAAGTGTCACAATATTTAATAATGATTATGATAAGGAAATAATTAATTAACTACTAAAGAAGATAAAAGGCAAAGGATAAATCAATAGAGGAGAGTGGTGCTAACCTAGTTATTCCTCCTAGCTAGTAATGTCTATGTCTACTTACTTCCAATTACTTCAGGTGGGGTCAAAGTTGAGAGGACATCATTTGGTCAATTCGCCTAACCTATCGGCAAAGATGCCACCACGGAGAAGTCGTGTCTCCTCATAAGTCCTGTTGTTCACGGTCCCTAAGCCAAGTCATTAAGTACCGCTACATGCTAGATTTATAATAGTGAGTGCCGGCGTTAGCAACTTAAACACTCACCCCTAATTCTTAAGTTCATCCAAGCGGTAGGTGATCGGTTGGTCAAATCGCACAAGTAGAAAGGGTCGTCAATTGGTAATATCTTACCCTTCCCATCTCAGTCCACTCACCTAGGGTTAGTTGGTCATATCTCTTAGGCAATTAGCCTCTACCGTCATTTAAAACTACCGAAACAAGGGTAGCTACCAATAAAGTATGCATGCATACACTTAGAAATAATTATACGGAAGTAAAGTAAAAGCAAACAAATCAATTAAGGAATCATATCTAGGCCAGCACCAAGAGGTGCTTAGCCGCTCATATTAACCATACAAATCAATTCAATATTCAAAGTTACGAAATACACGAATCGAAAGTAAAGAAAAGATAAAATGCTAATGCTTATCGTAGGGGAGTGATTTATCCCTTGGAGATAGCTCTGTATGCTCCTCTAGACCTGCCTTTGGCTTCTTCCCACGTTCTTTGGTTGTGGTGTGTGGAATGGGATGCTTTGAAATGCTGGAAATCATGGGGTATTTATAGGCCAGATTTGGGTTACTGCGTAACTAAAATAAGAGTTACACCGTAATCTTCAATTCCTTCGTTATTTGCACTAGATTTTCTGGTTACGGCGTAACCTTATGAGTGGTTACGCCGTATCTTCAATGTTACTTGGTTACGCCGTAGTTGGTGGAATAGTTACGGCGTAGTTATCAGCGGCGTGGAACCTCATTTGACCTAATATAGTTATGTCGTAATCTTTGGGGAGAGTTACGCCGTAACCTTTTGATGAGTTGGTTTTCTGAGTCACGATTTAGTTACGGCGTAATGTGAGAGATGAGTTACGCCGTAACTTCTTCAAAGTCAGCATACTATGATAAATGTTTGATATTTCTCCATTTCCGCGTCTCTTTAGCTCCAATGCTCCTAATTTACCTGAAAGTGAAAAACAAGCGTAAATCCATATGAATGATATAAATTACAAGCATTATCGGGGGAAAATTGACACTTAATAATCAGGACTATTTGATGTTATCAAATATCCCCCCACTTGAACTCTACTTGCCCTCAAGTAGACCTTATTAGAAAGATTTCTAAAAAATATCTCCCATAACCTAGAAAATATGAGTTTACAAATCCCCTATGCCAGAATAAAATAAAGCCGAACACCTCACGAAATGGGGCGAAACACTCAAATCTCTCAACTATTCTAAGTGTCAATTTCGGGTGATCACTCAATCGCAGTTATAGCATGTATTATATCATAAGCTTGGCGGTTACACAAATCTCCACCACTAGAGTTAAGGCTAAACAATTCTCGAAGGCAATATGGGTAGACACGACAAAGGTTAAGGGTGACTCGTCATTACTAACATGTCACGCGAAGTGGACAAAATCAATGATACATGACCAAATCCATGGCCAAGACACCAAAGATTGCTCATTGCATCACCTAGACACGCTTCATGACTAAAGCGTAGGATAAGACATGGGATATATAAATGGTGTAAAATAAAAAACAAGCAGGTAGTCTAAATCTATAACCAAGTCATCACCACTTACCGTCCGCCCAAAGTTCAAGCTTTGAAGTAAAGAAACCGGATCATGAAATACTAGGTAGATGTGTCATTAGAGGACGTCGTGATGGGCACACTACCTTTTCTTCAACTGTTGGCCTAACTACCAACTTCAATCTTCGAATGTGACAGAGGTGGCCTCCTCGATACTAAATCTATAAAGCTCATAGTGCTTATAACATCGCACTTTACAATATCGTAGCAACTTTTTTTTTTCTTTTTCGAATCACTTTTTTTTTTCAACATAACAATAATAACTAAACATAATATCCCCCCACTTGAGATGAACAATGGGAATTTGGGGGGTCTTCAATGATCTTCAGGAATATGTCATCGATGAAAGCGTGATTTCCGAACCTTTCCACTTGAACCTTGAACTTAGGCAAATGATGACTTCCCAATCACAAATAAAGACTACAGGGTAGGCTAAGCTGTATAGGTGTATCGAAACAATATATTGGGTTAACAAAATGAAAGGAATGGCTCAGATGGGTGTACCTAGGGGTATCTTGCACTAAAGGTGAGTGCAACAAAAGGGTTTTACATGGGGGTCTTGAAGTCGAGGTTACTAATCGATAGACACACAATGGTAGGCTATTTGGGTGATAATCCTATAATATTGCCTTCTAAAACTAAAAAGTCAAAATACATCGAGCTAACTCATCTTACCTCGTCTATGGTCTCGAAATGATGCAAAGGCCAAGTTCTAAAGTTTACAAGCTACCGGCACACTCATAATTTGGTGGATTTGGGGTAAAATATTAGAAACGGATAAGGCTAATCTCACCATATAATGTCAAGGGTTGTATGTGCTCAGCTAACGTATAATCTAGTTAGGTTAAGAAAAACATGTAAAAATTAAAATGGCATAATTTTTCAAAGTAAACTAGAAAAATGAGGGAAAAATAAAGTTCAAGATATAATTCTACTCCCGTCCCCCACTTGAATTGTACAAAGTCCCTTTTGTACTAAGCGTTTAAATAAAGGTGAAGAGAAAAGTAGAATTAGGCGAGAACTTCACGAAATTTGCTCCACCAAGAAAGAAGGCCCACGAAAAGAGGCGTGCCTTCGTATAAGCATCATGAACAAACTTCAATCCACGAAATCACACTATCGACAAGCATAATTCTAAAAGAAAAAAATGAAAATGAAAAACAAACCTAACTCACTTTCGTAGGAATCACGGTTGCATTTAGCATATGTAACAAGCCTTTTAAACCACTTGGTGTCCCAGTGGACAAGTGAAATCTCGTGAGAGTTTACAGGAACACACCCACAAATTTCATTTAAAATACTAATACAAGGTTATTGTGTTTTCAAATGAAAGAAGTAAGCAGAGGAAGGTTACGTCGTAACTCTTTGAGGAGTTCGCCATAAGCGGCAAAACGACATAAGTTGCAAAGCGAGTAGTTACTGGCGTAACCACCGAGATGGTATTACCGTAATTAGTAATGCGTCTAAAT
Source organism: Chrysanthemum lavandulifolium (assembly GCA_022545495.1). NCBI lineage: Eukaryota > Viridiplantae > Streptophyta > Magnoliopsida > Asterales > Asteraceae > Chrysanthemum > Chrysanthemum lavandulifolium. The sequence continues at coordinate 98,913,984 of CM040246.1, forward strand.
TTCTGCGCAAAAGGTTGGTTACTGGCGTAATCACGAGATGAGTTACGCAACTATGATCAAATCAAGAAGCTGTAGCAACAATCACTTCCTCGTTTCACGCAAAATGGTTAAAACACAAAACCCTACGAAATGGAAACAAAACAAAGAAAGGGATAATTCGGGTTGTCTCCCGAAATAGCACTTTTCTTTATTCTGAGTCTTTAAGTTAGACTCAAAGCCGTGGGGCTTTATGGGGGCCTTTGGACTTGCCCGACTTCCTCCATGTCTTTCATCAAGTTACGCCTGACCCAACCGACATTTGTGGCAGTGAAGAGGTATTCTTTAGTTTCAATCTTCCGAATTTTGCAAAATTTTTCCTCTGGTCCTAAATGGTATCGAGTGAACTCATATTTTTCGGCTATAATTGGTGGCGGTCTCTTAAACGGAATGCCAAGAAGTTTGCACCTCCTTTGCTCATATGCTTTGTCATCGGGGATCAGTAAATTCCTCATTCCCTTACAACTCAAGGTAATCTAAAATCCCCTCAATGTCATCGTCGTCAGAGTCGGTACCTTTAAACCATTCTTCATCGAGCTGATTCTCCACTAGCACACGCTTGCATTCTTCCTTTTCATTTCTTACCAACTCCTCGTCATCCTCAACTGTTATTTCACTCGGGTTATTAGGACTCTCGTTGTTTGAATTTTCATTACTCATGTATTCATTCCAAATCTTTTCTTTTGTTAATGCATCTACATGTCCATACTTCATCTTCTTTGTTGTCAAATCCTAAGTTGTCCAACCAAGGGAAATTTGTTCTCTCCTTATTGTTGGTTGAGGTCCAAAAGAATTCGTCTTCTCTCATTCTTCTTAAGTTGCTTCCCCTGTTACATTTATCGTCATAAGGGTTGCATGATGCCCAGAAAACTTCCCTGAAAGATTTTATCCTTTCACACCAGTGACTTCGTCTTTCTTTGTTGTCAATCTCGCTTAAATGATCTTCCATGCAGTAGATGTTGTTATTAGCCACTTCCTTTCTCTGATTATGATTCTCGTAGTCAATCTTGAGCTTTTTAAGAAGATTCGGGTTAATCCTAGCATTCCCGAATTGTATTGCGTACCAATCATCAAATGTCAAATTTCCGAATTTGATATTATGTCTATCAAGCTCGTGAGGGCACGTCCATTCTTCTTCTTTTTCACTATCCCCACCGTTGCAATACTCGCGGAAGGGGTCGCACGTAGGCCATGCTCGTGTGGATTCGTCGTCGATTATGATTATAGGAGTACACCAGTGAGTGATAGGTGGCTCTTCTTCATCCTCGAAGGAGAGTTTTTCTAATCTTTCTTCATCGATATGCGACCACATAAATTTGTTATTCTTGATCCTATCCTTATATTTAATGCATAAATTTTGTTTCTAGGGTCGCATGAAGGCCATAGATCATCTGAGTCCCCTTTAATTCTGGTATTGCCTTGCACCGTGATATTTCTTTTTAGATGGGGATGAGGGCATAAATTAATGTCGTGGGACCATCATTAATTACACATGTTCTGATTCGTCTACTTTGAGAAAGCTGTCTGCCCATGTATCCCAGTTACACCGTAACTGTGATGTGTGGTTACGGCGTAACTTGCTTGAGTCATCCTTATCAATATTAGTCATAACTCCTCGATCGCTGTCAAAGACATAGTTACGCCGTAACTCTTCAGACAGGTTACGGCGTAACTCTAGACTGTCGACGGAATTTTCACCAGTACTCGCATCTTCAATGTGAGAATTACCCTGTATCTTTGAGCCGTCATCAGCAAAAATGACCTTGCATTCCAATGCAGGTTTTGTTCCTTCTGGCTTAGTATTATTCATCCTTACCTTTTCACTAAGTTTTTTCACCATAGATTCAAGGTTTTTTAGGGTTGTGTCGTGATTGGAAAGGCTTATGTCAGTGTTTTCCTGGAATTCTTTTAACCACTCATCTTGTTCCTTTTGTCTTTGGGCTAAACTTTCCAGGAACTTGTTAATTGTTTCTTCAAGACTGGGCTTTCTTTCTCCATAAGGCCCACGGTTGTAATTTCCACGGTACCCGTTACTATTTCGATTATCTCCGTATTTTGCTTCTTCAATTATATTTTCTTCGTCAACGTGAGGATAATTTTTCGTGAGATGTCCTCCCCACGCTTTCACAACCTACTTGGATGGCACGAACGGTTTCTCGACTTTCGGCATATCTCGACTTAGATTTTCAATTTTACTAGCGATTCTTTGCAATTCCGTCAAAACTTCGCTTTGGTTTCTTTTGCTTCCTCCGTCGTGCCATTTTTAGAATGATCACCATTTTTGAATGGCTTCAATATAAGGGTAGGCGTCATGTTCGGAATAGGTCCTTGATAGTCCATCATTTGTCTCGTAGTTACGTTGATTCCCTTGTAGAAGATGTTGACATTTTGCTGGTTGTTCAGATCATGTGTAGGACATTTGTAAAGGAGATTGTTGTACCTATCCCAAGCTTGATACAACATTTCATCGTCTTCTTGTTTGAAATTATGGATTTCCAAAAGCTGGTTAGAAATCTTCGACGGTGGGCAATACCTTTGAATGAAATGCTTCTTAAGTAGAGCCCAAGTATTAATTGCCCGTGGGCAATCTTTCAATCCATCTTCCGGCGGCTCAAGAAGAGTCATGGGAATACCCTTAGCATAATGACATCATGAGACACGCCGGAATGTTAAAAGGGCTTGCGATGTATAGGACATTTTCGACGTGCTCATATGCATCCTCGTCCCTATTTACTGAAAAAGGGTTAGCACGAAGCTCCCTCATAAATTGGTCTTTGATTTCGAAATGGACATCCGCTCCAATCGCCGGTCTTACGAGAACCGGCCCTTGTTCTGCTCTTGTCAACGCCAAATATTCCTCAAGCGTAAGGTCATTGATGTTAACAACTTCCATGGTACCTAAAAACTTGAATAATGATCGTGAGAAATATAGAAAAGTTTAGAACAAAGCGAAAATAAAAGACTTAATAGCAATCCTAATATAACTCCCGTGGCGCCTAAAAACTTGATGCGGGTTCTTGACCGGTTTTAATATTTATAAAGTCTCGTTATACCTATGGTCTACCCTAATGCACTAACGGGCAATGTACCCGGTCGTGTGTAGTGTAGTATCCGGTAAAACCGAGGTCGTCCCAAGAGCTATGTGTGTTGGATTATTACTAAGTCTAGCTGTCTAGGTGTCACATATTATAATAATGATTTCGATAAGGAATTAATTAATTAACTACTAAAGCAGATAAAATCAGATAAAAGGCAAATGATAAATCAATAGAGGAGAGTGGTGCTAACCTAGTTATTCCTCCTAGCTAGTAATGTCTACATCTACTTACGTCCAATTACTTGGTGGGGTCAAATTTGAGAGGACATCATTTAGTCAATTAGCCTAACCTATCGACAAAGATGCCACCATAGGAGAAGTCGGTGTCCCTCATAAGTCTTGTTGTTCCTGGTCCCTAAGCCAAGTCATTAAGTACCGCTACATGCTAGATTTATAATAGTGAGTGCCGGGCGTTAGCAACTTAAACACTCACCCCTAATTCTTAAATTCATCCAAATGGTAGGTGACCGGTTGGTCAATCGCATAAGTAGAAAGGGTCGTCGGTTGGTCATATCTTACCCTTCCGTCTAAGTCCGCTCACCTAGGGTGGGTTGGTCATATCTCCTAGGCAATTGGCCTCACCGCCATTCAAAACTACGAAACAAGGGTAGCGACCAATAAACTATGCATGCATACATTTAGAAATAATTATACGGAGTAAAGTAAGCATAAACAAAACAATTAAGGAATCATAACTAGGCGGCACCAAGAGGTGCTAGCAGCTCATATTAACCATACAAATCAATTCAATATTCAAAGTTACGAAATACATGAATCGAAAGTAAAGAAAAGATAAAATGCTAATGCTTATCGTAGGGGAGTGATTTCTCCTTGAGAGCATTTCTGTATGCTCCTCTAGACATGCCTTTGGCTTCTTCCCACGTTCTTTGGTTGTGGTGTGTGGAATGGGATGCTTTGAAATGTCAGTAAATCGTGGGGTATTTATAGGCCGGATCGGGTTATGGCGTAACTAAAATAAGAGTTCGCCAGTAATCTTAAATTCCTTCGTTATTTGCACTAGATCTGCTGGTTCTGGCGTAACCTTATGAGTGGTTCGCCATATCTTCAATGTTACTTGGTTACGTAGTAGCTGGTGGAATAGTTACGGCGTAGTTATCGGCGTGGAACCTCATTTGACCTAATATAGTTACGTCGTAGTCTTTGGGGAGAGTTCGCGTAACCTTCGATGAGTTGGTTTTGAGTCATGCTTTAGTTACGGCGTAATGTGAGAGATGAGTTACGCGTAACTTCTTCAAATCGACATACTATGATAAATCTTTGATATTTCTCCAATTCCGCGTCTCTTTAGCTCCAATGCTCGTAATTTACACGAAAGTGGAAAACAATGGAAAACAAGCGTAAATCCATATAAATGATATAAATTACAAGCATTATTGAGGGAAATTGACACTTAATAATCAGGGCTATTTGATGTTATCAGCTGTCAAGTACATTAGTGAACCTATCATGGATCTGTACAAATGTACATTTACAGGACTATCAGGTTCATTCTTTGACTTAGGCTTTGGAGCTTCATAGGGTGTTGTTGCAGTCCTGACATTCTCCAAATCAAATTTCTTCAGGATCTCTAGCACATACTTGTCTTGGCTGATAAAAAGTCCATCAGGTCTTTGCTGAACTTGTTATCCTAGGAAGAAAGTTAGTTTTCCCATAGCACTCATTTCAAATTCTCCATTCATTAAGGCCTCAAAATCATCACACCAGGCCTTCTTTGTAGATCCAAAGATGATGTCATCCACATAAACTTGTACCAGGATGATATCTCTTTTGTGCTTCTTAAGAAAGAGAGTCTTGTCAATTATGCCTCTTCTGTACCCATGTTTTAACAAAAAGGTAGAAAGGGTTGCATACCAAGCTCTTAGTGCTTGATGAAGTCCATATAGAGCTTTGACTACTTTGTAGACCCTCTTGGGATGTTCAGGATCCGCAAATCCCTTAGGTTGAGTGACATAAACTTCCTCATCAATTTTTTCATAAAGAAAACCACTCTTAACATCCATCTGATAAACCATAAATCCTATGTAGGCTGCAAATGCTAAAAACAATATGATTGCATCTATTCTTGCAACTGGAGAAAATACTTCATCATAATTAATGCCTTCCTCCTGTCTATATCCTTGATCTACAAGCCTAGTCCTGTTTCTGACAACAACCCCCTGACATCCCTCTTGTTTTTGAGTATCTATTTTGTCCCAATAGCATATTTTCCTTTAGGCAAATCAACAAGAACCCATACATTTTAAATCTTGAAATGTTGCATTTATGCTTGCATAGCTTCAACCCAGCTTGGATCTTCAAGAGCCTGAGCTACACTCATTGGCTCTACTTGAGAAAGAAAACAAGTAAACAGACAATGTAGAAAGTCTGTATGATAGTCTCTTTGTTGTGCATGAATGTAGCTGATAAAAGCAGATTCACCATTAGTAGGCTTATTGACCTGTCTTCTCGTTTGCATAGTTGAATTACGATCCCCAATAATTAGAGATTGAGGATGTATTGTATTGATTCGCTTAGTTTCCACAGGACTGACTTCCACAGTTGATGCTAAGTTGTTTAGATTAGCACCAAAATCATCATCATAAGATGAAGAAGAGAAAATACCAGAGGAGGATTTATTATTTCCAAGGTCTGATGGTATTGGAAATCTTGTTGTAGGCTCAGCATCAAAGTATGAGTCAGTTGAATTACCAACAGGTTTTGGAACACTACCAGTAGGAACTGAAACATCACCAGTATAAAGCATTGTTTCACCAGAAGAAACTGTTGTTGCATTTGATTGCTTTTGAATTCCTTAGCATCTTTTGAAAACCTCAATCCAAGTCTGTCAGTATCAGAGTTGGCTTTGTGTTCCTGAACTTTCATCCTTGAAAGTTCCTTTTGAAAAATTTCTTCAGCAGAGTCAAGAGGTGAATCATCATCTTCATCACCAGAAGAATCTTTAGGCTTAGCTTCTTGAATGCTGTGAGATGGATAAGAAGGGACATTGATGACATGTTCATCAAATTCTATTCTGAATCAGTATCTTGTATACCTGCAGGGTTAGTTGAAGCTTCTTGTGTTCATGCAGATTGGTTAGCTTTATAACGATTATAGCCCAATGTATTAGTCAAATAATCGAGATCAAAATACCATTCATGACCAAGACCCTGTACATTAGGTTTTTCTTTAAGATACCTCAGATTCAAAGTCTCTTCTACCCTTTTATTAGGAACATTGTACACCCTGTAGGATTTATTACTTGCAGAGTATCCAACAATATAGCCTTCATGAGCCTTCCTATCAAACTTACGCAAATGATCACTTGTGTTCAAAATGGTCACCGGCATCCAAAGGGTTTAAAATGACTGACTGATGGAATTTTCCCAGTCAATAAGTTATAGGGTGTCTTATTATGAGGACTAGTTACTGACACCCTATTCAAGACATAATAAGCAGTTCTTACTGCTTCAGACCAAAACATAGTAGGTAATTTAGAGTCAGCCAAAATAGTTCTAGCTGCCTCTATGAGGGTTATATTTTTCCTCTCAGTAGTCCCATTTTGCTGTGGTATTCTGGCATTACTATAGTCACTCTTTATCCCTTTAGACCCACAGAGTTCAATAATATGAGCATTTTTTAACTCTGTACCATTATCACTCCTTATAGCTTTTAACTTTTTGTTCAACTGGTTTTCTACAAGATTAATGAAGTCCTTAAGGATAGGATAAGTCTCATCCTTACGTTCTAAAAATAAAACCCAACAAAACCTGCTATGGTCATCAGTGATCACAAGGCAATAATATTTGTGGTCAATGCTTCTAATGGATGTAGGACCAAAGAGGTCCATATGAAGCAATTGCAAAGGCTTAGAAATGAAGCTCACATCAGTAATGGCCTTATAAGAGGGTTTGTGTTGCTTGCCTTTACAATAGAAAACACAGGAATGGTCATTCTTGAAAAGTTTAGAGGGTAGATCTCTAACTAAGTTACCTTTACCAACATTCATGCTTTTATAGTTTACATGACCCATCCTCCTGTGCCATTTCTGATTCATCAATGAGGCTTTTGCCACCAAACAAGCCAAATTCCCTTTGGGACTGAAATCTTTCAAGTTGATGGTGTAAAGATTATGCTTCCTTGGAACCCTCAGTAGCACCATACTTTCGTCTGGAAGCTTGAAGTCCTTGGATGAAATAAGACAATCAGTATCTGTGAAGAGAACTTTATTCTTCTTGTCACAAATCTGAGAGATGGAAAACAAGTTGAACTGATGCAGTTCCTTCACATAGTAGACATTTTCAAAATCCAGTGTGGGAGTTCTGATTATCCTTTTTCCTGTAATCCTACCTTCACCACCTCCAAAAGTCACTTTTCCTCCTTGAAATTCTTGAAAGTCATCCAGTCTTGCCATGTTACCAGTCATGCTTCTAGAACAACCACTATCAAAGAACCCTTCATCTACAGCATCTGAAAAAGGATTTACCTCAGAAGTGACACCCATGAGATCAAATTCTCCAGCATCACCTGCAGTTCAACCTTCCTTTGTATCATCTCCAGTGATCTTGGCAGCACCTTCTTCAATTGCATCCTCAGAATCACATCCAACAATCATACCATACTCTTTAGAAGCAAAAACTCCATCCTTATGATCATCATGATCTGTTCAATCAATCAACGTATCAATAGAAGAGACCAAGGCTTTTGAATCTTCTTCCTTCTTTCCAAGCTCCTGAATCTTGAATGAGAAATATTTCTGCTTGTTATTTCCTCCCTTTTCCTTACATTCTCTGGCAAAGTGTAACACCCCAACCCGACAAGGGTAAAAGCATCACAGTGTGGTGTCATATCAAAGCATACATAATGAACATAAGCAACAGCGGAATAATTAAACATAAATAATCAAAGGAGTTAAGTCAACACGACTTAAACGATACATAAGTTCAAGAAAAGGAAATACTCCAAAGAAAAAAATAATGGAATCCAAGTCTAAATAAAGTCATAACATAAGCAAATGGAATCTAAGATGACTAGGGCAAAGTCTCCACACAAGCTCATCACTCAACCCAAAGTAAATCCCCAGCTCCTAGCTTAGATACCTGCCGCTGAAAAAGAAAATGCGGCTGAGCATAAAAAGCCCAGTGAACAGATATACATAACAAAACGAATAATCGAAAGATAAGGAACAAAGATACCATAACATATGGTGCATTGGGAAAATCATAAGGCCCAATCAAACGGATTGTTGGGAATTATACGTTTGAGTTGATAAGACAAAAAGAATGAAACAAGAGGGACTTAATATGACAAAGAGGAAACCTACAAAAAGATGGAAGGACTTGCTTGCAAAAGAAGTTTTATTTATTAGTCCTTCGTAGAGATTTGTAAACCCTAATCCTCTAGTATATAAAGAGGACATAGGTGTAGGTTTTTATATATGTCTTCCATAATGTAGTCGACTAAAGGGGTGTGTGTGTGTCCTAGGCGTATAGTCTTGTAAACGCCTAGGTTATTAGTTTAGTTATCTAGACGTGTTCCTATAAACGTCTAAGATTAGTTAGTGTTAGTGATTGAAAACCTTGTGTGAATAACAATTATGTTTTGATTTATCCGCTGCGTATTGTCATTGTTATTGTTAAACCCTAAGGCTCAAAACGATCTAAAGGAGTTCTAACAAAATTCTCAATTGGTATCAGAGCGGGGAGCTCTTTACCTAGGGATTCACAAGGTTTCTTGGCGAAAAAGAAGGAAGAAAATTGATTTTTTGCAAAATTCGCAACTTTTCTGCAGCACAGTTTTCAAGAGGGTATAACTTTTTAATGAACCGTTGGATCGGGCTAAAATTCGAACTGGAGCTTCTTGGTATATCTAACTTTCCACCGAAGGGATCTTTGATCTGAGCTATTATGTGAAAGTATTGCTTAAAGTCTTGCTTGGAGATTTCAAAATCTTGTTACCCTTTCACAAAGTACCTTTGCTGACGAAAGTCTTGTTGATTCTTTTTAAAATCTTGCTTATGCTTCAAATCTTCTTTGTCGTATTAATTCAAAGTACTGTTCTTGCAAAGTACTGATCCAAGGTACTGTTCTTTTAAACTGTTGTTGCATTTAGATGATTTATGGAGACAAGTATAGAGTTTTATGGTTCAATATATATGCATGATTTACGAACAGTGAGGGGAAGTATATTTGATTGATTTTGGACGACACACACAGAGGTTATTGTTCACACACACAAGGAGTTTGGTGATTTGTTCTTAAAAGGATTCAAAAAGGCTCGTATTTGATTCTTATGGATTAATTGATTACGAAGAAGGTTGAATATCATTTATTTAATGTTGTAGTTGAGTTTCACAGGTTTGTGTTCTTATCATATAGCTTGATGAATCTAGCAATGTGTGATTTTTCTTATGATGCTCTATGCACACATTGGCTATCACTTAAAGGAGTTACATTGTAGTGCTCAGTGTCTCATATTAGTTGAGGATTTTGTCAAGGGATTGCGGTCTACTTATATTTGGTGATTCGTATAAGTATGGAGTTCCGTGGATAGTACAAGATTTAAGACACAAGTTTGGGAAATTCTACTTCTTCATCAAATTCGTTATACTCGGTTTTCTTCACAAGTGATCATTACATGGAGTCTACAGATTTGAAGAATCAAGAAGATGGTTAACATATGGGTTTCAGGGGAAGCTTATTGTTAAATGTTTAACCATCTACATGCACCACTCAAGGGGAAGTATTTGATTTTTACTACTGTTGATCATTATTCCTATTGCTAGTTGGAGTTTCTACTGTTTTGGATCCATTTTTCTTATGATGCGTAATGGTGGGCGATTTTAAACATTGGAAGTCTTAGATTGGAAGTAAGATATTGGTTCGTGGTGGTCAAGATCATTATTTGTATCGTTCCCTATTTGGATAATAACAAAAGGGAAGAGATGTTTGAGTGGCATGGCATGGATTAAGGGAAGACAAAGGAAGACATACTTGTTTCATTCATGGTGAGATCCCCGATCTCAATTTCTCTACTTCATCTAGGGAAGTTCGTTCAAGAATGGTTTTGTCATTATCAACTAGGGAAGATTGTTGGGAATTATACGTTTGAGTTGATAAGACAAAAGAATGAAACAAGAGGGACTTAATATGACAAAGAGGAAACCTACAAAAGATGGAAGGACTTGCTTGCAAAAGAAGTTTTATTTATTAGTCCTTTATAGAGATTTGTAAACCCTAATCCTCTAGTATATAAAGAGGACATAGGTGTAGGTTTTATAAATGTCTTCCATAATGTAGTCGACTAAAGGTTTGTGTGTGTCCTAGGCGTATAGTCTTGTAAATGCCTAGGTTATTAGTTTAGTTATCTAGACGTGTTCCTATAAACGTCTAAGATTAGTTAGTGTTAGTGATTGAAAACCTTGTGTCAATAACAATTATGTTTTGATTTATCCGCTGCGTATTGTCATTGTTATTGTTAAACCCTAAGGCTCAAAACGATCTAAAGGAGTTCTAACAAACTTCTCACGGTTAATGAAGTGAAAAGAAATGTCAGTAATCTACCACGAGCCCAAACATATCATATCATATCATATAGCATAAGTAACCAATGGAGTGATCAACTCCCAGAATGTGAAAAACGTTTATTGCACACAACATCAGTCACCATATAAATCGTATCATATCATATCATAACAAATCTAGGATGCATCCATACGCCCCTATACAAATAATACTGGCAATAATCATAACATAAAGTGCGTATAATATCATAAAAAGGGACGGGACAGAACATCACTCCACCGCCCTAGAGTCATGCCATTGGTGCATCAATGACACGGCCATGTTACCTTCATGGCTAGGAAACATATTGGCTCGGGTATTAAACTGAAGTGTCAAAGCAAAGTCATAATATAAAGGTTCATATCAAAGATTCAAAGCAAGGTTCAATATCTAAGGTTCACCAATCTAAAGGGTGCATAGCAAAGGCTCAATATCAAGGGTTCAATAAGACATAATACATGGATCATATAAGGAAGCTATAATAATAAGGCTTAGAGCAAAGGCAATATAATCAAAGCTAATATCAAGAAGATGTGTACGAATCATGAGAAACCTTAAGAGATAAGGTCAGAATATCTGTACCTTATTCAACAACAAAACAAACACAAGCAGACGAAATCACAAGACATAGAAGATCACTCCTTCCTCGAGGGATCTACAGAAGTGAAAGGATATACATTTATTAAATTTAGTTAAAGTGTATTACTCCGATTAAGTCTTTTAGGGTTTATAAGAATCTTTCTGTTTTTAGTAAGTTTCCAAATATAGTAACTTTCCAAAAATAGCATTTTTCCATAATTAGCAGGTTTAGTCATTTATGATATAACTAATGTCAAATTAGGTTAAAATGATGAAACGGATTATTATTATAGTTTAGGGTTCATTTATGACAAGTTATAATAGTTTAGGGTCTAAAGTGTCATTATCACAAGGTATAGGGTTTAAAGTGTAAATATCACAAGTTTCCTTATATCACGAACTTAGTCCATTCATTTACCATTTTAACGAGCCCACCTTCATGTTTTACTATTAACGAAATTAGTCCCTTTTCTTTTATTTAGAACCAAGAATCCTTTGAAAACTTTAATCTAGTTTTCGATACCCATTTCCATTTTAACAAGTCGAACCAAACCACAAACAAAGTTATACAACCCTTCTTGTTATATTAGTCGTGACATGCCCCATTCCATTTTAATCCATACGACAACAAATCCAACAACTCGAGACCTAATTATGCATTATTATCGACGCAAAACCAACCAAGATATACTCGTATGTACTTGTCCCATTTTAGCATGATATCATTATAACGAAACATGGTCAAGTCGTATGAATGTAGGTCGAATGGATTCAAAAGCATTAGGTTATATATAGGTCGAATATATGAGCCTCTTTCATTCAGTATTTCATGTGATCACTTATGATTTTATGTGACGATTAACGTTTATAAACATGCATGTTTTCGAATTGGGACCTCACGACAACAATCAAAAGAAAAACAAAAGAAGGAAAATTGAAATGAGGTCGAGACACATTACCCTTGTGTGATCGAGTGGAAGAAACCAAGGACCAAGAGACACACGACAAGGCCAAAACCAAAACAGCTACACCCTTCGACCTAAACCCACGACCACAACAGCCTTCGAACCAAACCCACGATCAAGAGCACCTCCTTGGAACACTTTACTGATATCCCTTGTTTGCCTTGTAGTCGAATAGAAGAGAGGAAAAGAAATGTTGCCGTCACTTTTTGTAACTAGGGTTTTATGTGTTTTAAGTGTGTGAATGTAGGATTAATAAATGAGAGGAAAATGGGGTATATGGTTGTGAGTTTTGGCCGAGCAAGGGGGGGGGGGGAAACCAAAGACCAAATCAAGTTAGATGGGCTTTCATTTAAGTTGTAATGTGTTTGCAATTTTTTGTATAATTCGGCCCAAGCATTCTTATAAACGTGTGCTACGTATTTTAGACGTAAGTGTAAGTCGATTTCATTTATCTTGTATATTAGGTTGATAATTATTTACAAGTTAGGTTAGAATTATATTTAATGAGCTTGACGTATTATACATATTTCTTAAGTGTTAAATTAGAAGGGTAAAATAGTCTTTTCACCGGTTTTAGATTTTTAGGGTTTTACAACTCTTCCCCTCTAAAAGAAAATTTTCGTCCTCGAAAATTGAAATGAAAATGAATGAAAACAAATAGAGACATATCAGACTACGAAAAGAAATGGGGATAACTTGCTCGCATTGATTCCTCGGTTTCCCAGGTAGCTTCACGCTCTGGGTGATTCTTCCAAAGAATTTTCACGAACGGAATGACCTTGTTTCTCATGACTCTATCTCGTCGATCTAAAATAGCTTCAGGTTCTTCAGACAAAGACATATCCGGCTGAATCTGATCTAAAGGATAAGATACCACGTACAAAGGATGATAATTGTAACCCCTCAGCAGAGATACATGGAAAACATCATGAACATGAGACAACTGAGGAGGTATAGCTAGACGATAGGAAACCTCCCCAACACGATCCAGAATCTCAAACGGTCCAATAAATCGAGGACTAAGCTTGCCCTTGATCCCAAAACGCTTCACACCACGGAACGGCGAAACCTTTAGAAATACACGATCTCCAACACGAAACTCCAAATCACGCCTATGCTTATTAGCATAACTCTTCTATCAAGTACAGGCCTCTTTCAACTTCTCCCTAGCAACCGCCACCTTTTCATTAGCAATCTCGATAATTTTCGGTCCCTCAATCAAACGTTCACCCACTTCATCCCACAAATAGGTGCCCTACACTTCCTCCCATACAAAAGTTCATACGGTGCTGCCTTGATGCTAGGATGCCAACTGTTGTTGTAGGAAAACTCCATCAAGCACATATACTCATCCCAGTTTCCAGTCTACTCCAACGCACATGCCCTCAACATGTCCTCTAAAGTCTGAATGGTCATCTCTGTCTGACCATCTGTCTGTGGGTGAAAGGCGGTACTAAACTTGAGGCGCGTACCCTAGGCTCTATGTAGACTTTTCCAAAAACGAGAAGTAAACCGCGGATCTCTGTCTAAAACAATAGCGGTCGGAGTACCATGAAGTCTAACAATCTCCTACTGAAATACCTCTGCCAACCTAACAATACCAAAGTCCTTCCGAATGGGTAAGAAATGAGCAGACTTGGTTAATCGATCGACATCCACCCAAATCGCATCATGTCTTTTTCGAGTAGGAGGTAACCCTATAACAAAATCCATGGAAATCTCCTTCACTTCCAGGTAGGAATATCTAAAGTCGCAACAAACCACTCACCCTCCGATGCTCAATCTTAACTCATCGACGGGTCATACACTTGGCTAAAAGAAGCCACATCTTGCTTCATACCATTCCACCAAAATGATGTTTAAGGTCCTGTACATCTTGGTAGAACCGGGATGGATAGTGAATGGGGAACTATGAGCCTCAGACAAAACAGCTTCACGCAAAGCATGATTATTCGAAACACAAAGCCGACCCTCAAACCATACCACGCCAAAACCATCCACACTGAACTCCGTCTGCTTACCCTCCTCAATATTTTGAACCACATACCAAAGCTCACCATAATCCTTCTGAGCTTCCTTAATCTGTAGTATAAGATTGGACTCTATCTTCATACTAGCCCAATAACCATCGTAACCACAAATACAAAACTCCACATCCAAAAGGTCTAAATCATGCAAAACCCTGGGCTCAATCTCTAAACTAGCAATCATACCCGACTTCCGGCTAAGCGCATCAGTAACACTATTCGCCTTCCCCGGATGGTATTGGAGGTTCGTGTCATAATCCTTAAGGAGTTCCAACCACCTTCTTTGTCTCATGTTAAGTTCCTTCTGGGTGAAGATATACTTTAAACTCTTGTGGTCAGTAAAGATATCACACGATTCGCCATACAAGTAATGCCTCCAAATATTTAAAGCAAAAACAACCATAGCCAACTCCAGATCATGAGTAGGATAGTTCTCCTCATACGATTTCAATTGCCTCAAAGCATAAGCAATCACTTTACCATGCTGCATCAGGACACAACCCAATCCTTTCTTTGATGTGTCACTATAAATCTGAAAGCCTCCAGAACCAGATGGAAGAGTCAAAATAGGCGTCGATACCAACCTCTGCTTCAACTCCTCAAAACTCGTCTTACGCTCCTCCGTCCAAACAAACTTTTCACCTTTCCTCATCAGTTGCGTTAGGGGTAACGCCAACCGAGAGAAACCCTCAACAAACCGTCGATAGTAGCCAGCAAGCCCCAGAAAACTCCTAACCTCCGTTACAGTAGTGGGTCTCGGCCACTAGGTGATAGCCTCAACCTTAGATGAATCCATAGTGATACCGTCAGCAGACACAACATGACCAAGGAAAGCAACTTGGCTCAACCAAAATTCACACTTGGAAAACTTGGCATACAACTTCTGCTGCCGAAGAGTCTCCAAAACCATACGGAGGTGTTGCTCGTGTTCTTCCTCACTCTTGGAATAAACAAGAATATCATCAATGAATACAATAAAAAAATTGTCGAGGTATTCGTGAAACACCCGATTCATCAGATCCGTGAAAACAGCAGGAGCATTAGTCAAACCAAAAGGCATAACCAAAAACTCGTAATGACCATAACGGGTACGGAATGCGGTCTTAGGAACATCTTGTTCCTTCACATGCAGTTGGTGGTAACCGGATCTCAAATCAATCTTCAAAAAGAATTTAGCTCCCTGCAACTAGTCAAATAGGTCGTCGATACACGGAAGAGGATAACAATTTCGGATAGTGATTCGGTTAAGCTCGCGATAATCAATACGCAAACGCATACTCCCGTCCTTCTTCTTAACGATAAAACAGGTGCACCCCAAGGAGAAATACTGGGTCAGATGAAACCATTCTCCAAGAGTTCCTGTAATTGCTCCTTCAACTCCTTCAATTCAATAAGCGCCATATGGTACGCAACTTTTGAAATAGGTTCGGCACTTGGAATCAATTCGATGCCAAACTCAACTTCCCTAGCCGGAGGAATACCAGGAAGTTCGTCAGGAAACACATCAAAGAATTCACGTACAACGGAAAGACTTTCAATACTCGGACTTTCCAAAGGTGTATCTTTAATGGATGCTAGGAAGCCTTGGCAACCATGGGAAATCAGAGTTCGGGCTTTCATAGCCGAAATAATCTTAGCAGACTAGAGAGGTTGAGAACCATGATAAACAAAATCGGGATGATGAATATTGCCAAAGATAACATTTCTGGCATAACAATCAAAGGTAGCTCTATGCGAAGCCAACCAGTCCATACCAAGAATCAAATCTAAGTCAACCATATTTAAAGGAAATTCGCGGAACGAATGCCGTCGTGAAACCGTAAAGGACAATTCACATATTCATGATCGATAATTACATGGTTTTTCATTGGTGTAGAAATGTATAAATGATTTGATAATGGTGTTGGGGTCATATTAAGTTTCTTGGCAAATGCGACAGATATAATGGAATGTGTGGCACCAGTATCAAATAATGCAAAAATAGTACGATCGCTAATGTAAAGAATGTCGGTAATGGTACCTGATGAGTTCGCTTCCTGATCACGTGTAGTAGCATAAACATGACCCATAGTAGGAGCTGGCCTAGTTGAGTTCACTGGTGGTGCAATGTGCCTCCCCTGAGGACAATCCTTCACCTTGTGATTAGTGGACCCACAAGCGAAACATCCTCTTGTAGCCTTGCGACAAACGCCCGGGTGAGGCTTTCCACAAGTAGTACAAAGTGTGGAGGAGGTAAAGTCTCCGTAGGCCTCCTCTGACCTGAAGAACCTGTAGCACGATCCTGTTGAGAACCCCGAGTCGACTGATACCTGTACTGACACAGGTTGTTGTAACCATGACCCTGACGGTCATTCCCATTCCTACCAGTAACCCTCTGATCCTGTCCCCTGGACTCCTGTCGCCTCGAATCAAAACCCCAGTCCTGACGACCCCTATGCTCAACACCACGGTTACGGCGACCCTATGCTCATAATCACGGTCCGACGACCTCTATGCTCATAACCTTGGTCCCGGCGACCTCTATTCTCATAACCACGGTCACGATGACCCTATAATTAACCCGGTCACCATCTCGCCTCTTGTTCGAACCCCTATCAAGATGAAGTAACTCAATGTTACGTGTCGCATCCGCAACTAGTGCCATATCAGCGTAATCATTATTAATGAGCTAATCCAAAACCCACTTCTTCAACCCCCACTTGAAGTGTCTAGCCTGCCTCTGAGCATCACCAGCAGCAGTCCCAACAAAACTAGCTAACCTCAAAAACTGCTGCATGTACTCACTCGATGATTCCCGATCAAACTGATAAATAGCCCCATACTCGTGCTCATACCTTTGCTGCTCAGAGTCGGGAAATACTGCTTATAGAAGATTTCACGAAAAGCGTTCCATGTGCAAGTGTCAACAAAATTCTCCTCCTTAGCCCGAAGATACACCTTTCACCAACTCAATGCATATCCTTCCAAATTGAAAGTAGCCAACCGCGTCTTGAATTCGTCAGCATAACCGAAGATCTTGAACAACTTCTCCATGTGCGTGATCCAATCTTCTACCTCCGTTGGGGTGGCAGCAGATCGGAAAGAAAGAGGCTTAAGCTTGGTGAACCTCTCAATCCAAACATGAATACCAGTAGGTGGAGCACCACCACCTGATGAACCAGCACCATTCATGATGTTATTGGTGATACTGGTCATCAATTCAACAGAGATTCGGAAGAGCATTAGCCAAAGCAGGGCTACCATAGTCTCGAAGTCAGGGGCATCATCCCCATTAGGATCACCATTTCTACGCGTACACACCATCTGAATGATTATCAAAAAGATTAGCAAAGGTAAGAAAACAGGAAGGAAAAAGCATGAAAGGAAAAGACGAGAATGAAACCTAGAGTCTACCCAAATCCTTTCAAGTCCAATCCTAAGCTCTAAGGGTCAAATCCTAGGGTTCATATGTTCACAGGTCATAACTACAAGTCGTAACCTGGGCTCTGATACCATAATCGTAACACCCGAACCCGAAAAGGGTAGAATCATCACAATATGGTGTCATATCAAAGCATACATAATGAACATAAGCAATAGTGGAAGTCTTAAACATAAATAATCAAAGGAGTTAAGTCAACACGACTTAAACGATACATAAGTTCAAGAAAAGGAAATACTCCATAGAAAGAAATAACGGAATCCAAGTCTAAATAAAGTCGAACATAAGCAAATGGAATCTAAGATGACTAGGGCAAAGTCTCCACACAAGCTCATCACTCAACCTAAAGCAAATCCTCGACTCCTAGCTACGCCGCAGAAAAGAAAATACTGGTGAGCTTAAAAGCCCGTGAGAAGATATACATAACAAAGCGAATAATCGAAAGATAAGGAACGAAGATAACATAACATATGGTGCATTGGGAAAATCATAAGGCATAATCAAACGGATGATAAAGTGAAAAGAAAGGTCAGTAATCTACCACGAGCCCAAACATATCATATCATATCATGTAGCATAAGTAACCAATGGAGTGATAACTTCCAAGAATGTGAAAGACGTGTATTGCACACAACATCAGTCACCATATAAATCATATCATATCATATCATATCATAAAAAATCTAGGATGCATCCATACGCCCCTATACAAATTGTTAATACAAATAAGCCGTAAAAACGTTTATTTATATTTTACGATCTTCTAATATTTTGTCGATAACAAACGTAAAATCATTTTAACGAAACAAATAAAATACGTAAATGGTTTGATCCAATAGTTTTCTAACACACTTACGTTTTCACATAAAACACTAAAACAAGTATAAGTGATTTTGTGATACATATGTACAACAACTAGTGTTTACATATTAGGCAAATATATACATAACTAGTAGGTATTATAATGGGTAAAACTACAACCCATGGAACATATCCATAACCCATGGTATTGACCCATACCCATTTGACTATATGCATTGCACCCATTAGGTACATTGTATCTAAAGAAATACCCATGGATCAACCCATAACCCATGACCCATGACCCACAACCAAAATACCCATGGGCAAAGAGGCGTCCACGGATCCCCTGACATTACACTAGACGGATCCTCGAGGGTGGGATCCGTGGAGCGAGAGACATTTTCTCTCATAAATAGTGAGCCATTTCTTCATTGTTTCTCACCCTTTCTCACATACTTCTGTTTGAGTTAAAACTCTCTAACCCCGGATCCAAGTGATCTATGTATGTAGTTTTGTTTTTGTGTGATCCTCTAGGTTCCTCTTAAAGGCGAGATCACCACCTTTGAAGTCAAGCAAGCTCAAGTCCATGAGTTGCCATGCTTCCTCATCATAAAGACATCAAGTTCTTTTGTTGATGGTTCTTTTCTTTCTTCTAAGAAGTGTAGTGTTGAAGACATTTGTGAAAGATGTCTCAAGTGTCAAGACGAAGACATTAGTGAAGGTGTCGATCGTCCGTATTATAAGCACTTGTGAAGAGTGCTTAGAAGTCAAGACTAGAGGAATTAGTGAAGGGTGCCTAGAAGTCAAGACACAAGACATTAGTGAAGGGTGTCTTGAAGATCAAGTCAAGGCATTAGTGAAGGTGCCTAAGATGTACATTCGATATGGTGTGATTCGATGTACAAGATAGATTAATCTTGGGTCAAAGGATATTGTTATCCTTATTGATATTTGATAACGCTACACGCTGCGTCGGGGTCAAAGGAACTTCCTTTTCTTGAGCAAGTTTTATAACACCCTAGGCGTTGAACCTAATCGTTGTAGTGTAGTATTAGGGTAAGCCACGGTATTCATATCGTTCTCTAGGGAATAGTGTCGTTAGGTGAAGTGTATGTCGATTTAAGTCTAAAGGTGAGGATGATTATTTTGTATTTTATATTTTATGAATCTACTTTTTGGAGGGAGGGTGGAATTAGTTGCTAGTCAACTATCCCAAAAGATACTAACTAAATTATGGGTCTACCAGGAACTTGAAGCGTATCTACTTATGATGTATTACTCCTTGCTAGCTATCCAATTCTACCTACTGAATTGTCACGTCCTATTGATGGTTGAATTGTCACGTCCTTATTCTTAACGCGTTGTGTTTTCTAAGGTCGTAAGGTGTGCATTCCCTAACTCTTTGAAGTCACCTTTAAGTGTAGTAAACGAAATCCACTAAGTCATTCATAAACTATCAAAGATTTGTCAAGTATTAAACACAACGATAGCCTAGTCGCACTCCTAAGCCAATTACAACTAAGATAAGAGACAACCAATCAAACAAGAGACAGTAGGATGCAAGAATTATAAACTAAACCAATTAGACTCATTGAAATTGTCACACTCCTAATGATGAAGATAGACACAAGCATCACTAAGAAATCAATAAGATCTAATTAATTACATACAAGTTTCATACAATCATAAGCAAACACTAGGTGAATTAGCCAAGCATAATTAATGAAGAGCAAGCAACAATCATGATAATTGAAGACATACCATAGGATTGGATTAACAAACAAACCATTACATGATGTTTATAGAGTGTTTGAAACCCTTTAAGTTCTTTGGAAAACACCTACCTAAACCACGAATCGGACTTAGGGTTTAGGGCTTACAAAAGTGAAGTTATAAAGTTATATTTATAGGCGATTTTACGTCGGCAAAGAGTGACGGCGTCGCACTTATAGAGTGGCGTCACAACCATTTTTTCACCAAACGTAGATTTTCTCGTTCCGGTCGCGTGGGCTTTTGAATCACCTAAATCCGAGTTCGTATGCAAAAGTTATGGCCAAAACAATATCAAATACTTGGCAGCATGTTGTGACTTGATCGACTTGTGACGCGCCACCTTATGGTTGTGACGCCGTCGGGTCGCGTTATTAGGGTTTCGTCTTGGCCACGTTAGTCTTGCGACGACGTCACCTTGTGCTTGTGACGCCGTCCTCTTGACTTCTAACGCCGTCTCGGATCAAATATAGGCCGTTTGAGTTGCGACGGTCTACTTTTTAAAGCGACACCGTCACTTGAAAATAAGAAGTTTGGCTTCGTGTCGTCACAAAATGCTCGACGGCGTCATAGATTAAGCGATGGACGCGTCACCTTGTATTTCAAAGACTTGAGTGTCTCGATTCTTGACTTTGGCCATTTTCTTCAGATATCCACGCCTTTTCGTCCAAATAAGTGCCATTCTGACAATTTGCCTTCAAGAGACCTAAAAAGTGAAAAGGAACGATATTAAGTAATAACGGATATAAAAGTGATCAAATAAGGGCTTAAACGACCCTCAAAAAGGTACATTTTAAAACCTTATCAATATTATTATAAGGAGTAGATCTCCTTTAGGGTTAGGTGATTGGTGTAGTGTTGGGTAGTAGTTCCTCCATTGTAATGGAACTCGGTATCTTGCCTAGTACCGGATAAAGGGTAGGCGATGTTGTGATAGGATTGGTTTTCCTTGGTGAAAAGGACCCGTATCTAGCCTTGTGGGATAAAGTGTAGGCAACGTTGTGAAGGTTTCTCCACCATAAGGAGTCGGTTTTGTGTAGTGATTACGAACTCGGGTAGGTGACTCGGGAGTCGGCGAGGTGGCAAGGAAGGTGTCCTTGTGGTGAACCACTATAAATACTCGCGTTGTGGTTTTGTGCTTCTTACTCTTTATCTTTTCATTACATATTTATATTTCTATATGTTTGTTTATCAACATCCAACACACAGCGAAATAGATTGACATAAGTCGATCTAAATAGTTTAAAACGAGTTTTAATTGGTAAAACTATTCAACCCCCTTCTAGTTTTCTACAAGCGGCATCGAGCTTAGTTACCAAGTTTCATAAAAGTATATTGTACTTTAAAAACTTGATACGATCCGTGGTTAATTGAAAACTACAAAGAAGGTTTTCATAAAACAAACACCATGTATTTTAAAACTCTTTGTTTGGATGTTGATTAGATGACAACATTTTTTTAATTGCACTAATCTTCTTTTCATGTTGCTTAGTTAAAGCTCATACCTACCAAGCCATAGGAATCGCTTGGTAACAAGAATACCTTCTCTAAGAAGGTATCTTAAACACAAAGGAGCCGGAACTGTCTACTGACATTTGTTGTGTCATTTGGAAAGACATTCCTAAGTGCATTAGAGGTATGACTTTCCATTTGTCTTTAAATAAGATTAGCTTGATAAATAAGTATGCTTACATAGGTATTTATATGATTATCTTTTGTGCATATTCACGTATTACATGTAGCTTCATTAGGAAGCCATTCTCACATACGTGTTACTTTTTCGTCTAAAAGTCGTGGTTTATAAAATTTGTGTTTTATTTCATTTAATTCAAAAATCATATACTTCTAATAATAAAACAAAACACAAATCTCAAAAATTCCTCCTTCCCCATAAAAACCCTCCGTAGTCCACTCTATCAAATCCCCACTTTTCAAATCTTCCACTTTCAAAATTACCTCTCATTCAAAACTTCATCTTCCTCTTCATCTCATCTCAACTCAAACCAAGAAGGTTCGTCATCAACATGGTTTACATCGCCCTTGTGCTCATCGCCTTAACGCCATCGCTCTTGTGTTCCCTATGATGAAGTTCTCATACGGAGACATATACTTTGTGTTGTTAATCTACATTTGGGTTATATACCCAATCCTTTGTATCATTCTTAGCATTGAAATGAAATATTACTAATATTCTAGTTTATCTAGTTTATTATCTTAATGTGTTTTTTCATTTCCTTTTATTTATATCTTCGTATCTTTTGTGATACATTAGAAACCATTAATGCATGCTAAAAGAAATGTAGGCTAATACACATATCTTTGTATAAAACTATAAAAATTATGTTTTATCAAAAATCGCTTACATTACTGATCCACGGATCCTCAGAGGTATACTAGCCGGATCCCTGATAGAAGGGAACCGTGGGAACCGTCCTTCTGGATAACAGATTTTCCATGCAAAATAAAAATCACTTTCTTCCTAAAAAGAAATGTTCTACTAGAATGTCAAACATTAAGTGAGTTAAATGTCATTGTTAATAAACATCTTGTAAAAACGTTAGGTAATCATTGTTTTACCCGTAATACGTCACATCCTATTAACTTCTCTTTCCTATAGGTTTCGCTATGTCGCATGAATATGAGTTTGATTTTTCACTCACTAGCGTCTACAGTCCTAACATCTCCTTTGAGCCCAACACACCTGGCAATCATGTCTGTGGGTTCAATAATCTCGAAACCCATCACTTCCACGAAGGACGTATTGTCGACACCCCTCTACAATTCGAAGAAGGTATCAATACTTCCTTCCGAGCCATAGGACTAGAAGATCTTCTCGAAATTAACGAGAAAATATGTCCAAGGTTTATATTGGAATTCTTCCGTCAAGTTAAACTCGTTCGTAACGAGGATCGCTCTCTATCTCTTTGGTTTTGGATAAAAACCAAAAGTTTATTTTAACCCTTGGGCAATTTGCTCACATCCTCCGGATTCCAAATCATGGACAATGTGCCTTCACTGAAGATTGGTCTCTTGATTCTCTCTTCAACTTTCGTGAAGAAAATAGTCCATATCGTTCATACATACTTTCCCCGGAAGAGTTGAATCGCATAATATGCAAACCCCATTACTCCGATCCAAACATTATCCATACACGGGATATCCGAGAAGAGTACAAGCCTCTTGCACTCATCCTACATGAAAATGTTTGGAGCCTTAGGGGAAATCGAGAAATCCTTCCCGCTTGTTGTGCTCACATAATGTATTGTTTGCTAACACAACAACCATACAATCTCGCCTACTTCTTCGCAAGGCGAATTGTAAATCTTCAAGGCTCCAAGAATAAACTCATCCCTTATGGAATGTTCTTGACGCGCCTTTATCATAATATCATGTACTTTCATCCTCAATTTCAAATTCCATTGTACGTACTTGTGAACAAGATGATGGAACCTCTAAACGCATCTCTTATGAAGACTTTCTTCATTCCTGAATCGGCAAACACTCATCAACCTTTTGATGACCCATCTAGCGAAAACGCTCAAGGAACTTAGTCTTCTTTCTAAATAGGGTCAATCCTTAGTATCCATGCTTTATCAATGTAATCCAATTTCTTTCATGAAATAAAACATCTTACATTTGATATCTTAGTGTTAGAACCTCTTAAACTAACCTTGAAATATGATGCATTGTCAAAATCATTGCATACCTTTTGTAAAGGTTCTGCTTAGCATATAGACGGATTCCAAAGCTTGTGCTAGACGGATCCCTACTCTTATGGAACCGTGGGATCCGGCAAACAGAAAATGCAATTGCAGTCATTGTATTTCAAACATGTCTTTAGATCACTTCACACTAAGCTAGACATAGTGCCTTAAGGCAAATTGAGTCCTTATCAAGTTAAGTAGATTTTCATACTCACACATAACTCATTTAGATCACACTCGAAACACCCGTAGATCTATCGTCTCACCAAAACTCATTACACTTCCGCTCTTATACTCATACATGATCCCTCACATGTTAAAACATCTAGTTTTGGAAATCTCTCAAAACTAATCATCCTTACCTCAAAATTGGTCGAAATTGTAGGACCACTACGAATATCAACCTTATCACTTTACCAAGCAAACCCAACACACGTAACAACAGTTACGCGTAGAACACGAACAAACCAAACACAAACGTAAAGCGTATAAAGAAAGAAAAGATAAAGATGAATGGTGACTTGAATGATATATAAAACCGTGTATATGTTGTGGATAAGATATGCAAACAATAAGTTGTATATTCCTTGAGAGAAAATACACACACACACACACACACACTAGCACACCCCTCAAATGACCATTTGAGGGGTATTTATAGCACAAGAGGCATAAAACCCTAAAAGGCTTTAGCTTGGGCTTTTCGTGGATAGGACTTGGATTAGGCTTGGTGCGCTTAAGCTTATAAACGGCTAGCAAGTCTCAACTATTAACCATTTAGCTTATCCTAATCCACGAGCCCGTTGACTATTCTAGCACGATATCTAACACGAGTTACAAAGTTCCTAAATTTGAATGACCATCACTTTTAATAAAAACTATTATACTAACAATCTCCCCTAAGGGTGGTCATTCAAATGATGCTCCACTTGATTAGGTCTTTACTATTCTCGAGCAAGAACTTTGTGTGTAGATATTGAATAGTCTTGATTCTTTGTTCCTTCATGCTTTGTGATCGATAATGTGATTGTCTGTCATTGTCAACTTCGTTGGTTAGGTATCTCCACGTCTTTCTCCACCATGCTCACACTTCTATTGGACTTTGGGTTTCCAATGATGAAGTTCTCAAGTCTTTACACTTTGTAGATTCTTTGACATTGACGAAGAATCATCTTTAACTTTGAGTTGCCTTTGATTTTGATGAGAACTTTCATGTGTTGTTGGTATGAGCATGTGGCGAGTCTGCACGATCCATCCGCTCCGGAGCTTCCATAAGAAGAAAACATAAAACATGTTAGTAATAAGCGGATTCCGGCACTTACAAGTTTGAATTTCGAGGGTGTTAACAGCATAGTGTGAAAACACGTCTCTAATTCTCACAAAGGCCGTTCTGAACCGAGTCCCACAAGTGAGATAACACGATATACCAGTACATCTGATTCGGATGAGTCGCCGAGGTACATCAAGCATCACCCCACGATGAGACCGTTTTGAGACACACTAAAGCGTAATCCACGGGAGTTACCAAGTGACTGCTGTCGAGGCTGCTTGATGTTGACCCGGCGGGAGTTTCCATTCAATCATCAAGATCACTGTAGTGAAACTTCTCATAAATGTTCGCGATTGCTAAGACCTCGTAGGACTCTATAATATATCACTTGTGTCCTTTTGATGAACAACAAGCGATGTCATGTCATGTGTTCCTATGAGATCTTTTGATAAATCTCGTGGCTCTAGACTCAATAGTGCATTTTGGTTTTCCTGGCGGAGACTAGGAGAGGGTCTCCTCTTTAATACCAACGATCTCTAAGAGAAAGTCGATAGATTATGTAGGGTTCCCAATGAGAATGAAACAAATCCATTTTGAGAGGAATTGAGTGGCTAGAAGGTTTAGTGCGGTGCGTCCTTTGGGTCCATGTCGTCTTTGTCTTCAATACCGGTGTCATCTAGTGACAACCAAGAGCGATGAATTGAACCCGGTTTACGCCCTAAGGTTGAATATGGAGGCTATTACTTTTCACCATTTCTTTTACTTTTCTTTTAATTCTTCAACCCTTCTTTCTCCTTTCTCACATTACTCCTTTTTCAATCATTCCTAAGGACTTCTAATACTAACTATTTGTGATGTCCTTGGTAGATCCTTCGACTCTGGCGGATCATAGGACGAGTTTCCTATCCTTAGTCACCTTATAACTCCATGACTGTCCTATTGTTGCCATAAAACCATTTTCTTGAAAATCTCTCAAAGTGTTTTGATAGAAAACATGTTTGGAACACTTGAGAGTTTATATTTTCATAAACACTCCCCTTCACATGTGCTTATAAGTTTTGATGTAAATCGCACATAGAGGGTAGAGTTTGCACTTTTGAATTGATCGACTTTAAATGAACAAGACCGATTCGAGACACGTTTACATTACTAGAGAACTAGCTTGAAATTATTACCCGTCTTGGTCAAGTCCATAGAAAGTTTCGAGATGGTACATGATTCCTCGTCAATTCAATGGTTCCGTCTCGAGTCGAGCTCATTTTGAGATTCAAACACCGATCATTAAACATTTTTGATCACATTTTAATCGTCGCTCCCCTCAAAAATAGCATATACGTGATATTTTGATTTTAACGGATTAAACAACATTTTAGAATCTTTTGGGAGACAAACGATTTGATTTAAGCATGAATTTGGAACAATTTGTTTTATACTCCCCTTTAATAAAGCATAATCAATTAAAGGGTTTTAGAGGAGTTATCTTGAGCACAAAGTATTTTGAAAGATTATGAAAATCTTTTGAACAATCTTGAAAAGGTGCTCAAGATGATGATGATTCGATAACGCCACACGCGTCGTTCGGGGTCAAGGAAACTTCCTTTTCTTCGAGCAAGTTTTTAACACCTAGGCGGTGAACCTAATCGTTGTAGTGTAGTAATTAGGGTAAGCCACGGTATTGATATCGTTCTCTAGGGAATAGTGTCGTTAGGTGAAGTGTATGTCGATTTAAGTCTAAATGTGAGGATGATTATTTTGTATTTTTATATTTTATGAATCTCGGTTTTGGAGGGAGGGTGGAATTAGTTGCTAGTCAACTATCCCAAAGATACTAACTAAATTATGGGTCTACCAAGCGAAGCGTATCTACTTATGATGTATTACTCCTTGCTAGCTATCCAATTCTACCTACTAAATTGTCACGTCCTATTGATGGTTGAATTGTCACGTCCTTATTCTTAACGCGTTGTGTTTTCTAAGGTCGTAAGGTGTGCATTCCCTAACTCTTTGAAGTCACCTTTAAGTGTAGTAAACAAAATCCACTAAGTCATTCATAAACTAACTTTAAGGTTATCTTTGGTTTAGTAAACGAAATCCACAAGTCATTCATAAACTATCAAAGATTTATCAAGTATTAAACACAACGATAGCCTAGTCGCACTCCTAAGCTAATTACAATTAAGATAAGAGACAACCAATCAAACAAGAGACAGTAGGGTGCAAGAATTATAAACTAAACCAATTAGACTCATTGAAATTGTCACACCCCTAATGATGACGATAGACACAAGCATCACTAAGAAATCAATAAGATCTAATTAATTATATACAAGTTTCATACAATCATAAGCAAACACAAGGTGAATTAGCAAGCATAATTAATGAAGAGCAAGCAACAATTATGATAATTGAAGACATACCATAGGCTTGGATTAACAAACAAACCATTACGATGTTTATAGAGTGTTTGGAACCCTTTAAGTTCTTGGAAAACACCTACCTAAACCCTAGAATAGGACTTAGGGTTTAGGGCTTACAAAAAGTGAAGTTATAATGTTATATTTATAGGCGATTTTACGTCGGCAAAGAGCGACGGCCACACCTAAAGAGTGATGGCGTCACGACCATTTTTCACTAAATTGTAGATTTTCTCGTTCGGTGACCACTTAAATCCGAGTTCGTATGCAAAAGTTATGGCCAAAGCAAAGATCGCCTACTTGGCGTGCATCTTGTAGCTTATGACGTCACCTTATGCTGTGACGCCGTCCATTCAATCTTTAAAACACAAGCCGTCACTTGTAAATAAGCAATTTGGCTCGAGCCGTCATTAAAAGTGCTCGACGGCGGCGCAGAATAACACCGACGCCGTCCCTCGATTCTTCGTATATCCGCGCTTTTCGTCCAAATAAGTGCCATTACGCAGGTTTGCCTTCAAGAGACCTAAAAGTGAAAAGGAACGTTATTAAGCAATAACGGATACAAAAGTGATCAAATAAGGGCTTAAACGACCCTCAAAAGGTACATTTTAAAACCTTATCAAATATCCCTACACTTGGTATTTGCTTGTCCTCAAGCAAATGTGCTTTTAGCCAATTAATTTATAAGTTAGAGATCATGAAGCATTGGTTTAAAACAATCCACAACACATATAAGCCCCGCAAAAGTCATAACAAGCACGAAATTACATACTAGCACCTCACATAGGGTGTTTGGATACTCACATCTCTCTCGGGTGTATATGAAATATAACAAATTGGAAATGGAAGATAAACACTCATTAACCGGTCCTAGTACATAGATTACCATAGGCTTGAGAATAGATCAAACCTCCATCGCTTTGGCGTAAGCACCTAGGAAAGACTATCAAAGAGGTCTTTTAAAGGGTTGTGATGTTAGGCTTACGGTAGGGAAACAAGGGTTTGGTGGGATAGGCTATTTAGTGGTGGCAAGTCAAAAATCTCTATGTTAAATGCATACGAAGAATGGCGTTGCTAAGCCAAGACTCGACACTCTAAACTCTAGATAAGCGAAATAAACAAACATAAATTTAAAGATAGATGTAGGATGGTAGCAGTATGTTTTTTTTTTTTTTTTTTACACTCTATTTTTTTTCTTTTCTCTTTTCTATATTTTTTTTTTTTTTCTTTTTTTTTTTTTTTTTTTTTTTTTTTCATACACTTTTACTCTACCATCCTCTACGATAACATCAAAATAATAGGGATTTATAGCACATCCTACACTTGAGTTTTATTACTCTAACACTAATATGACTTGAATTGAAAAGATCAAAACACTTGAGTGCGTTATTACGCAGATAAGGGAATTGGCGTGCCCTTTTAGTCATTTAAAACTTTAACTTTTCCCATGAGTCCCAATCGTCCCAAAGCGTATACAAAGGATATGACTCGACTTAGCAACTCATGCAAGCAACTAGATAATTGAACTAAGGGTTTAGGGTGATAACAATAATGCACTAAAGTGAGTGCACACAAAGTAGGCTAAGGCGATTTGGGTGTACATTTGGGGTGGGTGTAAACAATGCTC
Source organism: Chrysanthemum lavandulifolium (assembly GCA_022545495.1). Classification (NCBI taxonomy): domain Eukaryota; kingdom Viridiplantae; phylum Streptophyta; class Magnoliopsida; order Asterales; family Asteraceae; genus Chrysanthemum; species Chrysanthemum lavandulifolium. The sequence goes on from CM040246.1 coordinate 98,943,257, forward strand.
TTCATTGATATTCGGAAAAACCGAAAGATCACGAGAACTGCGAAAAGGATAGGCTCGAGGGTTAACTAGGGTATCGTGTACTAAAGATGAGTACAACGCAAAGGGTGTGGGGAATTACTCAACCGATGTGGAAGAAGTAATTATATTACGGGTATCAAACAAGGGTTATCCTAATGCCTCTTATCATTTAGTTATTCCTAACTACACAAGTGTAGTCTCACTTGCGATCTCGGAATGCATCACAAAACAAGTTCTAGAATCTAATATACTACCGGTTCACACTCTAAGCATTGAAGATGAATGCTTTTAATTCCTACTAATCTAAGGCGATCCTCACATTTTGGTGGAATTTAAGTGGTAAAGGGTTTTGTGCTAGTCATATAACTTCCTATCCGTGAGGCGCTTTTGTTAAGACTAATGGCCCACTCCTATATGTCATGAAAATTTTAAATTTGGTGCCAAAATTACCCTAACCGACATTTTCTCATGGTTTATTACACAAATGCAATTAGACAAAGCAAATAGTCAAGGATAAGCATAGTTTCAAAGTTCCGTTTTATTTTCCCTCCACACTTAAACGAAAATTGTCCCAATGTTCCCGAAAGTATCAAAGTTATGATAATGGAAGGTAATTAAAAGCGAAAGAAACTAATACTCCCCGATTAGCTTGGTAGGGTCCGTGTGAAGTAGTGGTTAAATCCTTTCCAAGAAGAATGTGCGTGAAAAGCTCCTTCCAATCTTATGTATCTTCTTGATAAATAAAACACCGCAGTTGAAGAAAACAAACAACCCAACGCATCAAACCGAACAAAGAAAAATCACAACACGATGTAATTCGAGACTTAAATAAGATATAATGCTTGTGGAATGGATGTTTACAAATTTCGGAAAATTAAGACCTATAAAATTCCAAAAATTATAAGTAGCTCGAACGAGAAAAAGTAATCAGTTGTTTTGCTCCTTCCCCGACCGTCAGTTGCGATCTGACGCGTCGGTTATCCCGATAAAAGCGGTACGCAATTTTACGGAAAAAAATTACGGAAAATTTTTATCTTTAAAACTGGAAAATTTCCTACAAAACATCCATTATGACTCGATACAAGCATTTGAATCGAACAAACACACATGTATATCTTTTAAATAATTGTAATTCTCATGTTCACGTTTCTTTTGAAACGTGTGTAATCCTCCCTACACTTATCCCTTATGTAAAATACCTTTATATGTAATTAAGACGAGGTTAAAGACAAAATAAAGCATTTTACAAATTCAAACATGAGAATAAACAATCAATAGAAGATATCGACACACAAATAAAAATGAAAAACAAATACACATGGGTTGCCTCCCAAGAAGCGCTTGTTTTTGTTCGAGTCACGAGCCCCGACTCTACCCTTATTTAACAGATAAAGGGAAGTTTTCCTACACTTAAGTTTAAGTGCGGGTGATAGTAGCGATACACACCCTTAGGGTGGAAATATGCCACGTGAGGTGAAGGGGTGTGTGAATGGCTTCTTCATCCTAAAACTACCGGACTAAATTGGTTGATGGGTGGGTCGGTTCCTCGTTTATTTAAGGATGGAAGTAAAGATTGAGGTTCGGTTCATCAACACTATGAAATTCCCTAGGCGAGAGTAAGACCGAGACTACAAGTATTCAAACCTATATTCTCCGATTGCGTTTGGTTCAAATGTTCTACCTCCATTGGGATTCCTAAAGTCTCTTCTACTACTTAGGGTAAGTCACGTGCGGTGTGTATGCCTTAAATGATGGTGGAACTTGTGGGATACCTTGTGGGTCTAGACTTTTCACCTTATCCTCAATCACATCTACATCATCTATATGCTCATCATGTGCTATTTCCTTAGGTCGTGATGAAACCAAACTTAGTAATTGATCCAACTTATGGTTTAAAGCTTGGTTGCTTTCCATAATATTTTCACAAATTTGGTCGGTTACCTAAGGGCCTTACTAACAATAGTTTCTAAACATGGAGGTTGTTCACGAAAGTCTATCCTAGGTAAAGGCTCATACTGAGCATAGGTTTCATTAGATGAGGTGTTTTGTGGGCTTGATGGAATGGTGAAACCTCAAAGGTTTATGGACTTGGTTACTTTCTTCCCACCATCTTGAATAATCCGCTTTAGTAATATCATAATTTCTTATGAAAAACCTAATCGCGAATATAGTGGATTCGCGTTCTCCATAATGGTGAGCGGAAGAGTCAATGGACAAGTTTTACGAACAAAGGCACAAAGAGGGATATACTACAAGGAAGCTAATAAAGAGAAAAAAAATCTCACTTGATAGGAATCTTGTGAGTAGACCTAAACGAGATAGAAATCAAGCCTAAACAATAACTATTCCCGCGGCGCCAAAAACTTGATAACGCTACACGCGTCGTTCGGGGTCAAGGAAACTTCCTTTTCTTGAGCAAGTTTTTAACACCCTAGGCGATGAACCTAATAGTTGTAGTGTAGTAATTAGGGTAAGCCACGGTATTGATATCGTTCTCTGGGGAATAGTGTCGTTAGGTGAAGTGTATGTCGATTTAAGTCTAAAGGTGAGGATGATTATTTTTGTATTTTTATATTTTATGAATCTCGGTTTTGGAGGGAGGGTGGAATTAGTTGCTAGTCAACTATCCCAAAAGATACTAACTAAATTATGGGTCTACCAAGCGTGAAGCGTATCTACTTATGATGTATTACTCCTTGCTAGCTATCCAATTCTACCTACTGAATTGTCACGTCCTATTGATGGTTGAATTGTCACGTCCTTATTCTTAACGCGTTGTGTAACACCCCAACCCGACAAGGGTAGAAGTGCCACATTCTGGTGTCATATCAGAACATACAAATAAAATTTTACAAGCGAAAGCCTTAAAGAATAAAGTACCAAGTCATATAGACGAATGGCTTACAAGGAAAATACAAAAATCCAATATGTCTAAAATAAAATGAAATCTCCAACCATAGCCCAACAAAATAAATCCAAATAACAAGGTATCTAGGGTCGGTCCAAAATAATCCAACTCTCAGCCCATCAAAGCCCATCTTCAAACCTAATACCTGCCGCAGGAAAAGAAATCTTGGTGAGCTTAAAAGCCCGGTGAGCGGATATAACAAAGCGAAAGCTAAATAAAATCGAAATGCGAAATGAAACAAAGGAAGCGGATAACAAAGTCGCGAAAAGAAATGAGAACAATGAGTCAATGAGGATCTGCGAACACAATTTCTGAGATATCCAAAGCGAGCAGATAACAAGGAGAGCGAAGCAAAACAAAGCATCGATGACATATACAAGCACATACAAACCGGCGTACAAGCAGCTGAAGCATAAGCAAGCATAGCAGACGTCATATCCACACAACATATATATGGCATACAAGCGATTCAGAAATCATAAGACATACAAGCCAAACAGATGTCTACAGGAAAGCGGAAGCAATTAATTAATAAGTGAGCATGGCAATTCACACAGGTCAAAACCCTTAGTTGAAGATATAATCAGTATCATAACGGTAGTCAAAATATGGCAGTCACACGTAACAAGTAGGAATACAGTATGAACACTATAATTAAATGAATTAAATACATAGCAGGGCAATTAAACAAGTTAACAAGCTAGACGTCATAAGTTAAACCATTTACCCAATCAACCGTAGCATAAACAGAGATGCAAGCATGGCAGGTCAACAACAAGCAGATAAGTACACCACGGATAGTCATAGTACACGAGATTAATCGAACGAGGTACAAAAGATAAGCAGATCAACAATCGATTGCACACAAGCATGGTTACCAGACAAATCTAAAAGGATCACGAGCGATGCGATAGCATATCATCGGATGACAACGGTAAATCTTATATCGCATACATACATATCATACGAGTAAGCGATGAGTCATATAAACATGAATATCATAATCAATCCAATGACATATAATAACCCGATGCGTGAATGGAACCATAATGCAAGTAACGGAATGAAAGTGTGATGATCAATGTAATGGAGTATCTATATCTTGGTACAAGTACATCATATAAGGGTATTGAGTAATGAACAATGTCTGATTATGGTGCGTTGGGGAATCTGAAGGTACAATATAGGTTTATCAAAAGTGTAAGGGTTATCAATCTACAGCCCGAAACATATCATATCATATCATATCATAAGTAGCCATTGTATTCGGAGGGTGACCTCGGAATACCATACATAATAGGAGGAGACCTCGGTAACAAATGGAGTAGCTAACTCCCGAATTGTGAAGACGCGGATTGCACCGACATCATTCACCAGACAAAGCTCCAATCGGATCAAATCCCTCGAAACAAATCAAATCTAGGATGCATCCATCGCCCCCAAAACATATAATGGCCAAATCATATACATATAGTGAGCTCATAATCAAATCAAAATGGGGACGGTGTGCAACATCACTCGTCTGCACACGGAGTCATGCCATTGGTGCATCAATGACACGGTCGAGTTACCTTCGACTAGGAAACAAATTTTGGCTCGGGTATCGGTGAAGGGTCAAAGCATATACATATCATAAGGGTTCATATCATTTCATATCAAAGTTTCATATCAAAGGTTCATATCAAGGTTCATATCAAAGGTTCATATAAAGGGAGCATAGCAAAGTCATGGGAAGCCCTAATCATGAGGCTTAGAGTGCTGACGTAACAGTTCAAGCTAATATCGAAAGATGTATAAGAATCACGAGAAACCTTAAGAGACAAGGTCGAATATACATGCCTTATACCATAAACGAAACACAACGAAATACCAAGGTGGGAAGCAAACTCCATCTCCGTGAATCTACACGAATTCATGGTGGTTTTATTAAAACTTATTTAATTGATTACTTATTTTAGTCGGCTTTTCGGTTTAGTAACTTTCCATATTTAGCGGGTTTCCAAAATAGAAGGTTTCCACTTTTTAGAAAGTTTCCTTATTTAGCATATTTACACAACAAGCCCTTAAGTGTCCAATTTACATATTACACCCTCATTATCCTTATTTATACGAAATACCCCAAGTTTCGAATTTACAAACAAGCCCTCTATTTAATAATTACATTTCGGTTTACAAATTTACCCGATTTACAAAATAAACCCTAAGTCACATATTTTATGAAAAAGGTCCTCATGTTACATTTATACAAACACCCCTGTTCCAAAGTATATTACAAAATAGTCCACAAGTTTAATAATTTTGAAACAACCCCTTTTATTTTGAAAACTCGATCGGTGTCTGATAAAATCATCAAACCCTAACCTAATTCCCCAAATCAAACACCAATCATTATTCCATCATTATTTCATCTTTAAGGTCAGATCTAGACCATAACATAAACCCTTGGTCAATCGTTCCAATTTTGTTTATCCATTTATCGATTTTTAAATAAAAACCGATTATAAATAATAATTCGACAAGGCCATTTTAGACAATAACAATTCGAATGGACATTTTCCAGTATCATATGGGTCGTATAGGTCTTAAATAAAATGGGTTTGACACCCATAAAATTCGTTTCTAATTATTTAGGGTTTTAACACGTTTTAGGGTTTAATTCTCAAATAATTCAGTATACCATGAATGGTTCGTTTTATTATTTTATTTGGAACCTATAGGATGAATATAACATGAGAAAATACCATATAAATTTTAGAACGTTTAGAACACGCTGGATGATATTATTCCTCTCGGTTAGGATAAAACGACTCCAAAATTCCAAAGAATAGAAAAGCGACTCCATAAACCTTGTAATCAATTTTCACAGATCACACATGATGTAAGGAATTCAGGAAAAATGGAAAATGAATTTATGGAGGGTCGTATGAATTTTTATGAATTTTACCTTGCATATGAACAAAATTCGACAACAAATAGATCAGGCCTTCAAAATTTGAATTGTCAATTTTCTTGGCTTCCTAGCAGTGTATAGATCACAGGAAAAATACTCTTAGAATTTATGGTGGCTTGTATGATTTTTGGGAGAGAAAAAGTGATATTAGGGTTAAAAATAGAAAAATGGTAAGTTAGCTAATTAGGGGAGTGATGGCGGATTTTTGGGGGATGGGATGTATACTCGGTCAAGGTGAGACCAAATCATGGTTTCAAATTTTGAAATTTATTTCTTAAGTTACTTATAGTTATTTTGCTTTTAATTAATAATAATTATAACATAAGTAATTTAAATGAATTATTCGCCCACATGACATATTTTTGAGTGTTTCATCATTCTAGTACTTTACAAAATATTAATATGTAATAGTAAAATTAATTTACTTCATATCTTGTTAGTCTCGAAGTTTGGGATTTATTTTGGCACTTTATAAGCTTTTAAATCAAATTTTAAAATTGCAAGGGCATTTTGGTCATTTGCATGTTTGATTTTAGGGTGTTACAACTCTTCCCTCTAAAAGAAAATTTTAGTCCTCGAAAATTGATGTCATGAGGTACAGGAGCGATACAAATTTAAAGCGAGCGTAGCAATCCATAGTTTCACCCGGATCATAACGATTTCGGTTCCAAAGCGTACAAAACTTATATGCAGCAGATGTCGATGAGAATCTCGCAAGGAGGTGCAAATTCCAAGCGATCATAAGGAGTGCCAATTAGCGGATATAGGTCATATTCCATTCACGTACCAACCCCGGCATTTCCCGAGGCGTCGTATGATTCCAATAAGTTCAAATCATATGATCTCGGTATTATCACGTTGATCGGGCGTCATAATACTTGCATCACATAACAAGTTCTTATTATCATCATATTACGTCGGGTCATGACAACCAATAACCAATATCACACCAAACATATCACGTACCGATATCAAGTAACATACCCAAGCGGACTAGAATCACATACATCGACATACAACACATCAAACAACTTACCATACCACAAAGAAGGCCACCAACCCGCATGAAGCGGTTCCTCATGACTCATTCTTGTCGGTCCAAAAGAAAAGGCGAGATATACGAATGCTAAGCGATAAAACTTCACGATTCAAACCGAGTTACGAGCGAATCAAAGAAAAGTAATGCCGATCAAAATCACGTAGCAAGCTATCAAACCGCCTCAAAACAGCGTGACAAGCGAATCATAGTAACACAAGTCGCGCCCAAATCATAGGAAGTAGATGAACCCTCTCACCATCGGTTGAATCTTGTCTCCATCTTTGCGTCTTTGGTTGGTCCGTCCGACTTCCTCCAAGTGACATATCGATGCCTCCAAAGCCACGGCGGTCGGGTGTGGCCACGCTTCACGAACCTTTCCATTTCGAGGCATTGCGGCAACACGGGTTCGGCACCATCATCTTCGGCTCCACGGGTAGTCTCCATCCAGCGATCGACAAGCGGATGTGCGAAGACAAAATAGTAGAATCGAATGTGAAGAAGAAGACCAAAAGCGGTGAAGACAAAAGATTATCGAGTCAAATCGAGCGACAATAAAAGGAATCGAAAGAGATCGAGCAGATGAAGTCTAGTGTCTACCCAAGTCCTCACGGGTCAATCCTAAGGTCAACAAGGCGAAACCTTATCTACGATACCATAATTGTAACACCCCGACCCGACAAGGGTAGAAGTGCCGCATACGGTGTCATATCGAACATACAAATAAAATTTTACAAGCGAAAGCCTTAAAGAATAAAGTACCAAGTCATATGAGCGAATGGCTTACAAGGAAAATACAAAATCCAATATGTCTAAAATAAAATGAAATCTCCAACCATAGCCCAACAAAATAAATCCAAATAACAAGGTATCTAGGGTCGGTCCAAAATAATCCAACTCTCACCCATCAAAGCCCATCTTGAACCTAATACCGCGCAGGAAAAGAAATGCTGGTGAGCTTAAAAAGCCGGTGAGAAGATATAACAAAGCGAAAGCTAAATAAAATCGAAATGCGAAATGAAACAAAGGAAGCGGATAACAAAGTCGCGTGAAATAAAAGAAATGAGAACAATGAGGATCTGCAGAACACAATTTCTGAGATATCCAAGCGAGCAGATAACAAGGAGAGCGAAGCAAAACAAAGCATCGATGACATATAAACAAGCACATACAAACCCGTACAAAGCTTGAAACATAAGCAAGCATAGCAGACGTCATATCCACACAACATATATATGGCATACAAGCGATTCAGGAAATCATAAGACATACAAGCCAAACAGATGTCTACAGGAAAGCGGAAGCAATTAATTAATAAGTGAGCATGGCAATTCACACAGGTCAAAACCCTTAGTTGAAGACATAATCAGTATCATAACGGTAGTCAAAATATGGCAGTCACACGTAACAAGTAGGAATACAGTATGAACACTATAATTAAATGAATTAAATACATAGCAGGGCAATTAAACAAGTTAACAAGCTAGACGTCATAAGTTGAACCATTTACCCAATCAACCGTAGCATAAACAGAGATGCAAACATGGCAGGTCAACAACAAGTAGATAAGTACACCACGGATAGTCATAGTACACGAGATTAATCGAACGAGGTACAAAAGATAAACATATCAACAATCGATTGCACACAAGCATGGTTACCGACAAATCTAAAGGATCACGAGCGATGCGATAGCATATCATCGAGATGACAAGGTAAATCTTATATCGCATACATACATATAAATGCAGAGTAAGCGGTAGTCATATAAACATGAATATCATAATCAATCCAATGACATATAATAACCCGATGCGTGAATGGAACCATAGTGCAAGTAACGGAATAAAAGTGTGATGATCAATGTAATGGAGTATCTATATCTTGGTACAAGTACATCATATAAAGGTATTGAGTAATGAACAAATAATACTGATTATGGTGCGTTGGGGAATCTGAAGGTACAATATAGGTTTATCAAAAGTGTAAGGGTTATTAGAAATCTACCCGAGCCGAAACATATCATATCATATCATATCATAAGTAGCCATTGTATTCGGAGGGTGACCTCGGAATACCATACATAATAGGAGGAGACCTCGGTAACAAATGGAGTAGCTAACTCCCGAATTGTGAAGACGCGGATTGCACCCGACATCATTCACCGACAAAGCTCCAATCGGATCAAATCCTCGAAACAAATCAAATCTAGGATGCATCCATCGCCCCCAAAACATATAATGGCCGAATCATATACATATAGTGAGCTCATAATCAAATCAAAATGGGGACGGTGTGCAACATCACTCGTGCACACTGGAGTCATGCCATTGGTGCATCAATGACACTTTGTTACCTTCCCGACTAGGAAACAAATTTTGGCTCGGTGTCGATCGAAAGGTCAAAGCATATACATATCATAAGGGTTCATATCGATTTCATATCAAAGTTTCATATCAAAGGTTCATATCAAGGTTCATATCAAAGGTTCATATCAAAGGAGCATAGCAAAGTCATGGGAAGCCCTAATCATGAGGCTTAGAGTACTGACGTAATGATTCAAGCTAATATCGAAAGATGTATAAGAATCACGAGAAACCTTAAGAGACAAGGTCGAATATCATGCACCTTATACATAAACGAAACACAACGAAATACCAAGGTCGGAAGCAAACTCCATCTCCGTGAATCTACACAATTCATGATTGGTTTTATTAAGAACTTATTTAATTGATTACTTATTTTAGTCGGCTTTTCGGTTTAGTAACTTTCCATATTTAGCGTGTTTCCAAAATAGAAGGTTTCACTTTTAGAAAGTTTCCTTATTTAGCATATTTACACAACAAGCCCTTAAGTGTCCAATTTTACATATTACACCCTCATTATCCTTATTTATCTGAAATACCCCAAGTTTCGAATTTACAAACAAGCACCTCTATTTAATAATTACATTTCGGTTTACAAATTTACCCGATTTACAAAATAAACCCTAAGTCACATATTTTATGAAAAAGGTCCTCATGTCACATTTATACAAACACCCCTGGTCCAAAGTATATTACAAAAATAGTCCACAAGTTTTATAATTACTGAACAACCCCTTTTTATTTTGAAAACTCAATCAGTGTCTGATAAAATCATCAAACCCTAACCCTAATTCCCCAAATCAAACACCAATCATTATTCCATCATTATTTCATCTTTAAGGTCAGATCTAGACCATAACATAAACCCTAGGTCAATCGTTCCAATTTTGTTTATCCATTTATATGATTTTTAAATAAAAACCCGATTATAAATAATAATTCGACAAGGCCATTTTAGACAATAACAATTCGAATGGACATTTTTCCAGTATCATATGGGTCGTATAGGTCTTAAATAAAATGGGTTTGACACCCATAAAATTCGTTTCTAATTATTTAGGGTTTTAACACGTTTTAGGGTTTAATTCTCAAATAATTCGTATACCATGAATGGTTCGTTTTATTATTTTATTTGGAACCTATAGGATGAATATAACATGAGAAAATACCATATAAATTTTAGAACGTTTAGAACACGCTGGATGATATTATTCCTCTCGGTTAGGATAAAACGACTCCAAAATTCCAAAGAATAGAAAAGCGACTCCATAAACCTTGTAATCAATTTTCACAGATCACACATGATGTAAGGAACTCAGGAAAAATGGAAAATGAATTTATGGAGGGTCGTATGAATTTTATGAATTTTACCTTGCATATGAACAAAATTCGACAACAAATAGATCAGGCCTTCAAAATTCGATTGTCAATTTTCTTGGCTTCCTAGCAGTGTATAGATCACAGGAAAAATACTCTTAGAATTTATGGTGGCTTGTATGATTTTGGGAGAGAAAAGTGATATTAGGGTTTAAAAATAGAAAAATGGTAAGTTAGCTAATTAGGGGAGTGATGGCGGATTTTGGGGGATGGGCTGTATACTCGGTCCAAGGTGAGACCAAATCATGGTTTCAAATTTTGAAATTTATTTCTTAAGTTACTTATAGTTATTTTACTTTTAATTAATAATAATTATAACATAAGTAATTTAAATGAATTATTCGGCCCACATGACATATTTTTGAGTGTTTCATCATTCTAGTACTTTACAAAATATTAATATGTAATAGTAAAAATTAATTTACTTCATATCTTGTTCGTCTCCAGAAGTTTGGGATTTATTTTGGCACTTTATAAGCTTTTAAATCAAATTTTAAAATTGCAAGGGCATTTTGGTCATTTGCATGTTTGATTTTAGGGTGTTACGTTGTGTTTTCTAAGGTCGTAAGGTGTGCATTCCCTAACTCTTTGAAGTCGCTTTAAGTGTAGTAAACAAAATCCACTAAGTCGTTCATAAACTAACTTTAAGGTTATCTTTGGTTTAGTAAGCGAAATCCACAAGTCATTCATAAACTATCAAAGATTTATCAAGTATTAAACACAACGATAGCCTAGTCGCACTCTAAGCTAATTACAATTAAGATAAGAGACAACCAATCAAACAAGAGACGGTAGGGTGCAAGAATTATAAACTAAACCAATTAGACTCATTGAAATTGTCACACCCCTAATGATGAAGATAGACACAAGCATCACTAAGAAATCAATAAGATCTAATTAATTATATACAAGTTTCATACAATCATAAGCAAACACAAGGTGAATTAGCCAAGCATAATTAATGAAGAGCAAGCAACAATTATGATAATTGAAGACATACCATAGGCTTGGATTAACAAACAAACCATTACGATGTTTATAGAGTGTTTGGAACCCTTTAAGTTCTTTGGAAAACACCTACCTAAACCCTAGAATAGGACTTAGGGTTTAGGGCTTACAAAAAGTGAAGTTATAATGTTATATTTATAGGCGATTTTACGTCGGCAAAAAGCGACGACGTCGCACCTAAAGTGTGATGGCGTCACACCATTTTTCACCAAATTGTAGATTTTCTCGTTCGGTCGCGTGGTCTTTTGAACCACTTAAATCCAAGTTCAGTATGCAAAAGTTATGGCCAAAACGATGATCGGCTACTTGTGTGCATCTTGTAGCTTATGACGGCGTCACCTTATGCTGTGGTCGTCCCATTCAATCTTTAAAACACAAGCCGTCACTTGTAAATAAGCAATTTAGCTCTTGAGCCATCACAAAAGTGCTCCGACGGCGTCATAAATAACACCGACCGCCCCTTGTATTTCAATGACTTGAATGTCTCGATTCTTGACTTTAGCCATTTTCTTCGTATATCCGCACCTTTTCATCCAAATAAGTGCCATTACTGAGCTTTGCCTTCAAGAGACCTAAAAAGTGAAAAGGAGCGATATTAAGCAATAACGGATACAAAAGTGATCAAATAAGGGCTTAAACGACCCCTCAAAAAGGTACATTTTAAAACCTTATCAATTTCTCACCAGTTTTAAATGTAGTGCACTGAAGCGTACACTTGATTTTTTCTTTAAAAACACGAGTTTTGATTTGAAATAATCAAAAGTCATCATTTTGGTCCGGGTTTCGTACTGAAGTATACGAAAGCCATTTTATTAAGAAGTTTTGAAAAACGACATGTTTTAGAAAACATATTTAAGAACTCTCGCTCAAGCATCTGTACATGCCCGTATCATTGTTGAATGACATTTCTAGATACGTATGAATATCGATTATCGAGAGACATGTCGTGAGAAGAATATTTTGGATTTTGATTTTCTATTGTTTTTGTATTTTGAAAGTTTTATATTTTTATATTTTGCTTTTGTTGGTTTTCAAATTTTGTATTTTGTTTTCAAAAATATTTACAATGACTTTGGAAAATCATTTTCAAGAAGATTAGAAGGCGTTCTAACTCCTCGGGGTTAGGCTTCGCATTCAATTCGTCGAACTAAATACTCAAACCTTTCTTTTGGAAGGGCTTTGGTTAATAGATCGGCGAGTTGGTATCGATCTTCACGAAAAATAATTCAACATTACCATTTTCGACGTACTCTTTGATGAAGTGATAGCGGACTACGATATGCTTAGTCTTTGAGTGATGAGCGAGTTGCATGATATGACTATGGCACTTTTGAGTCACAATACATATGTATTTTATCGAAAGTAAAGCCATAATCGTGAGTTGTGTTCTCATCCATAGAACTTGAGCACAACACGCAGATAGAGACACATACTCGGCTCAACGGTTGAAAGTGCTGATGCAATCTTGTTTCTTTGAAGACCGACACTAACTTTTCACCAAAAATTGTGCTCCTCGATGTACTTTTGCTATAACTTGAGCACTGCGTGGTCCGCATCTGAAAAGGCAATTAGATCAAATCCAGTTTCTTCGGATACCAAAGTCCCATGTGAATGGATGTCTTGGTGCACCGAAGATCCGTTTAACCTCTTTGAGGTGCGGTTCGGTGAGCTTTGCACGAAACCGTGCTAATAAGCAAGCGACAAAATGAATATCTTGTCGACTAGCGGTGAGGTACATGAGAGAACCAATCATGCTCGATATTTCTTGAATCAATAGGTTTCCCAAACAAATCGGCTCCAATTTTGGTGAAGTTACCATTGGTGTTCCGACCGAGTCACAATTATCAATACCATGATTTTCAAAATCTCGGTGGTGTATTTAGCTTGATTTATAAAAATTCCACGAGGGGTGATGTATTTGTAAACCAAGAAAAATTTTAGTTCCCCATCATGGACATTTCAAATTTGCTTTTCATGAGATTTTCAAAATGTTTTGAAAGATTCGGATTAGTGGACCCAAAGATGATGTCGTCCATATAATCGAACAATCAAAATGTCGTTTTGCATTTTGTGTAAACAAGGTAGGATCAACAGTTCCTTTGGTGAAATTGTTTTGGATAAGGAAAGAGACGATTCGTCATACCACGCTCTCGGAGCTTGTTTTAAACCGTAGATTGCCTTTTGAGTTTGTAGGCGAGTCCGGATGTTCCATGTCTATGAAGCCTTACGGCTAACTCACGTACACTTCTTCTTTCGAGTTCCATTCAAGAACGCGGTCTTAATGTCCATCGATAAACCGTGATGTTTTTGTGAGTGCATAGGCTAAGAATATCTGTCGCTTCAAGTCTAGCTACCGTAGCGAATGACTCTTCAAAGTCTATCCCTTCCTCTTGTCTCGTATCCTTTGGCCACAAGGCGAGCTTTGTTGTGAATTCTGATCATCTCTTCATCCCGTTTGTTCTTCCATAACCATTTGAGATCGATGCCTGACGTCAATTGGTCTTGGAACCTTTCCCAAGAGTCATGTAGAGCGGTATTGAAGAAGTTCCTCCTGCATTGCTTCTATCCATGTGGGTTACGCCATTCCCTCGCGAATGTTCTTTGGCTCTATATTGCTAATTGAGCAAAGGTAAATGCATAAGTCGCAATCGGTGGCAAGTTGGCGTCTCGTCGAATTGGCCTTGAAGGTTCACCAATAACTTGTTCAATTGGGTGGTCTTTTGTCCACTTGAGTAGAAGGATACCGTTGGTTAAGCGTGTGCGAGTTAGATGGTTCTCGTAAGCTTGAAGAAGATTCGGTGATTCCGTAGCAAGCGGGTTTTCAAATAAGTCGGCATCTAACGTTGCATCGTTCGCTTTTGGTTTTGCTCATCAACTTTGGTAGAAGCGGTGCAATAAGCGTAGTAGATGTAGATGATGTTGATGGAGTTGGTGCATTGGTTTCGACCGTTGTAGATGCATCTTCATTGGTGGTGGAGGATGATTTTGAGCGGGTGCGGTGGAATGATGGTTTGATGCATTTGTCGAAGTTCCACCATAGTATTCATCGAACATTAACTCGAAGAAATTCTCCCATTCTTGTTCTTTAGGATTGTCAAGCGAAGTTGATTGAGCTCTTTGAGGTACGAGTCCTGAGCGATGTGTCCGAAGTGCATCGGTTTAGTGCGGGTTCTAGGCGAGTCTCGAAGCCATTTGAGAAAGTTCATCAAACTTCACATTCATCGTCTCCATGATCCTCCTTAGCCTTACATTATACACCACAGATGCCCTCGAGTTATCCCGAATATCAATGAAGATTCCAATATCACCTTTGCTTTCGGTTTTCCAAGATCTTCTCTCGTCATTCGTAGGATAGCACAAAGCGCCAAACACGTGAAAGTAAGAGATATCGGTTTCTGTTGTTCACTATTTCATATGGGGTTTTATTGAATCTTGGATGGATTAGGGATCGGTTACGAGTGAAACAAGCGTTGCATGACATCGACCCAAAGAAATAACGGTGCACTAGAATAGATTAGCATTGTGCGAGCAGCTTCCACAAGAGTACGATTTCTTCTTTCAACTACCCCATTCTGTGTGGAGTTCTAACGGTGATGTCGATGAGTGATTCCAACATCTTCAAAATAAGTTCTTAACTCACGATTAGTGAATTACGTGCGTTGTCTATTCTTACAACCCTACGGAGTTTGAAGAAGTACTTGAATACGCTTGAAAGGTGATGATGATGCACGGTGCTTCGTCTTTTGATCTCGAAACTTAACCCATGTATATCTCGAATAATCATCGACAATAACAAGAATATACTTTTTCCCATTAATGCTTTCAACTCTCATTGGGCCACATAAGTCCATGTGCAACATATGCAACTTTACTTCGAACTAGGTGCGGTTTGGGTTTATATGATGCTCTTTTGCTTTTCCTTGTTCGCATGATGGACATAAGTGATCCTTGGTGTATTTGAACTTTGGAAGTCCGTTGACGATGTTGTCTTTGGCAAGATTGTTGATGGTGTCGAAATTGAGATGGGATAACATACGTGCCACAACGGGATCGTGTTCCGGATGCTCGTGTCATAAGACATATTGGTGATGAAGAGGCCATTTTGTTGATGTCGATAGCATACAAGTTTGTATCACGATTCCGATTAAGAGATCGGTGCCATCCAAGTTTCTAACGAAGCAAGCATTTTTCCTAAAAGTAACCTCTAAATCGCATCATAGAAGCGCCTGATGAAAACAAATTGTGTCCCAACCCTTCGACATAGTAAACCCGAGTGATCAAATAATTTCAAAAGGTAGATCTCCATAACCCATGATAGCTGCTACATGATCATTTACAAAGCGTCACGGTTCCCATGAATTTCAGACGAAATTGATCGGACTTGATTCCGGTCATGTGCTTGGAGCAACCCGAGTCGACGATCCAAAGACATATTTCGATAACCGCCAATCACGTAAGAAGAAGATTTTGGAAATCGTTTTGACTTTGGTTCCTTTGGGTTAGAGGTAAAATCGATCACACTCATAGAAGTCATCTATTGGTAAGGCGGTGCATCACTCATTCTACCATTCTCGAGTGTGAAAGTTCTACCGTTGGTTTCCAAATGTCATCCCTAAAGTAAACATTATGCTCCTATCGGTAGTGTAAAGCCTAAGTCTCGCGACTAGTCTTCCTATTCGTTTAGCATAAGTTCTTTTGGGAACATTCTTCTTAATGAGCTTAACAATCTCATTCTTAGATACACAATCATCATGAGCAGTGGTTAAAGGTTTCTTGCTAGTTAAACTGTAACACCCCAACCCGGCAAGGGTAGAAGTGTCACATTCGGTGTCATATCGGAACATACAAATGAAATCTTTACAAGCGGAAACCTTAAAAATGAAGTATCAAAACATACACACAATTGGTGACAAGAAAATACAATATCCGAATGAATTAAAATCCCAAAACAAAAGTTGTTCAAAATAAGTCCCAAGGTAATAAGGTGCTAGGGTTGGTCCACTCGGATACTCTAACTCTCGACCCATCGAAGCCCATCTTCCAACCTAAAACACGCCATCGGGAAAAGAAATGCGGTGAGCTTAAAAAGCCAGGTGAGCAGATATAACAAAACGAAAGCTAAATAAAATCAGAAATGCGAAATGGAATAATGAAACAGATAACAAAGTCGCAGCGAAATGAGGACAATGAGTCAATGAGGATCCTGCATAACACAATTATATAGATATCCAAAGCACATATAACAAGGAAAACGAAGCAAAGCAAAGCATCGATGACATATAAACAAGCACATACAAACAAGACATACAAGAACTGAAACATAAGCAAGCATAGCAGACGTCGTATCCACACAACATATAAATGGCATACAATCAATTCAGGAAATCAGAAGACATACAAGTCAAACAGAAATCTAAAGGCAAGCGGAAGCAATTAATTAGTAAGTGAGCATGGCAATCACACATGTCAAAAACCCTTAGTTGAAAACACAACCAGTATCATAACAGCGGAAGTACTAACAGCAGTCAACACATGGCAGTCACACGTAATAAGTAGGAATATAGTATAAACAATATAATTAAATGAATTAAAGACATAGCAGGGCAACTAAACAAATTAACAAGCAGGGGCGTCACAAGTTGAACCATTTACCTAATCAAACCTTAGCATAGGCAAATGTAAACATGGCGGGTAAACAATAAGCGGATAAGGACACAACGAATAGTCATAGTCCACGGAATTAAGCGAGCAAGTACACATAATAAGCAGACAAAACCAACGATTACACATTAGCATGGTCACGAGACAATTCGGAGGGTCACATAACGGTGAGATCACATATCATCGAGATGAAAGCAGTAACTCGGATAACCGTATATTAATCATATCGCGTGACGAGTAATCGGTAGTCACATAACACATGAAAAGCATAATCAAATCCAATAACATATAATAACCCGGTATGTGAATGGAATGATAGTGCGAAATAACGGAATGAAAGTGTGACGGATCAATGAAAAGGAGTATCTATATCTTGGTAAGAGTGAGTCATATAAAGTCTTGAGTAATGAACAGTGTCTGATTATGGTGCGTTGGGGAAATAAAGAAAGTACAGTATAGGCATATCAAAAGTGTAAGGGTTGTCGAAATCTACCACGAGCCCGAAACATATCATATCATAAGTAGCCATTGTATTCGGAGGGTGACCTCGAATACCATATATAATAGGAGGAGACCTCGGTAACCAATGGAGTAGCTAGCTTCAGGCTGTGAAGACGCGTATTGCACACCGACATCATTCACCGGACAAATCATATCATATCGATAACGAGCGGATCTAGGATGCATCCATACGCGCGTACCTCACATATACAAAATATGATCCACCACCAAGGGCGTGGCGTAACATCACTCTCTCGCCCTAGAGTCATGCAGAGGTGCATCAGCGACACGGCCATGTTACCTTCATGGCTAGGGAAACATATTTGGCTCGGGTATCAAACTGAAGGGTCAAAGCATAATCATATCATAAGGATTCATATCAAAAGTTCATATCAAAGTTCCATAACATAAGTTCATAATCAAAAGTTCATATCAATGGCTCATAATCAGAAAGGTTCGTAGTCACAAGGTTCACAATCAGAAGGTTCATAATCAGAAAGGTATATAATCAGAGTTCATAACAAAAGGTTCAGAAGTCAAAGGTTCATATCAAAGTCCATATCAGAGGTTCATATCACAGGTTCATAATCAAAGTTCAAAATCAAGCAGTTCACATAGGAGATCCAATCAAAGGAGCATAGCAAAGTTATAGGAAGCCCTAATAAGAAGGCTTAGAGCAAGGTATCACAGTTTAAATCTAATATCGAAGATGTAAGCGAATCATGAGAAACCTTAAGAGACAAGGTCGAATATACGTACCTTAGCAGCGTAATGAAAACAAGCGGAAAAGTAACACCGGAAAGCAATGTCGTATCTTAGTCAACGAATCTACATGAATTTATATCATATATTACTTATATATACTCACTTTATAAGCTTCATGCATGTGTAAGTGTTTTACGTATTGATATCCTCTTTATCTTTCATTTTCTTAAATTCACATCGGGACGAATTTAGCGATTTTTATAAAATACTTACTTAGCTCAAATAAAATCAAGGAAATTCGGGGGTTCCCATATGAGTTAAAAGACTCTCCAAAAATTAGGGATTTTATTTCCGGTCAAATGGCCTATGGAAAATTATAAGTCCAGACACCTTGAAAGTGGTCGAAAATACACCTTAAAAGTTTACGCTTATTGGACCCGTTTTGACACCTTGCAAAATTCCCAAAACTCCCGAAATTCATTTATATCCTAAATGTCACTCCTGTAAAGGAGAGCTCCCAATTCCTTATGGTTTGAAAATGAAAAATCAAACAATCAACCAAATTTCGGACCCGTTTTCTCGGCTTTGACACTTGATCTTGTAAAATTCAAAATATGACTTAGACAACTCCAAATTCGACCAAACCACTTGGAAAACTTAACTAAGACATAAAATAAACTTTTCCAGCAAAACCCAGATTATTGCACTTATAAAATTCGATCTATGACACACAAATTCGACATATGATGCTGTCCGGTTTTAGGGTCCATTAAAACCATTATAATCACATGTTTAGCTATTAATTCGTTTTAGGGTTCCATTCTAATTAGGGTTTCAATTTATTAGGCATGATAACATTTAGATTCGCTTGTATAAACATATGTGTGTCGTTTATATGAATTTAACAAGAAAAAAAGCAAGAGATACCTTGGGGATCGAATGGAATGAAACAAAACCAAGAGTACCAAGAACCCACGATCTCAATACCACCATCGATCTAGAAACCCACGACCAGCCATTCTTGAACCAAAACCCACGACCTCATCAGCCTCTCCTTACACCACGACCACATCAGCTTCTATTCAACACACATGATAACACGACTTCTTCTTGCCTTGTTGTCGAATGGAAAAAAAAAAAAAAAAAAAACTAGGTGCCGCCATTTTTTTTTGGTTTAGGGTTTTGAGTTGGAGAATAAAACATGAAACGTAAAAAATAAAAGAGGGAAGGGATGAATGGAGTTCGGTTTTACTGAGCAAAAGAAAAAAAACAATGGGCCAACTCCACTTAGATGGGCTTTTACATTAACTTGACATGATTACAAATATGAATGCTAAAAGAAATCGGCCCATGAAACTAAAGTAAAATGTCTGATGCATTTTAGACGTAAGGTGTAGATCTTGTATTTTAGGTTCCTCAATCATTTATAAGTTCGGTTAAAATTACTTTTAATGAGCATTGACATATTTTACGCATTTTATAAGTTTTAGATTTGAGGGGCAAAATAGTCTTTTCACGCGTTTACGATTTTTAGGGTTTTACAACTCTTCCCCTCTAAAAGAAAATTTTCGTCCTCGAAAATTGGAGTCGCAGAGGTATACAGAGACGTATGAGTTTAAAGCAGACGTAGAAATCCATAGCTTCATACAGATCATAACAATATCGGTTGTAAAGCGTACAAATCTTATACGTAATAGATGTCGATGCGAAAATCTGACAAATAGGTACAAAATTCCAAACGAATATAAGGAGTGTCAAATAACGGATATAAGCCTTATTCCATTCACGTACCAACCCCAGTCATTTCCCAAGATGTCGTATGATTTCCATAAGGTCAAATTATATGATCTCGGTATTATCACGTTGATCAGGCGTCATAATACTTGCATCACATAACAAGCCCTTATTGTCACCATATTCTACCTCGGGTCATGACAAACCACATAACCAATATCACAACAAAGCAGATACACATCTGAGATATCAAGTAACATACCAAAGGGACAGATTCACAAACATGCGACATATAATACATCAAACCAACTTACCATACCGAGAAAAGAAAGAAGGCCACCAACTTGCTCGAAACGGTTCCTCATGACTCATTCGACGATTCAAAGGAAAAGGCGAGATATCACCAAAGTGCTAAATGATAAAACTTCACAATTCAAACCGAGTTACGAGCGAATCAAGGAAAAGCAATACCGATCAAAATCACTTAACAAAATATCAAACCGCCTCAAAAGCGTATGACAAACGAATCGGAGTAACATAAGTCGCGCCCAATCATGTGAAGTAGATGAATCTCCTCAGCCACCAGTTGAATCTTGTCTCCGTTTTTGCGCCTTTGGTTGATCCGTCCGACTCCCTCCAAAGACATCTTGATGTCTCCGTGACCTCGCGATTGGTTGCGGCTTCGCTTCGAAACCTCTCCGAAATTGTTGCGGCGGTGCGGTCGGCACCATCATCTTCGCTCCACGGTAGTCTCCATCTAACGATCGACAAGCGGATGTGCGAAGACAAAATAACAAAATTCGATGCGAAAGAGGAAGGCCAAATCGGTGAAGACAAGCGAATATCAAAGTTAAATCGAGCGACTATCAAACGAATCGGAGAAGATCGAGCAGACGGAAGCCTAATGTCTACCCGGTCCTCACGGGTCAATCCTAAGGTCAACAAGATGAAACCTTTGCTCGATACCATAATTGTAACACCCCAACCCGGCAAGGGTAGAAGTGTCACATACGGTGTCATATCGTAACATACAAATGAAATCTTTACAAGCGGAAACCTTAAAATGAAGTATCAAAACATACACACAATTGGTGACAAGAAAATACAATATCCGTAATGAATTAAAATCCCAAAACAAAAGTTGTTCAAAATAAGTCCCAAAGTAATAAGGTGCTAGGGTTGGTCCACTCGGATACTCTAACTCTCGGCCATCTTCCAACCTAAAACCCGCCGCAGGGAAAAGAAATGCTTGGTGAGCTTAAAAAGCCCGGTGGAATGATATAACAAAGCGAAAGCTAAATAAAATCGAAATGCGAAATGGAATAATGAAGCGATAACAAAGTCGCGTGAAATGAGGACAATGAGTCAATGAGGATCTGCATAACACAATTATATAGATATCCAAAGCACAGATAACAAGGAAAACGAAGCAAAGCAAAGCATCGATGACATATAAACAAGCACATACAAACCAGACATACAAGAACTGAAACATAAGCAAGCATAGCAGACGTCGTATCCACACAACATATAAATGGCATACAATCAATTCAGGAAATCAGAAGACATACAAGTCAAACAGAAATCTAAAGGCAAGCGGAAGCAATTAATTAGTAAGTGAGCATGGCAATCACACATGTCAAAAACCCTTAGTTGAAAACACAACCAGTATCATAACAACGGAAGTACTACTAAAAGATCAACACATGGCGATCACACGTAATAAGTAGGAATATAGTATAAACAATATAATTAAATGAATTAAAGACATAGCAGGCAACTAAACAAATTAACAAGCAGGGGCGTCACAAGTTGAACCATTTACCTAATCAAACCGTAGCATAGATGAAATGTAAACATGGCGGGTAAACAATAGCGAGATAAGGACACAACGAATAGTCATAGTCCACGGAATTAAGCGAAGCAAGTACACATAATAAGCAGACAAAACTAACGATTACACATTAGCATGGTCACGAGACAATTCGAGAGGTCACATAACGGTGAGATCACATAGCATCGATGAAAGCAGTAACTCGGATAACCGTATATTAATCATATCGCAGCAGAGTAATCGGTAGTCACATAACACATGAAAAGCATAATCAAATCCAATAACATATAATAACCCGGTATGTGAATGGAATGATAGTCTTAAATAACGGAATGAAAGTGTGAGATCAATGAAAAGGAGTATCTATATCTTGGTAAGAGTGAGTCATATAAAGTACCGAGTAATGAACAATTAATCTGATTATGGTGCGTTGAAATCTGAGAAAGTACAATATAGGCATATCAAAAGTGTAAGGGTTGTGAAATCTACCACGAGCCCGAAACATATCATATCATAAGTAGCCATTGTATTCGGAGGGTGACCTCGAATACCATATATGATAGGAGGAGACCTCGGTAACCAATGGAGTAGCTAGCTCCCAGATCGTGAAGGCAGCGTGTGCTACGACATCATTCACCGGACAAATCATATCATATCGATAACAAAAGCAGATCTAGGATGCATCCATACGCCTACCTCACATATACAAAATATGATCCACCACCAAGGGGCGTGGCGAACATCACTCTCGCCCTAGAGTTATGCGAGGTGCATCATCGACACGGCCATGTTACCTTCATGGCTAGGAAACATATTTGGCTCGGGTATCAAAGCGAAGGGTCAAAGCATAATCATATCATAAGGATTCATATCAAAAGTTCATATCAAAGTTCCATAACATAAGTTCATAATCAAAAGTTCATATCAATGGCTCATAATCGAAAGGTTCGTAGTCATAAGGTTCACAATCGAAGGTTCATAATCGAGAAGGTTCATAATCGAGTTCATAACAAAAGGTTCGGAAGTCAAAGGTTCATATCAAAGTCCATATCGAGGTTCATATCACGGGTTCATAATCAAAGTTCAAAATCAAGCAGTTCACATAGGAGATCCAATCAAGGGAGCATAGCAAAGTTATAGGAAGCCCTAATAAGAAGGCTCAGAGCAAGGTATCACAGTTTAAATCTAATATCGAAAGATGTAAACGAATCATGAGAAACCTTAAGAGACAAGGTCAGAATATCTGTACCTTAGCAACGTAATGAAAACAAACGGAAAAGTAACACCGGAAAGCAACGTCGTATCTTCGTCAACGAATCTACACGAATTTATATCATATATTACTTATATATACTCACTTTATAAGCTTCTTATGCATGTGTAAGTGTTTTACGTATTGATATCCTCTTTTTATCTTTCATTTTCTTAAATTCACATCGGGACCAGAATTTAGCGATTTTTATAAAATACTTACTTAGCTCAAATAAAATCAAGGAAATTCCCAGGGGTTACCATATGAGTTAAAAGACTCTCCAAAAATTGGGGGATTTTATTTCGGGTCAAATGGCCTATGGAAAATCATAAGTCCGCACTGCCCGAAAGTGGTCGAAAAACACCTTAAAAGTTTACGCTTATTGGACCCGTTTAGACACCTTGGAAAAATTCCCAAACCTCCCAGAAATTCATTTATATCCTAAATGTCACTCCTGTAAAAGGAGAGCTCCCAATTCCTTATGGTTTGAAAATGAAAAATCAAACAATCCAACCAAATTTCAGACCCGTTTTCTCAGCTTTGACACTTGATCTTGTAAAATTCAAAAATATGACTTAGACAACTCCAAATTCGACCAAACCACTTGGAAAACTTAACTAAGACATAAAATAAACTTTTCCAACAAAAACCCAGATTATTGCACTTATAAAATTCGATCTATGACACACACAAATTCGACATATGATGCTGTCCAGTTTTAGGGTCCATTAAAACCATTATAATCACATGTTTAGCTATTAATTCGTTTTAGGGTTCCATTCTAATTAGGGTTTCGAATTTATTAGGCATGATAACATTTAGATTCGCTTGTATAAACATATGTGTGTCGTTTATATGAATTTAACAAGAAAAAAAAAGCAAGAGTACCAAGAACCCACAATCTCAATACCACCATCGATCTAGAAACCCACGACCGACCATTCTTGAACCAAAACCCACGACCTCATCGGCCTCTCCTTACACCACGACCACATCGCTTCTATTCAACACACATGATAACTGACTTCTTCTTGCCTTGTTGTCGAATGGAAAAAAAAAAAACTAGGTGCCGCTAGTTTTTTTTGGTTTAGGGTTTTGAGTTGGAGAATAAAACATGAAACGTAAAAATAAAAAATAAAAGAGGAAGGATGAATGGAGTTCGGTTTCTTGAGCAAAAGAAAAAAAAAACAATGGGCCAACTCCACTTAGATGGGCTTTTACATTAACTTGACATGATTACAAATATGAATGCTAAAAGAAATCGCCCATGAAACTAAAGTAAAATGTCGATGCATTTTAGACGTAAGGTGTAGATCTTGTATTTTAGGTTCCTCAATCATTTATAAGTTCGGTTAAAATTACTTTTAATGAGCATTGACATATTTTACGCATTTTATAAGTTTTAGATTTGAGGGGCAAAATAGTCTTTTCACGCGTTTACGATTTTTAGGGTTTTACATAAACAAACAGATTCAACAGATTCATTATACTTAGCAGATTTCATAGGTTCATTACATTCAGATGAATTGTCTTTCTTATTACAAAGCGGTAAATTGCTAGGGTGTTCTTCTACTTTCTTCTCTTTATTCAAGCGACTACTCTTAGAGGCAAGCGAGACTCTATTGTTCCTTGTATTGCTCTTAGGCTTTAGTCTGCTGCTCTAGAGGTGCTTCCTAGTCTGTAGAAGGTAAGGCACACTCATTAGGATTCACAATCTTATCTAGAGAAGTGGTTTCGACTTTCCTAGTCTCTTTAGAGTGCTTTTCTAAACTTATGTCGTTTGTTCCATATGTTTTAGATGTGGAGGCGAGGCGCATTAGTGGTACTCATCTTAAAAAGGCCGGGAGCTAAAACTTTTGGTTTCTCGATAACCGCTTTTCCTTTATCAACATTTTGATTAGGCAAGGCGGTGGAGTGGTGGTTTTGATGAAACATTTTCACATTGACTTTTGGAGGAGGCATAGAAATAGACATTTTGTTTTGGAAACGGTTTGGGAACATTTGCTTTCTCCGAGTCAATGGTTTTGTAATCACAGTTTCCTACCTTTCCTTTTTGACTTTCGGTGAGCCCTCAAAAATCATTTTCGCTTTCATGTCATTGTAGGCACGATCATCTGACAGTTTGTCATACTTGCATTCCTCGGTTTCTGATCAAGTTGTTTAAAATATGAGATATTTTCTTTTCAAGTTTTTCAAGAGCATTTTCATATTTTGAAACAATTTCGGAGGTCTCGGTGGAGTCTTTCATGATCTTCAACAGAATATGTTTGCAAAATGATGGACATAATATCGATGAGTCGAACATCTTGAAGAGAATCATTTAAATTTTCCAAAACTTTGATGTGTTCAACACTTTCATTAGCTTGCTTTACTGTGGATTTATGGTCCTTGACAAAGTCATTGTTTCTTTCAAAAGGCTTGTTCAAAATGAATTACCACAGGTTGATGTTAGTCGGTGAGGGCAATTGAGTTTCAAAAACTTTTTCTGTTCAATATCAAAACTATTAAACCGGATGTTTGTTGTAATATTGGTTTTAGTTTTCACTTGTCTCTTGAAGATCCGCAATTCTAGTTTTCACATTTTCCAAAATACTTCTCGCATCACTTGTGTTAAAAGGATTGTTTGAAGACATTTGTTGAATGTTCGAAGAGATTTGGAGACAACAAGCGGTTTTGAAACCGATTTTGAAGCTGGTGTTGACACTTTGTTTGAAACACTTGGTGTGGTGGAAAGCGTTGACTTTTCTTTTGAGAAACAAAGGAATACCATTAATTTTGTTCCATTTGTTATAATCAATCGGTTTGAGTTCGGATTCTTTTGTTTCATTTTGATCTACTCTCCTCGAGATAGTTCCAACGTTTCAAGAGAATCATGCACAATTATAGGTTCATGCAATGGTTTCCATTGTTCAACACATTCCGTTCTTTCCGAGCTTTCTTGAGAAAACAATGAGGTGAGTTACCAAGAGCCATTTTTGCGAAGTATGAAAAATCGGATTTACTTGATTAGAAAGCATCTTGATTGTCTTAGCGGAATGACCGTTGTAAGAAGTAAATTGTCCAATTTTTGATCGTTTAGTTTTATCGAGAATCTCATCAAGAAGAGAATCTTCTCGTTTTGCAAAATCGATTATCAACTTCTTCTTCTCTTTTCAAGATCGGAATATGTTGCTTTTTGTTTTGAAAGTTGGTCATTTAGTTCGAAATTTCCTTGTTTAAAGATTTGATTTTCAAATTGATTCACATCAAGTGTGTCATACTTGAGTTGCAAATCTTTTCTCTTAAAAGCAGAATCTCGATAACCAATTTCTAATTCGACATTTTGTTTGTATGAAATTCATAGGCTCTGGCGTTCTCTTTGTAACTCTCTGAGCTCAGCGGTCAATTTAGCATTCGCGGCCTTAACATCGCGATTGACCGTTCTAACTTTCTCAACTTCAATGCCACATTGATTGATTAATGATTCAACATAAGCACGTGTTTCCTCATCGGTCTCGAGATTTTGTGCCATCTGACCTCCACTAGGATCCACATCTCGAGTTTGAGTTAGTATTGCTACAACTCGGCATTGTCGGTATGTGTCATAAGTAGGTCTTGGCGTCCGCGAATGTTGTTCGTCATGAGTAAACACATCAAATATGACATTGTTATAACATGGATCAATGATTGGTACCTCGAGATCTTGTATTGGCGTCATAGGCGGAGGTGCGTCGACTCGATGTCATACTTAGCTTCACGAAGATTTGCCATGAAGATGCAATTCGCATTGAGTTCCTCGAGGTCTTCAATTCATCCACAATAGCGAAAAGTCATTTTCCTCAAGACTCAGCTGTAACCCGCTTCTTGCTTATACGCTAACAAAGCGACTTTTGAAGAAAATCACCGATCTTCTTGTGCGGTTTAGTGGGATAGTTTCTTGCCATGTGACCCACTCCTTGACAGCTTGTAGCACTTAATCGATTACCCTTATTCACATTTCCATAATTCCCAACGATGGGTCATAACATACCCATTCGATTACCTTTGCTCTATTCTAATATTCTATCAATCGATTTCCAACATTCGACCCAACTGACATTACCACGATACGGAACCACTGATTACCCATACGAAATCCAAGAGCATATCCCTACCGATTCCCAATAACTCAACAATTTGTCCTTGATTACCCAGATTCACACCCGTTTGTGCAATTTGCTGCTATGTAGTGTTTGATGATATCCTTTGGTTGTTGTTAGTAGGTGTGGAATAGCGACCTTTGATTACTTTACCCAAGAGAGAAAGTATTTGGGACATAGGGTCTTCTTGATCGATTCGAGATCGGTGATTCCTTGTTCTGGTATTGTAGATCTTGTTGTTGAATGACTTGTTGTTACGGTGGATAGAATTGTTGTTGTGGTTCTTGTATGTATTCTTTGCAAGTTGTTATTGGAAGATGATGAAGCTTGTTGTTGTGTATTCACCGAAGGTTGAGTCTTTGCAATAAGTGCCAATGGATCATGATTCTTTGCCAATCTTTCTTTCGACTTCATTCGCTTGACTTGGTTTTGTTTCAGAAAATCATTCAGTTGATCAAAGTTCACGATGAAGGTCTTTTTTTTGGTTGACAATAGTGACATATCGTCCCCATTCTTACGGAAGATTGTTCGGGAACTTGATGTTTTGAGCGATAGTTACGGGTGTCGACTTGTTTCGATTAGCTCATTCATCAAAGTGCAAAACCTTCCATAGTAGGATTCAATGGATTCTCTGGTGTAGATGTGAACTTTTCCCATTCGATTAGCAACTTGTTCTCCATGTCTTGATGACCAATTTACATTCCATGACAAAGTCGTCTAACACGTTCCCACATATCGAAAGCGGTTTCTGGCTGTCTACCCATGACAAAGATGTCTATTGGTAAACCCGGTTGGATAATATGAATTGCCATGTCATCTGCTTCGACTTGTTTCGATCCTCTGCGGTGTATTGATTCGTATTGAAGGCGAGAAGATGGTGCGACGGGAGGTGTTGCATCTGCATTTCCGGTACATGAACTTGTCGAGGCTTGAAGGGTCCATCCCGAATGGATTTAATCATGAGTTTGCCATTAGGTTTGGTCTTGATGTAGCAGACATTCGACTTGTCCATTGAAGATAACCACCTTTGCCAACATAGGAGGTTGGTTTTCGGCACCGGCTGCATGAATGTCTTGTTGAGTTGCCATTGATGAAGGTATGATCTGATAGAGTTGATGTAGGATTGATTCAACGATAAAGGAGTTGTGGTTGATGAAGATTAAGCTCAGTTGAGGTGTTTCTGAAAGTCGTACTCGTAACCTTAGTTCTGAAAAAAAATTTCCGCCTAAAATTTGAAATTCACTATAAAAATCAATTCTAAGGTCGTATGAAAAATTTGTGTTATGACAATTTTGACACCAAATTTGACCCAAAAAATTTGAATTTAGGCCCAAAAATTTGAATTTTTGACCAAAAGTTTCACAGTTAAACCAAAATTTGAATTTCGCGTAAAAATGGAACGTTTAGTCTCCTCAAAAATTTAAATTTTTTTTTTTTCTTTTTTAAACCTTTATACGTAGAAAGAGCTTAGGCGTAGAAAGCAGGAAGTTACAGTGAGCGAGGCTTATGCGTAGGATCTTATGCGTGGGATCTTAGGCGTAGGATCTTATGTGTAGGTTTAAAGTTACAGTAGAAAAGTTATGCGTAAGATTTAGCTTATGCGTAAGGAAAACTTAGGCGTAAGAAAAATGCTTATGCGTAAAGTATTCTATGCGTGAAGTCGAAACTTATGCGTAAGATTAGGGTTTGCCAAAATCCTTTACACTATCACGGATGTAAGAGATATCCAAAAGTCGAAGTGTTCCACAAACTTATCCAAGTGAGGAAGCACTCGAGTCACCGTTAAGCTCGAAGAATCGCACCAAAAGTTATGAGTAGAACCTTATGAGTAGTTGACTTTCTTCTGAGTAGAATTAGGGTTTGACCTACTAAGTAAAAATTTTCAATGATTCAACCAATTTCTCTTGCACGGATGTCCTTAAAACACTCGAATAACCCAAAATGTTGACCTTTTCACCCAAAGTGCTTAGAAAAGTTACGAGTAGAAATGACCAATGAACCAAAAACGAGCTTAAAATGAAGAAAACACGTAAAGCTTCAAACTTTTGCAAAAATGAAACTTTAGCACCAAATAAACCTTAAACCACAAGAATCTTGAATTTTGGGTGCAAAATTAAAGCTTTAAGCCTGACAAATATGTAAAACGATAGCTTTATGCGTAACCCTTCAAAACAAACACAAACACTCCTAAACCATTGTTAGGCGATTGATACCAATTGTAGGACCACTACGAATATCAACCTTATCACTTTACCAAGCAAACCCAACACACGTAACAACAGTTACGCGTAGAACACGAACAAACCAAACACAAACGTAAAGCGTATAAAGAAAGAAAAGACAAAGATGAATGGTGACTTGAATGATATATAAAAACCGTGTATATGTTGTGGATATGATATGCAAACAATAAGTTGTATATTCCTTGAGAGAGAAAATACACACACACACACACTTTCAAGCACACCCCTCAAATGACCATTTGAGGGGTATTTATAGTACAAGAGGCATAAAACCCTAAAAGGCTTTAGCTTGGGCTTTTCGTGGATAGGACTTGGATTAGGCTTGACACGCTTAAGCTTATAAACGGCTAGCAAGTCTCAACTATTAACCATTTAGCTTATCCTAATCCACGAGCCCGTTGACTATTCTAGCACGATATCTAACACGAGTTACAAAGTTCCTAAATTTGAATGACCATCACTTTTAATAAAAACTATTAAGGCTAACAGAAATTGATCAAATTATAGTTTTTCCATTTTAAACTCTTAGGATATACTCCAAGACATTATCCTAACTTACTATCAGATCTCTAGGATCATTTAGTTCCATTTGACACTCTCAAAATCTTTAGTGTCATCTTTGGTCACTCATTGGTACTCTTAAAAGTTCCAACTTCTTCAATAAAAGGCAATCATTAGCTACATCACTCATTACCCTTAAGTATTTAAGTACCTCTTCATTTAAGACACTTAGATGGACTGAAACACTAAAGAAGAAATAGGCATTAGATCTTACAAACATCATTGTTATCCTTTCTTAGCTGCTGAGAGATGGATCCATAGGATTAGCCTAGACGGATCCCTCATTAAAGGGAACCGTGGGATCCGTATGACAGATTTATGTCAACTCTAGCTAAAACAATCATTTCAAGCTCATCTTACTAACTTGAACACTCCATCTCTTCTTAAATAAGTTCCTAGATCAGTAGAACTCTGAAGTTGACTCTTGTGCATGCTAATCATCACATTCCAGTGAATTTTAGTGGCTTAAGTCTTGAATGCACTTGCCAAATCCCTTGCTTTATAAACCACATTGTTAGGACTCCTAAAGTCATCATCTTCATCCTTATTTTCAGCACTTAGAAATCTTTACAAACCTCTTGAAATCATCTCATCATGAGGAAAGCTCCAAGTAGTAACGCATCCACCAAAGAACCACCCAAGAAAATTGCTCGTATTATACACGAAATTTCTTCAACCGAATCATCTACGGTCAAATCCAAAAATGCAAGGATTTCTCCTCCACCAACTCAACTAATCAAACCAATCCCTAAAAGGATAGTTCCCACAAAACTACCTATGCCAAGCACCACCATACCTCCTAAACCAAACAATCCTATTTCCACTAAATCATCACCATTGGTGCCTAGAGCTATCTAATTCACGACTCCACTCTCATCACCACACCTCTATAATCTAGAGGATTTGCCTCCTAGGCCGTCTCATCCTCCTCCACCGGCAGCATTCTCCTCATTGGGAGGAATAATGGTACAAAATCAACGTGTTGAGTCAACACTAGCTCCGGCTTCCTTTTCGCCGTCACCATCAAATAATCCATTTGGAT
Source organism: Chrysanthemum lavandulifolium (assembly GCA_022545495.1). Classification (NCBI taxonomy): domain Eukaryota; kingdom Viridiplantae; phylum Streptophyta; class Magnoliopsida; order Asterales; family Asteraceae; genus Chrysanthemum; species Chrysanthemum lavandulifolium. The sequence goes on from CM040246.1 coordinate 98,974,571, forward strand.
TATGAGAAATTGATGTGCTATTTCATCCTGCTTTTAATATTTATAAAACTTAGATAACTTAGGATAGACACATACTAACGGGCAGAGTACCCGATCAGATGTAGTAAAGCCTTAGGTAAATCCGAGTATCGTCCTAAGAGAGCTGTGAACTTGAAAGAACTAAGATGATTAGAAATGATAATATATTGGTATGCCAAAGTTGTTATAATCCATCGCTATGGTATTCACTTACTTACACAGACACCAGAAATTTAGGGTAAAGAGATAGATAAACGAAGCTTAATAAAGAATACAAATATGAATTGACTCCCGATACCAAGATTCAATATAGTGGTTAATTATCACCAGACTCCTTTGGTCGATTCGTCATGGCCTATGGGTCTTAGATTCCTCACCAAGATGAGCAGGTCACCCGAGATCATTCGGCAACCTAATAGCAGTCATTAAGCACCAAATCTACTAGATCTAGACGGTGGGAACCCGACCGTTAGGAACTTAGATTCCCCCTAACCTCTTAAATACCTCCAATTGATAGGTGATCATTTGGTCAGTTCGCACACGAAGAGTGGTTGTACTATGGCCAATTCCTCCCATACTTCGCTATCTATCAGACTGCGGTCAGTTGGTCATATCTCCCTGCCCTTTAGATACTACCAAGCTTATAATACTACCAAGGCTAGCGATCTATGAAAAGACTAGCAAATGTCTATAAATAATTATAGAGAATAACAATAACATAAACGTGAACTTTAATTAATGATATGAATTCATAGTATAAGTTTTAGAAAAATATAAAAAGAATCCAAACTCGAATACAAAGGAAATCGTAGACGAGGAATTCGTTATTCAGTGCTCCTAAACCATGCTTCTTCTTCTGTGTTTTGATCTCCCCAAACCCTAAAAGGTTTGGGAAAGGAGAGATGATTAAAACTGGTGAAACCATCGACTATTTATAGGCTTCAAACTAGTTACGGCGTAACCTTATTAGTTAGTTACGTCGTAACTTCTTTCAATCTTTTGTGCTTATCCATGGTTACGGCGTAACCTAAGATGGGGTTACGCCGTAGCTTCTGTAATCCAATGTATTTCTTCATTACGGCGTAGCCTAAGCTGAGGGCTACGCCGTGGTCATTGTCAATTTGGTGCATATCAGTTGTTACGGCGTAACCTGAGCTGAGGGTTACGCCGTAGCCTTCGTAATCTTTAGTTGCGTCGTAACTTCATCACTTAGTTACGCCGTAGTTAAGAGACAATCGTATCAATAGGGCTTGAAAACGTCCAATTGCAGCTTCATTACCTCAAATGGGTCCTGAAATGAAATAATAAGGAATAAGGATGTTTTCACTAGTATTTTACTCAAAATGTGATGTTATAGGGGGAAATTAATGCTTAGAAACTCAGGTATATTTTATGTTATCAAATATACCCCCACTTAAACTCTACTTGCCCTTAAGTAGACCAATTTAGACTACAAAACATGCATCCATGATGAATGCGTAGTTTTAATTTCCAAGCTAGAATATTAATAAGAGCCGAACACCTCACGAAATGGGAATGAAAACACTCTCACTCTCATCCTATTCTAAGTGTTAATTTTGGGGTGATCACTCAATTGCACGGACATAGTAAGTATTCTATCATAAGCTTGGCAATTACACACAACTCCACCACGAGAGCTAAGGTTAAGACAAATTTAGAAAGCAATGTTGGGTTGTTTTTCAAAGGCTTAGGGGCGCTGTCATTACTAACGTATCACGGCGAAGTGGACAAAATCAATGATACATGACCAAATCCATGGCCAAGACATCAAGGATTGCTCGCTGCATCACCTAGACACGCTTCACAACAAAAAAGGGTAAGGATAGGCATGGGATATTTTAATGGGTGAAAAAGGAAAAATAAAACAAATAGTCTTAGCTTAAAAACCGAGTTGCCATCGTCCCACCAATAGTTCAAGGTTCATCTTCATATGGTCAATATATGTCACTGGAATCCACCATTATTTATTCTTGAATTCTTCTTCCAGCCTTCGAATGTGATCGAGAAGATTATTCTCAATGCCAATTTCTTCATATAGCGCATGTAATTCTTCGCACAAATTATAATAATAATTATTTATTTATTTATTTATTTATTTATTTATTTATTTATTTATTTTTTTACATAAATGTTTCCCCCCACTTGAACTGAGCATATGCTGATAACTTGGGGGTCTTAGACGATCTTTAGTGAGATGTAGATGATGAGGTACGCCTCTTGGAACTTTATTTGAACCTCAAACCAGGGTGGACAATGACTTCAAGGTATAAAGGTAAGACTACACGGTAGGCTAAGGTGTAAGGGTGTAACGAAGATAAGGGTAAGAAAATGAAAGGATAGGCTCAAAAGGGTGTAACTAGGGGTATCTTGTACTAAAAGTGAGTGCAATAAAAAGGGTTAACACGGAGGTCGAAAAGCCAATGCGACTAATCGATAAACACACACAAGTGAACACAAATGGGCTATTTGGGTTTAATCCTAAAACATTTACTTTTTTCAAATCGTCTTTTCCAAATACACCAAGCTAACTCGATACACTACTTGTTTATGGTCTCGAAGTGATGTAAAAGCCAAGTTCTAAAATTTATAATACTATTGGCACACTCAATTTATGGTAGATTTGGGTAAATTGGGAAAAACAGAAAGGCTAAATCTCACCAATGGCAATAAGGGTTATAGTGTGCTCGGCTTTATGTGATTCTAGATTGGTTAAAAATATGACAAATTTTTTTTCTTTCAAATAAGCTTAAAATTTTTGAAACCAACTAGAAAATTAGGGCAAGTAAGCTAAGTAATCATACACTTCATTTCTATTCCTATCCCCCCCCACTTGAAATGTACAAAGTCCCATTTGTACGAAGAAAAAGGAAAAAATAAAATAGAAATGAAAAATAATCAAGAAAGAAATAAACTCCCCTCTCGAATTCCTGCCCAAGATGTCTCACTATATGTTGAAGGTGGGTCATGGGGTGGCTAATGCGTATCGTTTTCGGGGACTAGCCTTAACTATTTGTGTTGCTTCAAAATTTTCTAATGCAGCAGGGGTTACGGCGTAACTGATCCTAAGGTTACGTCGTAACTGCATCACATAACCAAAAAACCTGCACACAATACATGGAAAATTTTGTACCCGACGGGTACAATGGATGAAAGATCATACAAATATCCAAATAGTTAAGTTATTACAGACATAAGTATCAAATTGTTTTAAATTGTTTCAAACTGTTTCATCAAATAGGGAAATCAATCGTCCCTAGGAAGATCATGCTCCATGGAGTGGAATTGGGTGGGATCATATAGGGTGCTTGTGTTGCTTCCAGGAGTGGTGTCGGGCTGCATGAATTCCACTCCTCCTGGATGCCGATATCGGGATGTCGGTGGTACACATACTCGGACCTTGCCACCTAGGGTGGCTCAAGTGCATGCTTTGAAGCATCCGCTAGTTCGATCCGCACTCCAATGAAAGAAAATCGTTGGAGTCTGCACACGATCCATGGTACCGCAAAACCCTCAAACTGGTTACTAAGACCATAAAGACCCACTCCGAGGCTTTCAATCTCCTCGTTGAAATGGGTTGACATTCCTCGATCCTCTCATCAATGATCTGCAACCTTTCCCTTACATTCACATGTGCCTTCTTCGTCCCCCGGCACCGCTCCTCGGCCTCTTCTTCAAGATCACCCCAAGACCACCGGCCTCCCCGACTTCTCTTCTCGGGGCAGTCCTAGCCAACTCAATCAATCCATATATGTCCGGTGCGATCCGAACTCGACTAGCTTAAGCGGTCCTATCGGACTAGTCTCCCTACTACGGGTCACCGAGCCAAAGTCGATCGGTCATAAGATCATAACTCCTAGCCAATCTCCCAATGAAATGAGCCCCGCAAAGGACTCCTAGATGAAAACCCTTAGCACCAACACCCATAAACCTCGCCAAATAGAAGGGAACATCGACGTGGTTTCCCTTCCATGCCCCGCATTAGGTAAAGATCATCCATAGTCATCTTTTCTTTGGCGGGTGTCTTGCTCGAATAGAGCAAGCAAGTAAATGATGCACCGATCGACGAATGGGGCTCCTCACCATTACGTGGGATGGTGGGCTCTTTGAATCATAACCATCCATGACAACAATCTGGTTGAAATAAGCGACAAGGTCTTGAGTCTCATCCCTTCTTCTCCAACAAGTGTAATAGAACCGACGAAAAGCTTCAGATTCCATTTCCTCCTCAGTGTACAAACCCATCCTCACAGTAAACTGCCTAAACTTCTTCTCACGCCTCCAAGTTGGAAAAACATTGACTCCACGTCATCATCCACAATATCAGTACGAAATTCCACACTAGCAAGGAATTCACGGACGTACTCTTGAATGACCGGTTCCGTAATCCTGAATAGCCTCAACCATGCATTGCACGTGAACTCCCCTGCATTACACGTGAACTTAATTTTGCAAAACTTCCTCAACTTCCTACCAGCATTCCAGTTTGCCAAACTACCAAATGCTTCAAAATCAAGTGCTTCAAGTTGACTTATATCCTTCCTCCTTAATTCTCATATTCTTCCACGCACAACTGCCTAATACCAGCATCTGGGTGAGCCAGAAACCTAATCCAATTAACGAGATTATTTGCACCTGAAAATAAGACAAATAACAGTAAGTGCAGACCTTACTGATGTCAAGCTATGACGTAACCATTACAAGAGTTACGCCGTAATTAGGTAATTTCAGAGTGTTAGGAATTAGAAAATTCAGTCATTAAAGAGTCGGTCACCTCAAGTATATGTATTCATTAGAAAGCTCGTAGTCGTAGTCTAGTTTTATTAATAAGTAGTTCGTTATGTTACACCATGGAGGACGGACGGGTCTTTACCCACTGTATGCCTGATCCACAGCCCGTAGGTGGCGTTATTTTGTAAGAAACTATAAATACCCTCTACCTCCCAAGGTAGAGGGTTGAGCTCAATACCATTTTCTTTGTTTCACATAGTTCAACTCTCTTCCTTTCTCTCTCTAGAACTTTCTCTCTAAACTACTTGAACGCCCACTTTGATTATGGTTTAGTGTGTTTGTGAAATCCTATATCTTACAATTGGTATCAAGAGCCATGGTTTGATCACTCATCTTTCATGCTCTTTGTTTTGGTGGATTTCATAAGGTTTTGGGGTATTAAGTGTTTAGAAGAGTTTGATTCATTTGGACAAATTTTAGTGTTAAAGTTTGAATTTTGCTTGTACTTTTGTGTTTAGGATCATCATATGTGTTTATGTTTTGAATTGGAAGGCTTAAATCATTGTGGTTTGGTTGTTTTGATTGATAAAGTGGTTATTTTGAACTTGGTACTAAGCGAGTTGAGTCTCGGATATTTAGTTCTTCAAAGCGAGTTCTTTGTGTTCTTGGATGCGAGTTGATATATGCGACTTGGCTATTTAGCGAGTTAAGCTTTTAGCGACTTGGTGGTTAAGCGAGTTGTGTCATTTGCGACTTTCTATTGCGAGTTGATTCCTAAAGCGACTTGTTTCTTTAAGCGAGTTGATTGTGTTGCGTGTTGATACTAAAAGCGAGTTGGCTATTTAGCGACTTGTTTCATCAAGCGAGTTGATTGTGTTGCGAGTTGATACTAATGCGACTTGGCTATTTAGCGAGTTGATTCCTTAAGCGACTTGTTCCTCTGAGCGAGTTGGTTGTTTAGCGAGTTGATTACTAAGCGAGTTGAGTTTTAGCTACTTGTCTATTTAGACTTGTTACTTCTTTGTGATACATTCTTACGATTGTTCTTTTGGTTTAGTAAAATCCCGTGAAAGAATCAATTTCCCGGTTTAATCAAAGAATAGTAAAATCCCATAGAACTTGTAATCATGGCAAACATCGTTCCTACTATTTCTTCCGTGGTGAGGACGTTCAAGCAGCAGGTCGATACACGCCCACCTATGCTCGATGTAACCGATTATGACTCATGGTCACAACGAATCCGATTGTCTTGTTTGGGAAAAGAAAACGGAGTCAACATTCTCAAGTCAATCGATGAAGGACCTTATCGATTGAGACTACTAGAGACTTGATTGATCTGTTGCAGATGGAACAATGATCTATGGAATAGATGGACCAAAGGCGTATGATGAGCTCACCGATAAGGAGAAAAGAGATTCGATGCGAGACATCGTGGCTTCTAACATTATACTTCAAGGTCTTCCAAAAGACATCTACAAGCTTATCAATCACAACATGAAGCAAAGGGTGTATGGGATAATGTCAAGATGCTTCTTTACGGTTCTGAATTAACTATGGAAGACAGAGAATCACAACTCTATGATGAATTTGAGCAATTCAAGATGAAACCAGATGAGAGTGTCTATGAGTATTACGTGAGATTCTAAAAGCTTGTTAATGACATGAGCAACATCAGAATGACTATGCCAAACATTCAGCTGAATTCAAAGTTTGTAAACAACATGAATCCCGAGTGGCACAAATTTGTCACTTCCGTGAAGCTAACCAAAGGACTAAAGAACACAAACTATGAGCAATTGTATGCATTTCTTCTTCAGAATGAGAGGCATGCTATGTTTGAGAAAAGGATTCGGATCGGTTCAAAACCAATTAGGAGAATCAAGCTCACCAAATGATTCTCGACTTTCTACTCAAACATTGGAATTACCACCAAAGCATCTCAAGTTATACCCTTAGGTAACGGTAATCACAAACTCATTCCCGATCCAATGTTCAAACAAGGCGATCTTTGATGCATGCGTGGAAACTTCATTAATCAACCGGCTCTCCGATTAGTCAAAACATGAACTCTCCCACACACCAACAACAACCTCGAACGACATCCAATCCACACAATCAAGCCACCGCCGAGATGGGAAGGTTATGGTACAACCGGTTCAAGAAAGGCGGTATGAACAAGGAGAGGTGGAGCGGTAGAGGATATGTGGCAAATCGAGAATAGGGAAGGAATGGAAATCAAGGACAATCAAAGCCGATCAAATGCTACAACCGTGGCGGTGAGGGACTCATTGCAAGGCGCACATCTCCAAAACGTCCTCGAATCTTTGAGTACTTGAGGATAAGATGTTGCTTGTTCAAGCTCAGGATAATGGAGTTGCTTTGGATGAAGAGGAGTTATTGTTTCTTGCTGAAGGGAATGCCAAGACTTATGATGCTGATGTTGATGAACAGCCAATTCAGGAGATGGGTCATAATCATCAGAATGCCTTCCAAGTCGCTGACTGTGATGCATACGACTCTGACGTCGATGATGAACCTACTGCACAAACAATTTTCATGGCTAGCATCTCTCCAATGGTCTCTCCTAAGGTCCCCTCACCACAGCAAGCTAGTCCATCCAAAGAATCAATCATTTCTGAGGTATTAAAACTATATGATGATGTTGATGAGTGAAAGATGCATAATGAAGTACAAACTCTTGAGATTTATGAATCAGATATTGATTATGAGGGTAATAGCAATATTGTCCCATATGATCAATATGTGAAGCAAAATGAAAGTGAGGTTGTACCAAGTAATGCATTTTCCGATCAATGATGACTATGTTTTTAATGAACATCCGCATGTGCCCCGATGATTCTCGTTGTCTCGAACTTAATGCCTATAAAGAACGTGTTGCTATTTATGAACAACGTGCTAAATTTAAGTTGACCACACGTGAGCAGGAAATGGATGTCCAAATGCGTATAATTATTAGAAAAAGTAGGTTTATAGAAGAAGTATTAAAACAAGAGTTAAACTCCTTACAAGAAAAGCTTTCTAAATCTGCTAAGAAAAAACAAAAACTTCAAGAAAATGTTAAAATGCTTAAGCAAGAATTCAATGCTAAGGAAACAAAACTTTTGAATGATTTTTCCAATCTAAAAACTTTGAAAAACAAGCTTGAAAATAAGTTGTACGTACAAGGAATACCATTCGATCGCTCACTTGATCACTAAGCATAGAGTCTTAAGCGATAAGCATAGCATTCCCCTTGTTGAGGAACCGAATCCAGAGGTCATTAAAAGGCTAGAACTGCTCATAAGGTAATTTATGATGGCAATGAAATCCTTAAGCCTAGACAGAAACCTAGTTGTGCTGAGTGCACGGAGGATGATAAGAAATCAGATGAGGTCACTAGGGAGAAAATGGATAAGAAGCTTAACGATCCTGAGAGCAAAAAGCAAAACATAATAGTTAAACCCCATGATTACAAAAAGGAAAATTGGATTTCCTTAAACAAGTTTAAGCCTCAAACTTTGTTAACACCTGAACAAGTGTTTTGGAAAAAGGACTTAGATAAGCAAAAGTGAAAATATTTTTGAAACAAACCCTCCCTTAGGAGAATGCTGCTGACTGTGTATCCTCCCAATAGACCAATGCATTTAGTTCCCGAACTATTGCCACTAAGAGCAAGACCTTAATTAGTCAATATGTGATTTTCAACTATTTGTCGATTTTGAGAAAACTTGTAAGAAAAGGATCACACCCATGGGATAATCAAGGGAAAGGGGCTTTGAACAAACAAAAGAATGTTATTTAATCGAAGTCATGCCTTTCTTTAAACAATTAAAAGATCAATTTGAGAGTCTTAAAAAGGGATGGATCTGAGATATTAAAGGATGGAAAAAGAATTTGATGCAATGATAATTGAAGTTAGTGACTATGAGCGGGCATTAAAATATAATGAAATTGAGAGGAAGAACTTACATACCTTAAATGAGAATCGATTTACGAATGTATCTCTCAAGATGTGTTTTATCTCGCTACTAATTGCTCTATTATCGCTTCTCAATTTCATGAATTATCTCATTGCGTTGAAAGTCTCCCATGATCGTGTCATTGAGCTTGAAATAAAAACTCTAAACTAAGTGATAAAATTGAGCAGGATGATCACGATAATTTGGTAAAACATTTTTCTAAGCTAGAAGTTGAACATTTTGATTTGCAACTAAAATATCAACATCTTAAAGAAAATGTTAAACCCTCAAACATCAAGATATCCTCGGATGTTCCGTAGTTTCATGCGTCTTTGAACTAAACAAGCGTGACGTAATGATTCAAGCTCACTATAACACGATCGAGAAAGTTGAAAACCCAAATCTCTCAATTAAATGGTGCAAAGAACAATATATTTGGCTCCCAAATGCCTCCTCCTTTAGATTCTTGAATTCTCAAAATTTTCATCTTCAAAACTTGGTTAATGCCTTACAAAAGCAAAATGAGAGTTTTCTAGAAGAAAATAAAAGGTTAAACGTCATTTCAATGAGTTATTTGAGTCAATTAAAGTCACTCGTAACAAAAATAACGAAAAAATAACCTCGTTGTAAAAGGAAATTGAGAATCTTAAGAGTCGGGTAAAAGGAAAATGCCAATGACCAATGGGGAGAATGGTGCTCAAAGGTGCATGTCGTAATAAATATGCTTTGTGTCGTGAAATATGTTCCTCCTCATCTTAGGAATAACAAACTTGCGATTCAAACATATTTCTCATACCTTAAGGATAGCCTAGAATGTCTCCGTGAGATTGTAGAAGAGGATAAGTTAGAGAAACCAGATGACAATGCAATTGGCCATGCATGCTTATATGCCAAACGATCTCAAGAACTTCTAGAATGCTTAATTACAATATGCCCTAAAACCTTAGGTGAGCAAGTCAATCCCTTGATACCTTGTTCTATGCCTAGTGCCAAGCATGCAAGTCATTCAATACCCAATATTATGAATGTGAACCTTAGTTTGCCTTCAAGTAGTTCGAGACTCAGATCCGTTAGTGCTAAGAATGCGAACTCGGTGTGCCTCTAGAGTTCAAAACCCAAAGACTTCCAGATTAAGAAAGTGAACTTTAATGTGCCTTCAAACATTCGGATCCCAAAGACATCTAAGCAGAAACGATAAAGTAGCAAAATCAACTAATGTTCCCATTCCCTACACGAGTAATCGGTGACATTAAAGCAAGCAGGTCAAAGTCTCAAGACAATACAAGGAAGGATAGGACCTCGCAAGCTAAAAATGTGCATTGGAAGAGAGTAGAAGATCACCCTAGGAACACTAAGTTTGAGTTAAATAAAATGAATCGTGTTGATTCTAGTATTAGCTACAAGCGTACTGTAATTAATTCGAATTCTGCTGCTACTTTTGGAAAAACTTGTAATGATGATTGTGTAGTTTCGGTTACTAATCCTGAGTGTGGTATGAATGATTTGTCTAATGCTATCGAATGCCCAGTTAAAACTATTAATGTTAAGAATCAAGCTAAGAAGGCTAAAAGGCAAAAGCGAAACAAAGTTAGAAAACAGTGGAAACCCACAGGAAGAACATTTAGTAAGATAGGTTATCAATGGATACCTGTTGGTCATAAGGCTAATCAGTTATGTCCTCAATCTGCTAGGACAATGCCCAATAGAAAATGGATGCCTACTGGTAGAAATATTCCTTTAAGAAGTGTTAGGAATTAGAAATTCCAGGTATTAAAGAGTCGGTCACCTCAAGTATATGTAATCGTTAGAAAGCTCATAGTCGTCTTTCTTTTAAGCTAAGTAGTATTTAGTTTAGTAACACCATGGAGGACGGACGGGTCTTTACCCACTGTATGCCTAATCCTCAGCCCGTTGTGTGGCGTTTTATTGTAAGCCTATAAATAGTCTCTACCTTCCAAGGTAGAGAGTTGGAGCTCATAATAAGATTTTTCTTTCTCTCACTAAAGTTCCCTAAACCTCTAACTTTCTCTCTCTAGAATCATCTTATACGCCTACTTTGTGTTTGGTTTGATGTGTATGTGAAATCCAATGTCTTTCAATTTGTATCAGAGAGCCGTTAGATCATCTCTTACATATCTTTGGATTTCTAGTGACTTTTAGGTGGTTTTTGAGTTTGAAAAAGTTTAGTGGTTTTTGCATCATTTGGATCATTTCTTGTGTTAAAGTTTGAAACTTGAGTGTATTTTTGTGTTTAGAATCATTGCATGTGCTTGGGTTTTGATTTGTTAAGCTTGAATCATCGTGGTTGGGTTGTTTTTGGATTGAAAAGTGGTGTTTATGTGTTTTTCTTGCTAGCGACTTACGCCACGGAAAAGTTATCTTGGTAGCGACTTACTTTGTAATTTGGTAGCGAGTTGTAGTTGAAAGCCTTAGCGAGTTGAGCTAGCGACTTGACTATTGAGACAAGCCGACAAACAGTACACTTAGTGGAGTCTCCACTACAGGTAGCGACTTGGTAAAAGTTAGCGACTTGTACTTATGTTTGTTAGCGACTTGGTGTTAGCGATTTGGTGCTTAGCGAGTTGCTCTTTAGCGACTTGACAACTTAGCGACTTGGTGCTTAGCGACTTGCTGTCAAAATTTTACTAGCGATTTGGTGCTTAGCGAGTTGCTATTTAGCGACTTGACAACTTAGCGACTTGCTGTCAAAATTTTACTAGCGACTTGGTTCAGGTTTTCTTAGTGACTTGGCTGACTCTGTCTGTAATACGGTTTTCTCTTGATTTAGTAAAATCCCGTGAAAGAATCTATTTTCCGGTTTAATCATAGAGTTATAAAATCCGTTTAATCATCATCATGTCTACCAACGTTCCTACAATCATCTCCATGCTGTCGAGGATGTTCAGCGGTGGTTCGGATACTCATCCACCCATGCTTGACGTAACCGACTACGACTCTTGGGCTCAACGAATCAGTTATCTTGCCTTGGAAAGGAAAATGGAGTCAACATTCTCAAATCCATTGATGAAGGACCATATCGGGTTGAGACTACTAGAGACTTAATTGATACAATTGAAGATGGAACAATGATCTATGGAATTGATGCATCAAAGACATATGATGAGCTCGATGATAAGGAGAAAAAGAGATTCGATGTCGATATCGGGGCTTCTAACATCGTACTTCAAGGTCTTCCAAAAGATATCTACAAGTTGATCAATCACAACACCAAGCAAAGGCGTGTGGGATAATGTCAAGATGCTTCTCTCGTGTTCAATTAACTATGGAAGGCAGAGAATCACAACTCTATGATGAATTTGAACACTTCAAGATGAAACCGGATGAGAGTGTCTATGAGTACTATGTGAGATTTCACAAGCTTGTTAATGATATGAGGAACATCGAATGACTATGCCAAACATTCAATTTGAACTCAAAGTTTGTGAACAACATAAATCCCGAATGGCACAAGTTTGTCACCTCTGTAAAGCTAACCAAAGGATTGAAGAATACAAACTATGAGCAACTCTATGCCTTCCTCCTTCGAATGAGAGACATGCTATGTTTGAAAAAGGATTCTTAATCGGTTCAAAACCAACCGAGTGGAGAGACAAGCTCATCAAATGATTCAACCGCCTTCTACTCAAACATCGGAATCACAACCAAAGCCTCACAAATCATACCCATGGGTAATGGTAATCACAAACTCATTCCCGATCCTATGTTCAAACAAGGCGATCTTCGATGCACACGTGGAAACTTCATTAATCAACTAGCTCTCCGATTAGTCAAAACATAAACTCTCTTCCACACACCAACAAAAATCTCGAAGCGCTTCCAATCCACACAATCAAGCCACCGCCGAGATGGGAAGGTTATCTTGCAGCCGGTTCAAGAACGACAGACGAACAAGCAAGAGGTGGAGTCGGTAGAGGTTATGCCGCAAACCGAATAGGGAAGGAATGGAAATCGTGGTCAAGCAAAGCCAATCAAATGTTACAATTGTGGAGGTGAGGACACATTACAAGGAACTGCACATCACCAAACGCCTCGAATGCCGAGTACTTGTGGATAAGATGTTGCTTGTGCAAGCTCGGGATAATGGTGCGACTTTGGATGAAGAGGAGTTGTTGTTCTTGGTCGAGGAAATGCTAAGACATATGATGCGAGATGTGGATGAGCAACCAATTCAGAGATAGGCCATAATCATCGAATGCCTTTCAAGTAGCTAAATGTGATGCATATGACTGATGTTGATGAAGAACCCATCGCACAAACCATCTTCATGGCTAGCATTTCTCCAATGGTCTCTCTAAAGTCTCTTCATTACCACAAGCTGGTCCATCCAAACACAAACTCATTTACGAGGTATTAAAATTATACGATGAAATTGATGAGCAAAGGATACATAACGAAGTACAATCAATGTATTTATTGAGTCGATATTGAAAATATGGGTAATATCAATGTTGTCCCATATGATCAATATGTGAAACAAAGTGAAAGTGAGATTGTACCAAGTGATGCATCTTCGTAGTCAATAATGATTATGTTTTTGATGAATTCACCGCATGTGCCTCTGATGATTCTCATCATCTCGAATCGAATGCCTATAAAGAACGTGTTGCTATTTATGAACAACGTGCAAAATTTGAGTTGACCACCCGTGAGCGTGAAATGGATGACCAAATGCGCATAACTATTAGAAAAAGTAGGTTTAGAAGAAGTATTAAAACAAGAGTTAAACTCCTTACAAGAAAAGCTTTCTAAAGCGCTAAGCAAAACAAGAACTTCAAGAAAATGTTAAAATGCTTAAGCAAGAATTCGGTGCTAAGGAATCAAAACTTTTGAATGATTTTTCTAATCTAAAACCTTGAAAACAAGCTTGAAAATAAGTTATACGTACAAGGAAATACCATTGATCGCTCACTTAATCACTAAGCATAGAGTCTTAAGCGATAAGCATAGCATTTCCTTGTTGAGGAACCAAATCCAGAGGTCATTAAAAAGGCTAGAAATGCTCATAAGGTTCTTTATGATGGCAATGAAATCCTTAAACCTAGACAGAAACCTAGTTGCGTTGAGTGCACTGAGGAAGATAAGAAATCAGATGAAGTCTCTAGGGAAAAGATGAACAAGAAATTAGATGATCCTAAATGTAAATAGAAGAAAACAAATATCACACCCCATGATTACAAGAAAGAGAATTGGATTTCTTTGAACATGTTAAAGCCTCAGACGTTGTTAACACCCGAACAAGTGTTCTGGAAAAAGGATTTAGATAAGCAAAAAGCAGAGAATCTTGTTGTAACGAACCCTTCCTTTAGGAAAATGCCTTGACGATCGTGTATCCTCCAAATACACCAATGCATTTAGTACCTAGGACTATTGCCACTAAAAGCAAGACCTTAATCATCAATATGTTATTTTTCAACTATTTGTTGATTTTGAGAAAACTTGTAAGAAAATGATCACACCCACGGTATAATCAAGGGAAAGGGTTTTGAGCAAACAAAGAATGTTATTTAATCAAGTCATGCCTTTCTTTAAACAACTAAAAGATCATTTTGAAAGTCTTAAAAAAAGGAATGAATTTAGACATTAAAGAAATGGAAAAGGAATTTGATGCAATGATATTTGAGGTTAGTGACTATGAGCGAGCACTAAAATATAATGAGATTGAGAGGAAGAACTTGCATACATTAAATTAGACTCTTATTACTGAATGTGTTGCTCAAGATGTGTTTTTCACTGCTACAAATTGTTCTATTAATGCTTCTCAATTTCATGAATTATCTGTTGCCCTGAAAGTCTCCCATGATCGTGTCATTGAGCTTGAAAAGACTAATTCTAAACTAAATGAGAAAATTGAACTGGATGATCACGACAATTTGGTTAAACATTTTCTAAATTAGAGGTTGAGCATTTTAATTTACAACTAAAATATCAACATCTTAAAGAAAATGTAAAACTTCAAATATCAAGACATCCTCGGATGCTCCGAGTTTGATGCGCTTTTTCAAATAAACAAACGTGATGAATGATTCATGCTCATTGTAACATGATCGTAAAATTGAAAGCCCAAATCTCTCAATTAAAGGGTGAAAAGAACAATGTGACTGGCTCCCAAATGCCTCCTCCTTTAGATACTCGAATTCTCAAACGTTTCATCTTCAAAACTTAGTAAATGCATTACAAAAGGAAAACGAAAGTTTTCTAGAAGAAAATGAAAAGGTTAAACGTCATTTCAATGAGTTATTTGAATCAATAAAGGTCACTGTAATAAAAACAACGAACAAATAGCTTCATTGCAAAAGGAAATTGAGAATCAAGAGCCGTGTAAAAGGAAAATGCCAATGACCAATGGGAGAATGGTGTATCAAAGGTTCACTCTTGTAATAAATATGCTTTGTCTGTGAAATATGTCCCCTCATCTCGTGAATAAGAAACTTGCTATTCAAACATATTTCTCATCCCTTAAGGATTGTCTAGAATGTCTCCGTGAGATTGTTGAAGAGGATAAGTTAGAGAAACCACTTGACAATGCAATTGGGCATGCATGCTTATATGCCAAACGATCTCAAGAAATTCTAGAATGCTTAATCATAATATGCCCTAAGTCCTTAGGTGAGAGAGTTAATCCTTTGATTCCGTGTTCTATGCCTTGTGCCAAGTATAATATCCATTTGATGCCCGATGTTTTGAATGTGAACTGTAGTATACCTTCAAGTAGTTCACATTCGGATCATTAAAGCTAAGAAAGCGAACTCTTGTGTGCCTTCTAGGAGTACAAATCCCAAGACTTAGTGTTAAGAAAGTGAACCTTAGTGTGCTCGCATGTAGTTCGATCCCAAAGACATCTAAACAGAGAAGCAAAGAGTAGCAAAACCAACTAATGTTCCCATTCCTCTACAGAGTAATCGGTGACATTAGAGCGAGCGGTCAAAGTCTTAAGACAATACAAGGAATGCGGGACCTCGCAAGCTAAGAATGTGCATTGGAAGAGAGTAGAAGACCAACCTAGGAACTTTAAGCTTGAGTCGAATAAAACGAATCGTGTTGATTCTAGTATTAGCCATAGGCGCATCGTAATTAATTTGAATTCGATACTATTTGCATACCTTGTAATGATGTCCGCTTGAATTTTGTTTCTAATCATGAATGTGGTGTGAATGTTTTGTCTAATCTTTGTCATACCCCGTTAATATTACTAATGAAAAAATCATGTTAAAAGGCTAAAAGGCAAAGGCGAAAGAGAGTTAGAAAACGGTGGAAACCCACGTGAAGAACATTTAGTAAGATAGGTTATCAATGGATACCATGGGCCATAAGGTTAATCAGCAACGCCCACTAGAAAATGGATGCCTCTTGGTAGAACTATTCCCTTAAGAAGTGAGCACACTTTGAATAGGAAAATACATACACTAGTACCGCATCTATTCATAATGATTCCATTGCCTCAATTTCGATTTGAATGCTTCTATTTACGATGTGGGTGTTCCAACCATTGTTACTAACCAAATGGAACCCATTCTTGCATGGGATCCCAATTATCCGCTTATCCATTCTTGTTCGTGTTCAATCGATATCGCTCAAATCGCTCGTGGTACTGAACTCAGTCGCTCCAAGATATGATGGCGACGGTCGGAATGATTATTTCGGTGCTATTATGGGTTATGGAGATTATGTTGTTGGTAAAGTGTTATCTCGAGGTATATTATGTAGAAGGTCTTGGTCATAACTTTGTTCTCTGTTGGTCAATTGCGATTCGATCTAGAAGTAGCCTTCAGAAAACATACTTGTTTCGTTAGAGAACTTGATGGTAAGGAACTTTTAAGAGGTTCACGGTTCAAATCTATACACCATCTCTATCGAAGATATGATGAAGTCTTCTCCAATTTGCTTGTTGTCAAAAGGCTTCTAAAACAAAGTCATGGTTATGGCATCGTCGTCTCAATCACTTGAACTTGGCACCATCAATGATCTCCGTAAAGGACTTAGTTGTAGGTTTACCTAGACTTAAGTATGAAAAGGATCATCTTTGTTCAACATGCCAATTGGGAAAAAGCAAGAAGTATGCCCATAAACCCAAACCTACTAACTCGTCACGAAGTTCTTCATACAATTCACATGGACTTATGGACCCATGAGAGCTGAGAATATCTTTGGGAAGAAATATGTGTTAGTTGTGGTTGATGATTTCTAGATTCCCCGGTAAAGTTCTTAAAGACAAAGGATGAAACTCCGGATATCATCATCAAACTCATCAAACAATTGCAGGTTCGTCTTAACAAAACGGTCGTAATCATCCTAATGCAGACAATGGAACCGAGTTTGTTAACAAACAACTTAGTGAGTTTTATGAAAGTATTGGAATCACCATCAAAGAAGTGTTCCTCGAACTCCTCAAGTAACGATGTAGTTGAAAGACTAAGTCGAACTCTTGTGGAAGCCGCAAGGACAATGCCGATTTACTCAAAAGTTCTAATGTTTTCTAGGGTGAAGCCATCGCCATCGCATGCTACACCCAAAATCGATCCCCGATTCACACCGCTCATGGAAAAACTCCATATGAACTTGTCCACAACAGAAAACCTAATCTTTCATTCCTTCGTGTTCGGTGCATTGTGTTATCCAACTAATGAGGGCTAAGATTTAGGCAAACTTAAAGCTAAAGCGAGACATTGGAGTATTTGTAGGTTATGCACCAAATGTAAAAGGATACCGAATCTACAACAAGAGAACCCGAAATATCATGGAAATAATTCACGCCACGTTTGATGAGTCGATCGGTCAAATGGCTACTGGACAACCTAGTTCGGACCCGCACTTCAAAACAGTCCCATTGGTTCATCCCTTGTACCAAATTTCTCTCCTGCTATTCTATATGTACCTCCTACTGAAGATGATTTTAAGAAATTGTTTGATCGGATGTTTGATGAACTCTATGAGCCAAGTGCTAATGAGGTGTCTAATCCTACAACAGAGGCTGCTCATATTCCTGTGAATGAAGTCAATCCTTTAGTCTCAATATCATTAAGTCAAGAAGCGCCTGCTGCTGATCACTTAGTCTCATCAACAAATCATCTATCTTCGAATGTACATCATGGAACAGCCGCATCAATGATGAAGTTAATCCCTTTGCTACCCGAAGATGCTCCATTTGAAAACATATTTGCTCTCGAATCATCATCGAACCATCTTCTTGGGAGACATCGACTCGCTACCTCGGTCCCCTCAACAACCGCCACATGAACACCTTAGAAAATGGACTCACGATCATCCATTAGACAACATCATTGAAATCCTCTCGTCCTGTATCAACACGGAAACAACTTGCAACCGATGCCTTATGGTGCTTCTTCAACTCCGTACTCTCTAAGATCGAACCAAAAGATGTTAAACCGCCATGAATGAAGACACCGTTCAATGCCATACAAGAAGAAATTCATGAGTTTGATCGACTTGATGTATGGGAATTAGTACTGCTCCAGATTGTGCTATGATCATTGCTCTAAAATGGATCTTCAAAGTGAAACTTAATGAGCATTGTGATGTCTTAAAGAACAAGGCTCGATTGGTTGCTAAAGGATACCGTCAAGAGGAGGGTATTGACTTTGAAGAATCTTTTGCCCTGCTATGCCAGACGAGGCAATCGTAATCTTCTTGGCTAATGCCGCAAGTAAGAACATGGTAGTCTATCATATGGATGTTAAGACAAAGATTTCGAACGGAGATCTTAAAGAAGTCGCTCACGCCACCAACCGTATGATTTGTGAATCAAGAGCATCCTACTCACGTTATCGCTTGAAGAAGGCTCTTTACGGTTTGAAGCAAGCTCCAAGGGCATGGTATGATACGCTATCAAAGTTTCTTCTATCTACCGGTTTCAAAGAAAGGAGCATTGATCCTACATTGTTCACCGTAAAGTCGCAAACATTTAATTCATGTTCAAATTTATGTTGATGATATCATCTTTGCCTTGATTGACCCCAATGAGTGTGACCATTTTTCAAATGAAATGGGTTCAAAATTTCAAATGTCGATGATGGGACAAATGTCATTTTTCTTGGGATTACAAATTTCACAAAGTCCCGAGGCATTTTCATAAATCAATCTAAATATGCAAATGAGATCTTAAAGAAATTTGGATTCGATTCTAGTGACTCGCTGACACCCCATGATTGAACGAACTAAACTAGACGAGGACCACTCGTGGATCATGGTAGACCATGATTGAACGAACTAAACTAGATGAACGAACTAAACTAGATGAGGACCACTCCGGGGCCACGATTTGATCTTGTTCAAATTGCTAGCTTTTAAAGGTGTCTAACAATTTTAAACTTCTTCCGTATGATAAATCCAGCTGCTCTTCATATCTTTCGAGCTTTCTTCATATGGCACAAGTACAGAGTCTTCCCTTGCCATGTTCACTATTGACCAGGAGGTTTTGCACCGAGGAGGTGGTTCGATTCTGATTCGAGTAGTGTACCTCCTCGTCTCGATTGTGTATCTTCGTAGCTTTCAGTCAAGAGCTTTCTTGGTGGTTCGGTGTAGGAATAGGACAGCTTCCGAGAGGGAACTTTCTTCTTTGGAGTAGGTTTCTTTGGGACCTTCCTTTACTCTCAGGCTTCGTGCACTTCCAAGACTTCCTCTTCGGTTCTCCGGTAGGTGTTCGAAGGCTTTTCATCGAGATGACCAACTTTGCCTTCTCATCGCTACCCGATACCTTTTGTACGTTTCAAGCTTCTTGATTTCGTCAACAATAGGTGATCAAGTAATACAAGACCGTTTCTTTGTTGACGATTCCTTGATTCGGCTGGATAGGATAGGCTCACCAATATGTCGTGATTGTCGGGTCATTGAGCCTCTTGGGGATATCGTGATGAAGTCCAAGTGCTCTCGGATCAACAGTTTTGTGTATCCGACATAGGGAATCTTCGAGCCAAGCTTTTTGAGAAATGACATCATGTCATCCCATATCGCTGCTTCAATCTTGATGTCCTTTTATTGATCAATGACCGTAAGATTTGCGTTCCATGAGCTTGGGATGCTCATAGCCACCGTCACGACCGAGAGATGACTTAGTGATGATGATGTAGAGGGTTCTCCACAGCTTGAGGAATGTTCTTAAGCTCCACATGAGAGTGATTAGAGATAGTTTCGAAGCTTCATCATAGCCAATATCAATCAAGAATTGTAGAATTGTCTCCTCAGAGGGTGTGGCATAGAAGTCGGTTGGTACGATTTGAATGAGAAGAATGCACCGTAAGTCCGCATGAGTGATAGTGACTTGTTTGTGATCGAGAGTCACAATCACTACACTTTGACCCTTGATCCTTTGCATTGAATTCGCACTGTTGAATGTAGATCTCCCAGATCGTAGCAGTGTGAGAGCATGTTTCGGTAGGGATGATTCTTAAGAATATCCACAAGCAATGAGACAAGAAGATTCCGAGCATGTGAGGGTTTCAATGTCAACCCTTAGGTTGTTCTTTCCAATCTTTCTCGGATAGCCATTAGGAAGATGTCGAAATTGTGAGAACTTCGGTGCATCCACATTCATTTGAGCGACCATGTCGTGATCTCAAATAACATTAGCCGAAGAACCAACATATCGAAAGACATAATGTTAGTCAACGTAAGGTTTTATTGTCTAATTATTGAATGTACAAAGGTCAATGATTGTTACGAGTCCTAAGTCACTTGTCTCGTCCAATAGTCCAATGACGTCGTGAAACGTTTTGTGAGTTAGTTAACTTTAAGTTTTAAAGTTTATGTTATCACTTATAGTTCACAACATATCAAACGTTTAAGTTTATTAGTGACATTGTTGGTTTCGTGATGATATGATTTATTTATTTACAAGTTTGCACGCGTAACAGTTCATAACGAAGGTTTGATCAAGGCTTATGCGTAGGAATAGTAGCTTATGCGTAAACAGGAGAAGTATACGCGTAGACGCAAGCTTATGCGTAGGATCCTTACTTACGCGTAAGAAATATTACGCGAGGAAAAGAGGACCTTATGCGTAAAGCTTACGCCAGAGGCGTATAAAACCTTACGCATAAGGCTTACTCGTAAGAGTAGACCTTATGCGTAGAGTCATCACACGCATATCCTTCACGGGATACGCGTGAGTCCCATTGTAGAACCTTACGCGTAACGCTTAAGCGTAAAATTTCTCTTACGATAACTTTCTACGCGTAAGGTGATCCTTATGCGCGAGTTACAAAGACCTTGATTCTGAGTTTTATGCGAGCAAGCCCGAAATAAAATCATCATATCATCAATCTTAACACATATATTCATTTTAAGACAGATCATGGCATGAAACTCATTTTCTGAGTTTCACGCAGAGAAAGTCATACGCGTAAGTCAAAACCCTAAAGTTCATGAATTACGATATGATTTCTAGCCATAGAAATTGCACCAAGGTTTTTCCGGTAGTCTTAGATGTCATGTGAGCGTGTTAGCCAAGTTTTAACATCCAAATCTCGTGAATTAAAATACCCAAAAGCTAAGAACATTGATACGCTTACACGCTGCTCGGGGTCAAAGAAACTTCCTTTTCGTCGAGCAAGTTTTTCAACACCCTAGGCAAAGGAACCTAATCGTTGTAGTGTAGTATTAGGGTAAGCCACGGTATTGATATCATTCTCTGGGGAATAGGAATGCTAGTGAGAAGTTACTACGCTAAGGTTGGGGTTGAGGAAGATTATTTTTTATCTTTTTATGTTTTTAGAAAAGGAAAAGTACGAATCTCGGGTTTGGATTTGGGGGTTGGTATTTCACCGATTACTCTACTATTATCTAATTATCTAAACTAAGGTGGTGGTAGTCTATGTCTAATTATTATGTGCTCGTATGATAGTTTAAAGATGTGTTTACTTAGGTTTTACTACTCCTTAATTATCTCCTATTGGTGGTTGAATTGTCACGTCCTTATTCCTAATTGCGTTGTGTGTCTAAAGTTGTAGGGTATGCGTTTCTCCTAACTCTTTGAAGTTACCAAAGGGTCTCGCCTACAAAACCCACAAGGGATGATAAACTCTAACTCTAAGGCCTCTTTGGATAGTTTAGCTTACAACAACTCAAAGTGCTATAACCTAAGGTTCACAAAGATTAATCAAGCATTATACACAACGAATGACCTATCGCATTACTAGATCATTAATCAACTAAGATAAGAAACAACCAATCAATATTCAATAATTAAGTTTCATATTCCTAAGCAAACACACAAGTAAATTAGCCGGACATGGAGAACATGCAAGCATACACACAAATAATTGAAGACATAATTAAATTAATGAAGTAAACAACTTATCTTGGTGTAAGATAGGGTTTAGAACCCTAAAATACGACCTTGGTTCGGTTTAGGTTTTACCCAAAAGTTTACCCAAAAGACTACTCTAAAACTAAAAATTGGATTCTATATATAAGATTACATGTGTGTCATCATTAGGGTTTCGCCTTGGCTGTTAATCTTGCGACGGCGTCACCTTATGCTTTGACGCCGTCCTCTTTAGCTTCGACGCCGTCTGATTGAATCTAGGCCGTCCGAGTTGCGATGGCCTACTCTTTTAAAGCCCGACGCCGCCCTTCAAAACTTAGCAATTTCTCTTCGAGCAGTCACAAATTCCTCCGACGGCGTCATAGACAACAAATGACGCCGCCCCTTGTAATTTAGCAACTTGAGTGTCTCGATTCTTGACTTTGGCCATTTTCTTCATATATCCGCCTTTTCGTCCAAATAAGTGCCATTACAAGTTTGCCTTCAAGAGACCTAAAAAGTGAAAAGGAACGATATTAAGCAATAACAGATACAAAAGTGATCAAATAAGGGCTTAAATGACCCTCAAAAGGTACATTTTAAAACCTTATCAAATATCCCTACACTTGGTATTTGCTTGTCCTAAAGCAAATGTGCTTTTAGCCAATTAATTTATAAGTTGGGGTCATGAAGCATTGGTTTAAAATAGTCCACAACACATATAAGCCCAAGAAAGTCATAACAAGCACAGAATTACATACTAGCACCTCACATGGGGTGTTTGGATACTCACATCTCTCGGGTGTATATGAAATATAACAAATTGGAAATGAAAGATAAACACTCATTAACCGGTCCTAGTACATAGATTACCATAGGCTTGAGAATAGATCAAACCTCCATTGCTTTGGCGTAGCACCTAGGAAAGACTATCAAAGAGGTCTTTAAAGGGTTGTAATGTAAGGCTTACGGTAGGGAAACAAAGGGTTTGGTGGGATAGGCTTTTTAGTGGTGGCAAGTCAAAATCTCAATGTTACATGCATACGTAAGAATGGCGTTGCTAAGCCAAGACTCGACACTCTAAACTCTATATAACCCAAATAAACAAACATAAATTTAAAGATAGATGTAGGATGGTAGCCTGCTTTTTTTTTCACTTTTACTCTACCATCCTCTACGATAACATCAAAATAATAGGATTTATAGACATCCCTACACTTGAGTTTTATTACTCTAACACTAATATGACCGAATTGAAAGATCAAAACACTTGGGGTACATTATTACGCAAATAAGGGAATTGGCGTTCCCTTTTAGTCATTTAGCAACTCAAAACTGTGTACAAAAGATATGACTCAACTTAGCAACTCATGCAAGCAACTAGATAATTGAACTAAGGTTTTGGGTGATAACAATAATGCACTAAAAGTGAGTGCATACAAGGTAGGCTAAGGCGATTTGGGTGTATATTTGGGGGTGGGGTGTAAACAATGCTCTTCATTGATAGTCCGGAAAACCGAAACATCAAGAGAACCGCGAAAAGGATAGGCTCTGAGGGTTTAACTAGGGGTATCGTGTACTAAAGATGAGTACAACGCAGAGGTGTGGGGGAATTACTCTACCGGTGTGGAAGAAGTAATTATATTACGGGTATCAAACAAGGGTTATCCTAATGCCTCTTATCATTTAGTTATTCCTAACTACACAAGTGTAGTCTTACTAGCGATCTCGGGATGCATCACAAAACAAGTTCTAGAATCTAATATACTACCGGTTCACACTCTAAGCATTAAAGATGAATGCTTTAATTCCTACTAATCTAAGGGTGATCCTCACATTTTTGGTGGAATTTAAGTGGTAAAGGGTTTTGTGCTAGTCATATAACTTCCTATCCGTGAGACGCTTTTGTTAAGACTAATGGCCCACTCCTATATATTATGAAAATTTTTAAATTTGGTTCCAAAATTACCCTAACCGACATTTTCTCATGGTTTATTACGCAAATGCAATTGGACAAAGCAAATAATCAAGGATAAGCATAGTTTCAAAGTTCCCGTTTTATTTTCCCTCCCTACACTTAAACTGAACATTGTCCCCAATGTTCCCCGAAAGTATCAAAGTTATGATAAAATAAGGTAATCAAAAACTAAAGAAACTAATACTCCCCTGATTAGCTCGGTAGGATCCGTGTGTGAAGTAGTGGTTAAATCCTTTCCAAGAAGAATGTATGCGTGAAAAGCTCCTTCCAACTTTATGTATCTTCTTCTTGATAAACAAAACCTGCACACTTGAAGAAAACAAACGAAACCTTCGCGTAAAATCGGCGGTAATAATATATATAAGACTCACCGAACTAGGATATAATGCTTGTGGAATGGATGTTTACGAATTTCTAAGAAAATTAAGACCCGAAAATTCCAAAAATTTTAAGTAGCTCGTAAAACGAGAAAATTAACTGATGTTTTACTCCTTCTTGATGTCACAGTTGCAATCTCGACGCAAAGTTATCCCGACAAAACCGGTCTCACGATTTTCCGAAAAATTCGGAAAATTTACATCTTTAGAATCGAAAAAATCATAAAACATTCATTATGACTCGATACAAGCATTTGACTCGAACAAACATGCAAATATATCTTTAATTAATTGTTATTCTCATGTTTACGCTTCTTATGAAAACGTGTGTAATCCTCCTACACTTATCCTTTATGTAAAATACCTTTATATGCAATTAAGACGAGGTTAAAACAAAATAAAGCATTTTTACAAATTTAAACATGAGATTAAACAATCAATAAAAGATATATGACACAAACAAGCAAACAATTAAACATGGGTTGCCTCCCACTTAAGCGATTTTCTTTATTTAAGATTCTTGTAGCTAGACTCGTAGTCGTGTCCCTACGTTACTTCATTACTGTCACATTTTTCCTCATGACGGTCTCCAGTGGGTGGTTCCATGTTGTAGAAGTGCCCTATGATACACCTCTCTAAAAGTTCGTCCTCTCCCACTTATTTCTATATTCCGGTCCTAAGTTTAGGCAATCCTTATAGAAATCGAAAATCTTGGCCATTACATAATCCACTCCTTTCTTTTATCCTCTTCATTCCTATAATAGACCGACATTAAGTTCCTTTTCATCATTAGAGAGTGATGAAAACTTCGATCTTAAACGGCATTTGGTAAGCTATGTCGTCGGCCTCATCTTTGAATCGCACCGCTCCTAACGAGGGATCATAGGTCATCCGGTGCTTTCTATGAAAGGTCTCCCTAGAATAACGTGGGATAAGCTAGGATCTATGGCCGTACTAATATCATCCACTATTATGAAGTCCGTAGGGAATGTGAAACTACCTACAAAAACGGGCAATCCCTTAATTCTACCAAGAAAATTGCAACTAACCTTAGGGTTTTCGGGATCTTGCCTAGTTGGGATAGGCTTCTTCATCACCCAATTGTAGTAAGTGCTAGTCATTATGTTGATTGGAGACTTGCGATCAATGTAGGCCTTTGCCACGAAAAAGACGTCCCATGCAACATGGTATATTGAGGTTCCAAGGGTTCCCAAACTTGATCCTAGGGATTTTCCTAACATACATGTAGCGGAGGTCACGACTAAGTGAGGGTGGCGGATAGCTCTTCTTCCGTAGGAAACTTATTGAAATAGTCATTGTCTACTTCATTTGTTCCTTGGTCGTTTCATCTGTCGGTGTTTCCTTAACCTCAAGTATCATCTCATGGCTCGCTTCGTCATTTGTTCTATTAGGTTTTACTAAAGCTATGGTATTGACGAATTGGACATGCTTAGCCAACTTACTTGGGTCCTTGATCTCTACACCGGAAGTTTCGGGGGTTGAGATAGAATTAACCTTCCTATCACTATTGGTTATGGCTTTCTAAAGGTTATCTATCTTCCTATCCATATCGGCTTGTTGTTGGTTGAAACAGTCCGAGAGCTTAGCTATTTGGGCTTCTTGGGATGCGACAAGTTGTTGCAACATTCCTTCAATGTTTTGGCTAGGGCCATGAGATAAGGGTAATGAGAAATCATTAGAAGTGAATTCTTTGGTTTGTCCCCAATAGAAGTCGGGCTTGCCCTTCCATGCTTCTCGGTGTCATTAAAGTCCTAGGTCCGGTGTTGCAGGAATCTTCCTCCCGCTCCATTAACACGCGAGGATGCGAGTCAACGGAAGCATGTTCTGGGGATCGGTGTAAGTGGCGCGTGTTATGAGGATCACTACACGGCTCACACGAGGAGGAAACTTTGTTCACATGGCGTGAAGACTTAGGATTTTCGTAAGAGCTCATAAGGAATTTTACTTGATCTTCAAGTTCAAGCATCCTACGGGAAGGTTGTGAGTCAATTGGAGGCAAGGAGATTGCCTTAACGGTTTTGGGCAACTCACGGGGGTCATTCCAACTTTCGTTATCATAGAGAGCAAGGTCCTCTATTATACCCCATGATTCTTCCGCGGTGAGATCACTAAGTTTTCCACCGGCCGCTTGGTCAATGGATCGCTTAGTGAGGAGTTATTGAAAGAGGTCACTCTGCTGAACCTCATAACACTGAAAGAGGTTCAGCAAAGGGATGAACCAATGGGACTGTTTTAAAGTGCGGGTCCAGATAGTGAGGAGTTATTGAAAGAGGTTCAGCAAAGGGTATGACTACTTCTATTCCACATGTTCCATCTGTTGATAAAGAAGGAGCAGATATGGTTAGGAAAGCTGAACAAGCAGCTGCTAAAGATAAACGAGCCAGAGAGGTGCTTGACAAAATGTATGCATTGCGTGGTGATGTTCCAAGTCCTTCTAGTTCTACTTCTTTCATTCCTACTGAAGGTGTCCTTGTTGCATCTGAGAAGGTATCATCGTCTGTCTCTATGGGGATTTATATACCAAGTCGGAGGGGGAAAAGGATGTCTAAAAGGAGACATATTGATCTAAGGAGATATGTGAGATCAGTTGGGACACACACCTCTAGGGTTCAAAAGTCTCACTGTGGGTAGTTCTTTGGATCTAAAGGTCACGATTCAACTTTCATTAAAGAGGATCTCATTGATGCTTTTCTTGAGGGGTCTCATGGTGTATTGACTACATGGACATTGACCGATGGACGTTTAACACCATCTATAGGTTGGATCAATCTTCTATGAATTTTACTTTCTTGAAGGATATACTTCATATGGTGGATAGGCAAGATTTGACTACTCTTCATGGTCTTGTCACACAATATTATGATACTCATACTCCACAAGGATCTGGATTGTATTTATTGGGTGATCTTCAAGTTTTGTTTGACTCTCAATCTCCAGATGGTAAAGGGTATTCTATTTGGAAGAATTCACATAAGTGGAAGGTTGAGACTTGTAGATTTTATCCTATCCCAAGTGTGCATGTGGTGGAGACAAAGTGTGGGATGACTGTGTGTATGTTCTCTGATAAGCTTTATCCTTTGTCTGTGAAATTGATGCAAGGAATGCTTAGAAAGAAGTTGGAAGATCCTCCTGATCCAGTTGGTAATGATATGTTACATTCTGAACAATTGATTGGATTGCTTAAGACTCAGCTTCTGCAACATCAAGCATCTTCTTGATTATGGTCTCTTGTATTATTTAGTATTATTTCTTTCTTTCTTTGTTTTATTCTTAGCTAAAAAAAATTATGTATATTCTTTGTTTGTCTAACTTTTCTTGCAGGTTTGTTGTACATTGTTGATGGTTATCGACTCACCAGCTATGGCTTGTGTACATCAAAGAGTTGGCTAGTCCAAAGGGTATAGCTTTGGTAAAGACACATCAAATCTGTTGATAGCTGTAATGGTTTGCTCAAAATCATAGGGTATGCAACTCACCCATGCTTAATTGCTGAGGGTTGTATGGTCATCAATTCACCATGGTTTATTCCTTTTGGAATCCAAGAATTGGCTAGCCTACAAGTATATGGCTTGTGGTAAAGGCGTGGAATACCATATTGGGTTTTCAATTCACCAAAGGTGATTCTTTCCCTAAGAATTGACTAGTCCCGAGCAAACGGCCATGGTAAAGACATCTCAAACCGTTTATGGTTGCCGATTTGCTAATAAATCGAGATGGTTATCATGTACCATAGTTTTCGAACTTAAACATATGGCTACCCAGTAGTAATGGCTATTGGTAAAGAGACATCAAATCCATTATTATCAATGATTCACCTCTCATAGGAGTTAACACACCGGATGTGATGAGAATAGTATGAAACTAATATGTTTTGATGTACATTTTGTCATTTGTTCTTTGCAAAGATCCGGCGTTTCAAAGTTTTGTCATCATAGAGATGTACGCTTTGGTTCTTTGTCACGATATTCGAGTACAATCCTCTAGTTCGAAGTGTTAATGATCTATCAAGAACCGGAACTTAACCTAGTCAAATTCCGGTTTAGGGAGGATTGTTGGGAATTTACTAAGTAAGAATTATGTCAAGTTATCGATGGATGGATTCTGTGAAGTGCAAGGATTCTCAAGAAGTAATCATCAAGTAATAAAGCCGATAGTTGGTTTCATGGAGATAGATATTCCGTATTCTATAGTTAGTTAGGATATGCATGAGCTTTATTAGGAAGTGATAATGTATTTCTTATTTAGTTTTATGTTTATACGTTTCTTGGGAAACGGTTTAGGGTTCCTTGTCTATAAAAGGAACACAATAGTATGAATGATGTACGGGTTGAAAAACAAAGTTTTAGTATTATAAAAAGATCCATAGAGGATCAAAGAAGTTCTTAGTTATTTGTGTTATTACTTGTGTTTGATTTCCGCTATAGAATACAAGTTATAGAGACTGTCTTTTAGTGTGTTTGTGATTACATAAGCATAACTAACGATCTACGGGTGCTCAAAGATCTATCAAGGTCTAAGGTTCAACAGATGAGGATGAACAACCGGTGCATGATTTGGCACAAAACAATCCCAATGTCTTCCAAGTTGTAGATTGTGATGCATTTGACTCTGATGTTGATGATGAACCAACAGCACAGACCATCTTTATGGCAAACATTTCTCCAATGGTCTCATCACCTCAACAATCTGATCCTTCCAAGGATTCAATCATATCAGAGGTACTAAAACTATATGATGTGGTTGATGTGCAAAAGATTCACAACGAAGTACAATCAACAGAAGTCATTGAATCAGATATTGAAAATATGGGTAATAGCAATCTTGTCCCATATGATCAATATGTGAAGCAAGATGAAAGTCTAATTGTACCAAGATATGCATCTTCTGCCATCAATGATGAATGTGTGTTTGATGAGTACACTGATTATGTGCCTGATGATTCCATGACCATTAAACTAAATATCTATAAGGATCAAGTTGCCATCTATGAATAGCGTGCTAAATTTGAGCTGACCACACATGAGCAGGAAATGGATAGCCAAATGCGTACATTAATCAGAAAAAGTAATTTAAGGGAAGAAACATTAAAACAAGAGTTAAACTCCTTACAAGAGAGACTTAATAAAACTGTTAAGCAAAAGAAAGAACTTCAAGAAAATGTAAAAGTGCTTAAGCAGGAGTTCAATGCAAATGAATCAAAACTTTTAAATGATTTTTCCAACCTTAAAACTTTGAAGAACAAACATGAAAACAAGTTGTACGTACAAGGCAACACCATTCAGACTGCTCACATGATCACTAAGCATAGAGTATTAAGTGATAAGCATAGTATTGGCCTTGTAGAAGACCCCAATCCCGCGTGTCTTAAGAAAGCAAAAACAGCTAATAATGTGATTTATGATGGTAGTGAGATTCTTAAGCCTAAAAAAAAGCCAACTTGTATAGAGAGCACTGAAGAGGATAAAGAGTTAGAAGATGCCTCTAGAGAAAAAATGGAAAAGAAATTAAAAGATCCTTGGTGTGTGAGTCATAATATAACATTTAAAACTCCCAATTACACTAAGGATAACTGGATAGCCATTAATAAGTTCAGACCTCAGACTCAATTAACCCCTGAACAAGTGTTTTGGAAGTTAGATATGGAAAAGAAAAAAGCTGATGAACTTATTGAAAAGAATCCTCCCCTTAGGAAATTGCCTCCAGCTACAGTGTATCCACCCAATACACCAATGCATTTAGTGCCTAGAAATCTTACCTTTCAAAGTAAAACCTTAATCAACTTATATGTAGTTTACCAACTATTTGTTGATTTCGATAAAACTTATAAGAAGAGAATCACACCGATAGGAATTACTGAAGGGGAAAGGGGTTTTGAGCAAACTAAAGCATGTTATCTAACTGAGGTCATTCCATTCTTTAAACAACTAAAAGAACAATTCGAGAGTATTCAAAATGTTATTAACACTGAAGTGTATGAAATGAAAAAGATGTTTAATGAAATGGAAAACGAGGTTAAAACATATGAATGTGAGCTTAAATGTAATGAGATTGAGAGGAAAAATATTCACATTCTTAATGAGAATTTGATTTCTAGATGTATTTCTCAATATGTGTTTTATAATGTCATGAATTATTCTATTACTGCTTCTCAATTGCATGATTTATCGATTGCATTAAAAGTCTCACAAGATCGTGTCAATGAGCTTGAAACCAAAAATTCAAAATTGCATAACAAAATCGAAAGGGATGATCATGATAACATGGTCAGGCATTTTTCTAAACTAGAAGTTGAATATCTTGATTTACAATTAAAATATCAACATCTTGAAGAAATAATTAAAACTTCAAATGCCAAGACATCTTCGGATGCTTCTGAGTTTGATGCATATTTTGAAATAAATTCTCGTGATGAACAGATTCAAGCTCACTGCAACATGATCCGAAAATTGAAAGCTCAAATTTTCCAATTGAATGGTAATTTGAGTGAAGTGACTGGCTCCCACGTGCCTCCTCCTTTAGATTCTCAGAATTCTCAGAATTTCCATCCTCAAAACCTCATTGATGTATTACAACATTAAAATGAGTGTTTTCTAGCGGAAAATGAAAAAGGTTAAACTGCATTTCAAAGAGTTATATGAATCAATTAAGGTCACTCGTGACAAGAACAATGAAAAGATAACGTCTTTGCAAAAAGAAATTAAGAATCTAAAGAATCAGGTAAAAGGGAAAATGCCAATCACTAGTGGTGATAATGTTGCACCAATTGTGCCTGCTTGTATTAAATATGCTGTGAATGTGAAGTATATTCCTCCTCATCTTAGGAATAATGAATTTGCATTTCAAACATATCGTTCGTACCTTAAGGATAGTTTAGAGAGTCTCCATGAGATAGTTGAAGATGATAAGATAGAGAAACCACTTGATAATGCGGTTGGGCATGCATGCTTATATGCCAAATGATCTCAGGAACTCTTAGAATGTGTAATTGCAACATGTCTTAAATCTGGTACTAGGCGAGATAGAATAGTTATGCTAAGTTCTATGCCTAAAGTCAAGCATGTGACATTTGATGTGCCACCTAAAGTCTCAGATCCCAGCACTTCTAGACCATAAAAGCAAAAAGTAGTAAAACAAACTAATATTCCCATCGTTCCTTCTACAGGAGTAATCAGTGACACTAAAGCTAGCGGGTCAAAGCCTTCAGGCAATATAAAGCTATATAGGACCGCGCGAGCTAAGTGTGATCAAGAGAAGAAAGTAGAAGCCCACCCTAAGAATAATAAGTTTGAGTTTAATAAGATGAATCGTGTTGATTCTAGTATTAGCTATAAGCTTACTGTAATTAATTCGAATTCTGCTACTATTTGCAAAACATGCAATGAATGTTTGATTTCTGGTAATCACTATGAATGTGTTGTGAATGATTTGAGAAATGGTGTTAAATCTCCAGCTAAAATTGTTAGAAATGCTAAACAGGTTAAGGAAGTCTGGAAGCCTACAAGGAAAAGGTTTAGTAATTATTGGAAGCCTACAAGGAGAAAGTTTAGTAATCTGGGTTATCAATGGAAACCTATTGGCCATAAATCAAAGTTAATGAATTTTGCCCTAAGTTGTCTAGATCTATGCCCACTAAGAAATGAAAGCCTACTGGTAGAATCATACCTTTAAGAAGTTGTCACACTTCAAATAGGTCCCTGTCACTACTAGTCTTGCTTCCACCATTATGATGACATAACTTCTAGAAATACTGTAGGTATACCAATTGCATGCACTAACCAATTGGAACCCATTATATCATGGGGATCCAAAGCTTCCAGTTATCCATACTCGTCTATGTTCAAATGCAGGTCGTACAAATCGTCCTTTGGTATTTGGACTCAGGCTGCTCAAAACATATGACTATAGATCGCTCTCCGCTCAAGAACTTCGTGAATAAGTTCATCGGGACTGTTAGATTTGGGAATGACCACTTTGGGGCATTTATGGGTTATGGAGATTATGTTTTTGGCAATAGTGTGATCTCCCGGGTATATTATGTGGAAGGTCTTGGTCATAATCTGTTCTATGTTGGTCAATTCTATGATTTTGATCTTGAAGTGGCCTTCAAAAAGCACTCTTGCTTCGTTAGAGAATTAGATGGTGTCGAACTTCTAAACGGAACTCATGGCATTAACTTGTACACCATCTCTATCGAAGAAATGATGAAGTCTTATCCAATTTGCTTGTTGTCTGAGGCATCTAAGAACAAGTCATGGTTATGGCATCCTCGTATCAATCACTTGAACTTCGGCACCATAAATGATCTGAATAGAAAGGACCTCGTAAGAGGCTTACCTCGGTTGAAATATGAAAAAGATCATATGTGTTCAGCATGTCAATTGGGCAAAAGCACGAAGTATGCCCATAAACCCAAACCAGCCAATTCCTTTATGGAAGTCCTTTAAACCCTTCACATGGATGTTTGCGGACCAATGAGAGTACAAAGTATAAATGGGAAGAAGTATGTGCTAGTTGTTGTTGATGACTACTCTCGGTTTACTTGGGTTAAGTTTTTGAGATCAAAGGATGACACCCCATACATCATCATAAAACTCATTAAACAATTGCAGGTTCGGCTTAACAAAACTGTTAGAATCATCCAAACAGACAATGGAACTGAATTTGTGAACAAAGAACCTAGTCAGTTTTATGAAAGAATTGGAATCAGTCATCAAAGAAGTGTACCACACACTCCTCAACAGAACTGCGTAGTTGAAAGACAAAATCGGACTCTTGTGGAAGCTGCACGGACTATGCTAATATTCTCAAAGGCTCCAATGTTTCTCTGGGCGGAAGCCATTGCCACTGCATGTTACACCCAAAACCGTTCCCTAATACATACTACTCATGGAAAAACCCCATACGAATTAGTTCACAACAGAAAACCGGATCTTTTGTTTCTTCGTGTGTTTGGAGCTTTATGTTATCCAACCAATGATGGTCAAGATTTGGGAAAGTTGAAAGCTAAAGCTGATATCAGATTTTTCGTTGGTTATGCACCTAATCGAAAGGGTTACCCAATCTACAACAAAAGAACCCGAGATATTATGGAAACTATTCACGTTACGTTTGATGAGTTGACTGAGAAAATGGTTCCTGGACAATCCAATTCTGGACCCGCATCTCAAATTTGACACATGGACCCATTAGTTCAAGTCTTGTACAGAATACTTCTCCTGCAGTTCCTTATGTACCTCCATCAGAAGAAGATTTGAAGAAACTGTTCGATCCAATGTTTGATGAATATTATGAGCCTCCAGCTTATGATAATCCTACATCACCAACTGTAGTTGCTCCTACTCCAACCAATACAAATGGTCCATCTGTTTCAATGTCTTTATCTCAAGAAGCGCCATTTGCCGATCAATCATCAGCATCTTCGAATCCTCAATCATCTTCTGTGGGGCAAGGAAATGCATCTGCTAATTATTTTGGAGATAACCCCTTTACAACTCTCGAAGATGCTCCATTTGAAAACATATTTGCCCCTGAACTCACTCCTGAAACATCTTTACCAGGGGATCCTAACTCTTCTACAATAGTTCCTTACCAATAACCACATGAACATCTCAGAAAATGGACACATGATCATCCATTAGATAATATCATTGGGAATCCTTCTTGTCTGGTATCTACTAGAAAACAACTTGCCACTAATGCCTTATGGTGCTTCTTCAACTATGTACTATCAAAGATGGAACCAAAATATGTCAAAACAACAATGTATGAGGACAGCTGGTTTAATGCTATGCAAGATGAAATCCATAAGTTCGATCGTCTTGATGTATGGGAATTGGAGCCTCCTCCAGATTGTGCTATGATTATTGCTCTCAAGTGGATCTTCAAAGTAAAACTTGATGAGCACGGTGATGTTCTGAAGAATAAGGCGAGGCTTGTGGCTAAAGGATATCGACAAGAGGAGGGTATTGACTTTGAGGAATCATTTGCTCCGATTGCACGAATTGAGGCTATCAGAATATTCCTGGCTAATGCTGCTAGCAAGAATATGGTAGTTTATCATATGAATGTAAAGACTGCTTTTCTTAATGAAGATCTCAAAGAAGTAGTTTATTTTAGTCAACCCGAAGGTTTTGTGGATCCGGAACATCCTACCCATGTCTACCGCTTGAAGAAGGCCCTTTACGGCTTAAAGCAAGCTCCTAGGGCATTGTACGATACGTTGTCAAAGTTCCTTTTGGCAAATAGATTCTACAAAGGAGCTGTTGATCCTACATTGTTCACCAGAAAGTCAGGCAAACATTTGATTCATATTCAAATATATGTTGATGATATTATATTTGTCTCGACTGACCCTAATGAATGTGATCGATTTTCAAAAGGGATGAGCTCTAAATTTCAAATGTCAATGATGGGACAAATGTCATTTTTCTTGGGATTACAAATTTCGCAAAGTCCCAGAGGCATTTTCATTAATCAATCTAAATATGCAAATGAAATTTTAAAGAAATTTAGATTTGATTCTTGTGAACCTGTTGACACTCCAATGGTGGAACATACAAAACTGGATGAGGACCACTCGGTAATCCCGGTTAATCAAACGAAATATCGTAGTATGATTGGATCCTTGATGTAGCTCACAGCCAGTAGACCTGATATTTTGTTCGATGTATGCATGTGTGCTAGATACCAGGCTAAGCCTACCAAAAAGCACCTTGAAGCGATTAAACGGGTCTTTCGATACCTCCAGGGAACCATTAACATGGGACTTTGGTATCCAAAGGACACCGGTATGTCACTAATGACCTATGCAGTATGCCGACCATGCAGGTGTCAAGAAACTCGTCGAAGTACGCCGGAGGTGCAGCTTTTGGGTGATAAATTGGTGAGCTGGTCTTCAAAGAAACAAATGAGTACTTCTATATCCTCTATAGAGGCTAAATAAATAGCCATGTCATCATGTTGTGCTCAAATCTTATGGATGAGATCCCAATTATCAGACTATGGCTTTGTATTCAACAAAATTCCTCCAGTCATCGTGATAACAAAGTGCCATCGCCTCTCACGCAACAATGTTCAACACTAAAGAGCAAAGCATATAGACATTTGACATCATTTCATCAGGGAACAAGTAGATAAAGGTGTGGTTGAACTATATTTCGTGAGGACTGAGTATCAGCTGGCAGACATCTCCACAAAAGCTCTTTCTAGAGACCGTTTTTAGTTTATTCTCCAACGACTTGGGTTAAAGAGTCTACAGCCGAAAACTCTCAAACGTCTTCAAGAGGAAGATGAGGAGTAAAAGGAGTTTCTTCACCTATTCTTTGTAAATATTTTTTCAAAAAAACAAAATACAACAATATAAAACCAACAAAAAGAAAATAGAAAAATATAAAATTTTCAAAAATCCATAAAAAATCAGAAAATTTGAAAAAGACCAAAAAATATTGTTTTTTCTCAAGACATTTCTTCTGGTATCGATAACATCTACGGTCTTAGAAATGTCATTCAAAAATGGCACGAGACTTTAGATGAAGTTCGAGCAGAAGGTGTAAATATTTTCTAAATCATGTCTCAAAATCGATGGCTTACTGTCATTTCAGGCAGTAGCTCGAGCTTAAAATGATGGATTGCAGTTATTTCAGACTGTAACCCACTTTTAAGGAAAGGACAATGCTATGCTAAATCGATTTTAAAATATCAAGCTCTGATCCTAAAAACAAAAGTTCATAAGGAACATTTGTCGCCAAAAAGACGAATGTTTCTTCACAAATATTTTTCATTCAAAGATTCTTCTGAAAAATATTTGTCTTCAAAAGTGATCAAAATTTCTTTGAAAATAACTCAGACTTAATTTTGAAAATCAACTGGATTTAGTCTCTGTCAAAATCTTTGTCACTCAATCAACAACTACGGTCATTGATTGAGGGGGAGAGTGATTTCAAACATTTCAAAAAGAATATTTTCAAACAATTGGTACCATGTAATTAGTCTGTTTTTAACAATTGGAACGAGTGCATGCTTTAAATCGTGATTTTCAACAGTTATACAAGTGCAGTTTATTGGACAAATAAATACATTTAACCATCAAAAATTCAAACTTGGTGCATTTTGGCTATAAAACTTGGTACAAGAGCATGTTACGTTGTTCCTTCCTCACTCAAATGGTACATGAGCATTTTACAAATGATACATGAGCATGTTAGATCAATGGAGATTAAAGTTTCAAAATCTGATCCTTATCAGTTAAGTGTTTTAAAACTAAGTCACATCTCTCCTCAAAAAGCTTTCAAAAATTAATTTAAATCAATTGGGATCCCAAATCTCAAAGGGTTTGAAAATTGTGATCGGGGGAGAGTTTGTGATTTAAATCAGAAATAAACTGATAATTTGGTGAGTGTTTTTAGAAATAAAATAAAATGCACTCCTTCCTACACGTGACAAACGATTTCAATTTTTCCATGCACATGTTAAGTGGGGAGCATTTATCTAAAACCAAAAAGGATTCAAATTTGTTTAATTTGACACAAAGTGCGTGATCTCTCCAATGTGTGCAAAACTCTTCGAACCTCGATGCACATATTGAGGTTGAGCAAGTAAAATGTTAGGTCACTAGTTTTACAAACACAAGTTATAAAGAAAGGAGATGAGGCGATTGAGCAAGCTCTAACACATACACACGATAGTAAGTATACGGTTATGAGAAGATGTATGTGAAAGAAAGAAAACTTGAACAACCAACCCTCAAATGAGGGTTTACAAGAGTATTTATAGGAGGGAAGCTAGGGCAACACTCCTAGTTCCCATCCTTTCTTATGTGGGCTTGGGCCTAAGCTTATGGGCCTTCTACATAAGCTTGACCTTAAACAAACATAAAGGCCATAATAAAGCTACCTATTACATATGAAATATAAATACTTGAAATACTGCTTAGGAGTGATTCCAACAATCTCCCTCAAGTATATATGAATGTAAACGGTGAAAGCGTTGATGTAATAGTAGTGTGACGCCTTCGACATTCTTCTTTCTTGTGAGAGGAATTGCCTTGATTCAACAATCTCCCAAAGGTAGAGAGATAGTTATCTTTGAACGCTTATGCTCGACGTCATCTTTAACTTTGTTCTTTGATCATTGTTCTTTGTGGTGAAAGTGATAGTATGTTGTTGTCGCATCACCGCCTCGTGTCCTGCTTTCGCTACTCCAAAGGTCTCCTCATCATTCTTCAACATGCTCACACGCCTATGACGTTGGAATTCAATGCTTGATGAAGTTCTCTAAGTCTTTAACTTTGTAGATTCTTTGGCTTGACGAAGAATCATTCTGACGGTTGTGTTGCTTTAGAATAGAACTTCCATTAGTGATGATGTTGGCGTGAGCATGAGAAGAATCAAGACGATCATCCCGCTCCGAGCTTCCATAAGAAGAAAACATTTCAAACGGTTAGTAATAAGCGGTTTCCGCACTTACAAGTTTGAACTCGAGAGTGTTAATAAGATAGTGTGAAAGCACAACTCTAATTTTACAAAGGCCGTTCTCGAACCGGAGTCCCACAAGTGAGATAACGCGATGTACCAAGTACATCTACAGCTCGATGAGTCGAGGTACACCAAGCATCACTCACGATTGTAGACCGTTTGAGACACACTCCGTAATCCACGGGAGTTACCGAGTGACCGCCGTGGTCTGTTTGATGTTGACCTCGCGGAGTTTCCATTCAATCACTAAGGATCACGATGTGAACCTCTCATAAATGTTCTCGATGCATTGCTAAGATCCGTGAAGGACTCGATATGAACCATCGATGTAACCACCGCATTTTTAGGTTACTTTTTATTTTCTAGAAATTACTATTCACCTTTACTATTCATATTTACTATTCATTTTCACTATTCTTCGTGTCAAAATTTTATTTCACATTCTCGTAAAATAAATTATTTTAGTAATGACCGAGAGTTCGACAATCGTTAGATCATTTTTGCAAAAGTTATTAAGGAAACATCGCTTTAGAGTTTCGCTTTAGACGGTCCACCGCTTAAACATCATGCGATAACTAAAATCAACTCGACAATTTTCCTCGCATCGATAAATTTTAGATCACTCATGATTAATTTGAGAATTTTTAAGATTTATTATTTTAATATTACCAAATAAGCCCAAATAGCAGAACAAAACTAAACTTACGTTTTAAACAATTCTACTTACATCCGGACTTAACAATTTCATGACTGTGTTTCTAATATGTTTTTGACACTTTTACATTTTTGGAAAAGTCAAACATATTTCCTCCTCCTTTGACCATAAAGGAATTAACCTTGTACGTTCTACATTTTTGCTTAAATCACAGAACTTTTAAACTTCACGAATAACTGTAGTTATCCCGCGATGATTAAAACCACATTTTAACATCTCATATCACTTTTAGACTATTTTAGTCTACTCTAAATAAATTCACGGTCGCTTCCGAAATTTCGTTTTTTTCGATAAACTGCGAATTACGTGTTTTTGACCAGATTTCCACTTTAAGCTGCTTTTGCACCCAATGAGACTTATCACCCATTTTATATTTTTATATGGAGTATAATGATGAGTTTCATCATTCCTACAAATTTCAGATTTTTACGATACCGGTTTACGCTTTATGGCTTTAAGAAGCGATTAATCCAACCAAAACTCACTCCGTAACCAAGATAAGATCAAACTAACCACATAAGTCATCTTATCTCTTCCATGACAGAACTTAGGGGAGTCATCATATTGGTGGCATCATCCTAACCTTGGTTCATTGATCATTACAAGTGTCCTAAACCTAACCATGGTTAATATTTAACCCAATATATGATTAACCAAACTTACCCTCCTATAAATAGCAAGTGATATACATCCCAAAGACCTCCACAAACTGAATTGGGTCGTTCATACTCTAAAATATCCATATCTTCCATCATTTGATCCATAAACTCCAAGTTTATGCATAAAAGTTCCAAAGATCAAGCTACTACATCAAATCTCTAGCAAGTTTAAGTGGTCTTCTTGAGTTTAAATCCATTCAAGTCACTTATTACTTCATCACCAACTCTTCATGTTTTCAAGGGTGCCAAGGTGTGGAAAGCTAGCTCAATCCAAAGTCTTAAGCGATCAATCAATGTCCTATCCTTACTAAGTTACACATTTCTTATTGAAAGCCAAAAGTTGTAAGCAACTTATCACCACCATCATCTCATCTTTATTATTCATAATCTTAACTATTTCATGCCATATATATAGTTACTATGTTGATTCATGATGTACATATACTCAATCACTTGTTATTAATTTACATATTGTCATAAAAGTAACAAACTAGTAAACTAGTCATATTATACACGTATGAGACCATTAAAAACAGTAACATAAGGACTTTATAACTTACATAATATGGTAGACAAGATAAAAGGTAAACATAGCAACTTGAACCATTCAAACGGACAAACGAGTCAAAAGTTATAGGCAAAAGAAGAAGCGAAACCAAAACGCCAAAAGCGCCATTTTGAAATCATATGGTTCGCCATTTTGAAAGTCATACTTCGGTCCGAATCATAAAAAGTTAAAACACGAAGTTGTCCGAACGACGCTTTCCTTTAATAGGAAAGAAGCTCGGACCTTGAAAACGCTTAAATAGGCCATAAATCTTTCAAAACAGAACCGCCAGAATATAGTCTCATAACTATACTTTTGTCACAACTAAAGCAAACCAAGAGGCCTAATGGCCATAAACCAAGACCACGGCTACGGCTAAGACCAAAGTTGAGTCTCAAGACCATGGTAGTCAAGACCAAAGTCACGGCAAGGCCATGGCTAAAGCCTCAAGGCTTGTTTACCCAAGATCGTTAACTAAGGTAATCATATATATGAAACCATCGAGAACTTGTAATAACCAACTTTACAATTTAGAAACTTGTAAGCTTTTCTTTAAACACTTGTGATATAAATTATGACGATATTTGTAATAACCATTATGATTCCTAATCAAAACCAAACAACCTTGTAACTTGTGTTTACAAACCATATGACACTTATGATATAAATAAAACTTATGTTTTATCTACTAAGTGCTACAAAACTAGGGAGCTTCATGTGAGGGTTTCATTTGAGTAAACGACGACGAGTTGTTGAATTTACGATTTAAAGTGTCCTAGCTCCTAACGCTTACTATATGACCTCTCGAATTATGATGGCCCGAACGGTAGTACGATATATAAACTATACACGCTTTCACAACTAGACCATTTCTATAAACAACATACACAAATACCATGTACTACATCATGATCAACATAGAGACGATATAGGATGGTTTATGTTTTCCTAAACATTATTCCAAACCTAAGTCGCAACATTCTATTTTAGGTTGCTCGTAGAAGTTCTCACGGATATCCATCATTCTCA
Source organism: Chrysanthemum lavandulifolium (assembly GCA_022545495.1). Lineage (NCBI taxonomy): Eukaryota > Viridiplantae > Streptophyta > Magnoliopsida > Asterales > Asteraceae > Chrysanthemum > Chrysanthemum lavandulifolium. The sequence goes on from CM040246.1 coordinate 99,015,374, forward strand.
TTATACATGTGATATCATTTATTAAGGTGAGTTCATAGCCCCACTTTCTATTACTTAATTGTTTTACAAACCCTTGGGGAGATACATGCTTTATTTTAAACCGAACACATTGCTTTCAAATTGTATGCTTATCTCGATTGTTTTATTAGTACTAAGTTACCGCATTTGCCAAACATAAGTCCCTAAATCATGAATCATTAATCACTATGTGAGAGTGGGCGAATATTGTGAATAGATCTATTGGGATTGACGAATCCCGCTTTGTGTTGGCCCCATTAAAGGCAAACAAACGCACTATATTTGAGTAACATTGGTAAAACGGCAATTTTACCTCGATAGAGCACGCACCGACATTTTCTCCAATTAATTTTGGAACACGTTAACGCCTTTGATTGCATGATGCTTAGTCTAATAATAACTGCTTTGGTTTTCAAACCATTGGTGTGAATTTATAACTCACACTACAAACATAATGTGTTCAACCATCAAACAAACTCTATGAATTCACTCAACCTTTGTGTTGACATTTTAAGCATGTATTTGTGTCCATAATGTCGGAAGTCAGTACGGAAGAACAAGGATATCAAGGTGCTATAAATTTTATTATCATTCAAAACCTCGTTTAATATATTTTGTAAACAATGGAACCAACGGGACCTCATTTTTGTAAACTCGATATTTATATAAATCGAATGATAAATCTTTAAAACGACTCCATTAGAGTTCGTTTTCTATTGTTATGATGTTGGTCATGAAGTAACACCCAGCTTTGAATTCACTGCGTATCACGAAATTGGGGGTGTTATGATTGGTATCGAGCGACGCTTATAGAGAAACGGGTCTAATTGAGACTTAAACTATAACTACATTTACAAACAAAACATTTTATAGCCTTCAGCTTCTCCAGGCTTCCATCGTCCAGACGATTATGTGACTTTTACGCATTTTAAGCTATACAAACATACTAGTATATTGATATATATACCTGACATAATTTTAATTATAAACAATGTACTCAACATATCTACGTATGCCTATTCTAAGGCATTACGGCACAATCATATTTTCCTAATCTCCCAATCATGCATCTACTCGTGCATTTTAGGATTTTGAAACTTCCTCCAAGACATTGTAACTGATTACAATGGTCTTTCCTACTTCATACACATTGTGAGATACAATGGTCTCATTCATTTTTTCAAGACACTGTGAGATACAAGTGGTCTCTATTATATTCTCGATAATCGTAAATCCTACAAGTGATCTCATTTATTTCTCAAGACATTGTGGGTTACACAATGATCTTTCCATCATCTCTTAGACATTGTGAGTTGCACAATGGTCTCTATTATTTCCTAGACATTGTGAGTTACACAATGGTCTCAACTATTTCTCGACATATGTGTGTTGCACAATGGTCTCAACTACTCCTCGATATTGTAAGTTATACAATAGTCTCTAAAATTATCTTATAAACATTATATGATATCGTTTACATGAAAACCGTCATACTATCAATTTCCTAATGGAAATACAAGAAATGAAATTTCTAAAGGACAAACTAGCTCATCATCTTCAAAAGTCAAGTTCAAAGAACTTTCTACATTCATCAAAATTCTCTTTTGAAACCTTCATTGTTAAAATGTCCGTGAATCTTAGAATTACTTAAGATTTCTTTTCCTTTCCTTTCCACACGATCTACCCATACTATCTTCTATGCAATGGAATGTGAAAACATAGGTTACAAGTCTTTTATGGCCAGGACTTGCAACTGGATGGTTTGATATCGCCTTTGCTTAGTGGATAATTTCTCAAAAGCTATGGACATATCACAAGTATACCTAATTTAGGTATTTGGAAAATTTATCGAACCTCGGCTAAATATAGTCTAGTCATCTATATTTAGCCTAGGGATAGTGGAACATAGTCTGACTAACTATGTTCGACTTAAATTTTTCAAACGCTAAGAATAGTTATACAAGTGTTATATTCAGGTTAATTTCCTTCTTAAACTCGATAAACCACCAGAATTCATTAAAAAGATCTAGAGACACGATAGTATCTTACCACTCAGCAAAATCTTAACATCTTATTTATGCTACCTTATTCTATTCTTTAAATTTTCATACATGAGATAATCCGAACTACTATCATGGGATAGTCATCAAATCTTCTCGTCATTTCTTAGAAGTACTAGCCTGATTAGGTTTCAAGGATATCATTCCGCCATATTTCTTTAAAATTCACTTATGATTTTAAAACTTGACATATCTACCTAAGAATACTGGTAAACATACACTACACTCTTCTAATCATCAACATATCAGTTCATTATCTGAACCCCATTGTAAGTCAATATATAAAACTTCACAAGATCACGCTTCCTTCAAACACTAGTTGACATAAACACTATAAGATATGACCTTCATCCCTAAACCATCTAAGACATGATCAACTTTAGAAATGGTTTGATAACCACTTGCCACTAGCAAGACTCTCCCTCACGATTTACGTTTTCACATCATTACAAACCATTTCACATCAACAATATCTTACACCTTTGATTAACAACAGTTACCCTAACAAACAACAAAACTATTCCATTTTGAGACACTATATAGACGAAAGTGTTTAGTTAACCATTTGCTGAACTAAGGTGTCAGAAATCACCCACGAAACAACTAAGGAAACCATACAAATATAAATTAGGCTCCATGCCGCACACTATCACCAAAAACTCCATGTTAAAAATTAAGGTTTTATTGATTGCCTCGATATAATAAGATATGATTTGTTTTGAGAATCAGGAAAAGCCAAACTTTAGGCATTTTGGACTCTATAAGATTTTAACAAAACCTTTTTGATTATCAACTTAAGCCACATGGAACATAATACTTTCTATGACCAGAAACTTGAAAACGCAAAGGTTAGGATTCGGCGTATACACCATCATGTTCCTAGACACTTCAACATCGGATAACACATCCTGAATTCCGGGACGGAATTCCCATTAAGGGGGTGAGACTGTAACCACCCGCATTTTTAGGTTACTTTTTATTTTCGAGAAATTACTATTCACCTTTACTATTCATATTTACTATTCATTTTCACTATTCTTCAGGTCAAAATTTTATTTCACATTCTCGTAAAATAAATTATTTTAGTAATGACCTGAGAGTTCGACAATCGTTAGATCATTTTTGCAAAAGTTATTAAGGAAACATCGTTTTAGAGTTTCGTTTTAGACGGTCCACCGTTTAAACATCATGCGATAACGAAAATCAACTCGACAATTTTCCTCAGATCGATAAATTTTAGATCACTCATGATTAATTTGAGAATTTTTAAGATTTATTATTTTTAATATTACCAAATAAGCCCAAGTAGCAGAACAAAACTAAACTTACGTTTTAAACAATTCTACTTACATCCGACTTAACAATTCTCAGATCGTGTTTCTAATATGTTTTTGACACTTTTACATTTTTGGAAAAGTCAAACATATTTCCTCCTCCTTTGACCATAAAGGAATTAACCTTATCGTTCTACATTTTTGCTTAAATCACAGAACTTTTAAACTTCACGAATAACTCGTAGTTATCCCGTATGACGAAAACCACATTTTAACATCTCATATCACTTTTAGACTATTTTTAGTCTACTCTAAATAAATTCACGGTCGTTTCTCGAAATTTCGTTTCTTTTCGATAAACTGCGAATTACGTGTTTTTGACCCGATTTCGACTTTAAGCGGCGTTTTGCACCCAATGAGACTTATCACCCATTTTATATTTTTATATGGAGTATAATGATGAGTTTCATCATTCCTACAAATTTCAGATTTTTACGATACCCGGTTTACGCTTTATGGCTTGGCTAGCGATTAACGGAACCAAAACTCACTCCGTAACCAAGATAAGATCAAAACTAACCACATAAGTCATCTTATCTCTTCCATGACAGAACTTAGGGGAGTCATCATATTGGTGGCATCATCCTAACCTTGGTTCATTAAGATCATTACAAGTGTCCTAAACCTAACCATGGTTAATATTTAACCCAATATATGATTAACCAAACTTACCCTCCTATAAATAGCAAGTGATATACATCCCAAAGACCTCCAAAACTGAATTGGGTCGTTCATACTCTAAAATATCCATATCTTCCATCATTTGATCCATAAACCCAAGTTTATGCATAAAAGTTCCAAAGATCGCTACTACATCAAATCTCTAGCAAGTTTAAGTGATCTTCTTGAGTTTAAATCCATTCAAGTCACTTATTACTTCATCACCAACTCTTCATGTTTTCAAGGGTGCCAAGGTGTGGAAAGCTAGCTCAATCCAAAGTCTTAAGCGATCAATCAATGTTCTATCCTTACTAAGTTACACATTTCTTATTGAAAGCCAAAAGTTGTAAGCAACTTATCACCACCATCATCTCATCTTTATTATTCATAATCTTAACTATTTCATGCCATATATATAGTTACTATGTTGATTCATGATGTACATATACTCAATCACTTGTTTTAATTTACATATTGTCATAAAAGTAACAAACTAGTAAACTAGTCATATTATACACGTATGAGACCATTAAAACAGTAACATAAGGACTTTATAACTTACATAATATGGTAGACAAGATAAAAGGTAAACATAGCAACTTGAACCATTCAAACGGACAAACGAGTCAAAAGTTATAGGCAAAAGAAGTTAGCGAAACCAAAACGCCAAACCGCCATTTTGAAACTGATTATGGTTCGCCATTTTGAAAGTCATACTTCGTCCGAATCATAAAAAGTTAAAACACGAAAGTTGTCCGAACGACGTTTTCCTTCAGTAATAAAGAAGCTCGGACCTTGAAAACGCTTAAACAGCCATAAATCTTTCAAAACAGAACCGCCGTAAATATAGTCTCATAACTATACTTTTGTCACAACTAAAGCAAACCAAGAGGCCTAATGGCCATAAACCAAGACCACGGCTACGGCTAAGACCAAAGTTGAGTCTCAAGACCATGGTAGTCAAGACCAAAGTCACGGCAAGGCCATGGCTAAAGCCTCAAGGCTTGTTTACCCAAGATCGTTAACTAAGGTAATCATATATATGAAACGACGAGAACTTGTAAAACCAACTTTACAATTTAGAAACTTGTAAGCTTTTCTTTAAACACTTGTGATATAAATTATGACGATATTTGTAATAACCATTATGATTCCTAATCAAAACCAAACAACCTTGTAACTTGTGTTTACAAACCATATGACACTTATGATATAAATAAAACTTATGTTTTATCTACTAAGTGCTACAAAACTAGGGAGCTTCATGTGAGGGTTTCATTTGAGTAAACGATCGACGAGTTCTTGGATTTACGATTTAAAGTGTCCTAGCTCCTCTAACGTTTACTATATGACCTCTCAATTATGATGGTCCGAACGGTAGTACGATATATATAAACTATACACGTTTTCACAACTAGACCATTTCTATAAACAACATACACAAATACCATGTACTACATCATGATCAACATAGAGACGATATAGGATGGTTTATGTTTTCCTAAACATTATTCCAAACCTAAGTCGCAACATTCTATTTTAGGTTGCTCGTAGAAGTTCTCACGGCATATCCATCATTCTCATTATACATGTGATATCATTTATTAAGGTGAGTTCATAGCCCCACTTTCTATTACTTAATTGTTTTACAAACCCTTGGGGAGATACATTCTTTATTTTAAACCGAACACATTGCTTTCAAATTGTATGCTTATCGATTGTTTTATTAGTACTAAGTTACCGCATTTGCCAAACATAAGTCCCTAAATCATGAATCATTAAACACTATGTGAGTGGGCGCTAATATTGTGAATAGATCTATTGGGATTGATTTAATCCCGCTTGTGTTAGCCCCATTAAAGGCAAACAAACGCACTATATTTGAGTAACATTGGTAAAACGGCAATTTTACACGATAGGGCACGCACCGACATTTTCTCCAATTAATTTTGGAACACGTTAACGCTTTGATTGCATGATGCTTAGTCTAATAATAACTGCTTTGGTTTTCAAACCATTGGTGTGAATTTATAACTCACACTACAAACATAATGTGTTCAACCATCAAACAAACTCTATGAATTCACTCAACCTTTGTGTTGATGCTTTAAGCATGTATTTCGTGTCCATAATGTCGAAGTCGCACGAAGAACAAGGATATCAAGAGCTATAAATTTTATTATCATTCGAAAACCTTTAATATATTTTGTAAACAATGGAACCAACTGGGACCTCATTTTTGTAAACTCGATATTTATATAAATCGAATGATAAATCTTTTAAAACTACTCCATTAGAGTTCGCTTTCTATTGTTATGATCATGTGTCATGAAGTAACACCCGTTTGAATTCATTGCGTATCACGAAATTGGGGTGTTACAACGATGATCTTATTTGTTGATCATCAAGTGATTAAATGTCAAGTGTTCCTAAGAGATCTTTTGATGAATCTCGTGGCTCTAGACTCAATAGTGCTTTGGTTTTCCGAACGGAGACTAGGGAGAGGTCTCCTTCTTCAATACCAATGATCTCAAGAGAAAGCCAATAGTTTATGTAGGGTTCTCGTGAGAATGAAACAAGCTTCGCTGAGAAAAACTTGAGTGGCTAAGAAGGTTTAGCGCATGCGTCATCGGGTCCATGACGACTTTAGTCTTCAATACCGGTGTCACTAAGTGACAACCAAGAGTATATGAATTGAACCCGTGTCTACCCTAAGTTGAATAACTGAGGGCTATTTCTTTTCACCCTTTACTTTACATTTCTTTTGATTCTTCAACTCCTTCTTTCTCCGATTCTCATTTCTCCTTTTATAATCATTCCTAAGGACTTCTAACATTAACTAATGGTAGTGTCCTTGGGTAGATCCCTCCGACTCTGGCGGATCATAGGACAGTTATTCCTAACCTTAGTCACCTTATAACTCCATGACTAACCTATGTTTGCCATTAAAACCACCATGTGAAAATATCTCTCAAAGGGTTTGTAAATGAAAACATGTTTGAACCACTCGAGAGATGAGGTTTTGCATAAATACTCCCCTCCACATGTGCTTAATAGTTTAAATGGTTAAATGCACGGTGAGGAAAGAGCGCGACTTTTGAATTGATCCACTAAAGATAGACAATCTCCGCGAGACACGGTTACGTAGAATAGTTAAAGAGTTACATTGTCGGTTTGTGGGTGACAACTAGCTCTAATAACTACCTTGAAGGTGTAGACAAACCTTGAAAGGTTGTCATACCCGTCGAGTTCATGTCTATCAAGAGTTTCACGAATGGTACTTTCTACTTGGACAAGTCCTTTGCGAGACACGTTTACATTACTAGCGAACTAGCTTGAAATTATTACCCGTTCAGACAAGTCTTTTTGAGTTACTAATAGTTTAGTACCGTCAATTCGCTGGTTAAGTCCGAGGTACACAGATTCATTTGCATATTGCACAACATATTTCTTATCACACAATTTTCTCCCTCAAAATGGCATAAAAATGTTATTTTTGAACGGTTGACAATAAATATGACCATTTCGAGTGTTACGGAAGACGACCACTATGAGCAATTTGTGAGCAAAGTTTTAATACAAATACTCCCCTCAACTAGTGATATAAACGGTTGAGGTTTTGAAAAAAATTATATGGGAAGTACTTGTGTTTTGAGCAAAACCTTGAAAAATGAAAGGTTTGATAGGTTTTACTCAAAAATAAGAAGCTGCTCCTTTTATAAGGATTGTGGCATCGAGGCGCACTACGTGGTCCTTTCTTGACAATTACGGGTTGTACATCGTTATGTGTGCACAAGCCACAGACATATTAAATCACACATCCAAAATTATATGAAGGAAACAATTCAAGGGGTACCAGAAGTGCGGTGATGTTCCCGAGTGCAGATGGCGTTGAAAGCCGGTGATGTTTCTCCTGGTCGACCACCAACATAGCTCTCAATCGTCTGAATCGATCCCTTCGAACAACCGCTCATCAATCATGGTGATGATCCTTCACATCCCTCCTTTCCCGAGAATTCCCGGTAGCTTAGAGACCCAACTTTCAGCGATATCCTTCAACTCAGACGCCAATCCATCCTAACCAGCTTCAAGGTATGATCCCGAATTTGTGGAGCTCACTACACGCCATTAAGCGCTTTGAAGTTCACTATGGTAAACAACGCCGAAAGATTTGGTGATGAGTGTATATTGAGATAGCTGGTTGAGATCGGGAAGAGTAAGCGTTGGAGGAGCGAGGTTGACACGCGTCGATAAGATTCAACAACCATCCGGATATCTTCAACACGCTCTTTGATCACGGCGCGCCTAATGAAGATGAGAACCGACTTGATAAATTGCGTTGAACTTCATCGAGAATTGTCTCATACGACCGCACTTTGGCAAGGTACATGTCTTCGATGTCGTTGAGGACAAGTTCTCAAAGTCACCTCGGAGAATCCATAGTCCTGCTCATCTTGTCGCTTGACTATGATATTCTTTAAGAATGTGTAGTCCCACTTAGACTTGATATCAATGTGTTTGATGGCCACGATGTCCTTAGAACTATATACCGCATGTTGAGACTTCGAACCGAAAGCATCAGTAGTAGATTCTTTGCTCGTGCCAATGATGAATCCCATACAATGCATCTTGGTCGTATGCTTGCACGTTGTCGAAAACAAGTGATTTGCACGCCTCGATAGCTATGCGTTTGAGTAAATAGTCACTGGGAATGGAAGAGTCAATGATGTAGCATATTTTCGCGAACCATCGCTACCGTAAGAGAAAATCCAGTCTCTGTTAAAAAAGTATCGGAAGGGAACCGTGGTTCGTCTGTTTGGCCAATGGTAGGTAGGGTTTGGTCGAATCGGTGTAGTATGGAGGGTTGTCCCTTTGTGTGAAGTCAATGTTTGCTTCCGGATTGAGCCAATCCATGTTGTTAGACATAGCTCGAGCGATGTTCTCAAGATGATATTCGACTCGAGGGCGCTTTCAGAGAGTTGTCTTTCCACGCTTGAAAAGCTTCATTCTTGATTCGCCTCAACTCGATTTTGTCATTTTCTTCACATGGAACTTTTCTTGCAAAAGTTTTGCGTGCTCCAATGTAGAACCGTCTCACCAATTCTTGACCTTCATCGTAGGAGTTTGATTGACAAGTGTGGAGAACCATTCAAAATCTTGGTTTTATCGTCATCTAGCTATGATACGACTCCAGCCGAGTCGCCTTCTTCTTCTTTTGAAGGCCTTGATGATGATAATCGGTTTCGCACTTGTTTGGGTGAGGTGGGTTGTTGTCGGGGCTCAAGGACCTCTTCATCGCCACCACCCGTATACTCAAAGTAATCACCGTTTTATGAGTCGGGGTGGTAACTCGGAATCGCCCCGAGGTTTATCGATGAAGACCGGTGGAGGAGACTTTGTTGAGAAGAAGTCCGTGGTGGAGGAGGTGGCATAGAGGTAGATTTACAAGACCGCTTCGACGCTTAGGTGCGAGTCCTTATCCTTATCATCGCCATCTCTTGGTCGCTGGGTTGATCGGTGACTTCGCATGATGATCCGAGTTGAAAATCAAGTAGATTTTGAAAAATTTAGCTTCATCCAAGTAAACGCCTGCATCGCTTTGACATTTGCATCACAAGTTTAGCGATTAACCTCGATTCGAGAGATCGCCTCTTTGGCCATTGTATGTTTAACCAATGCTACGATGTTAAAGTGAGTTGTCCGAAAATACTTCTCTAGTCACACCGGGACAAGGTCGTTAGAAGAAACTTGTGGGTATGATCTCTGTCGTCTTCTCCGGTTCCTTTTGGACTTTAGGAACAATATCCTCAAGGTACTTGTTAGTGTAACCTTCGATCATTTCGCTCTTCCTCTTTTCGATGACTCTTCATGAACTTTGAACAAATTCCCTTTCTTTCTCCATCTTGTCTTTCTCATCATTTAAGTATCGAATTTGGTCAAGAAACCAATTCATTTTACGTAAAGTATGTCCTTCTTTTCGATTTGTTGATGACTTTCACAATCTTTTATGAGTCCGAAATCCGAGATTTAGGTGGTTTCTTCACGGATTGGATGATGATCCGTTGACTTTGTTGATGGTGGTTGTGATGAATGAGACGAAGAACTGATGATGAGGAGACATGAGGAGACTTCATGTCCTTAGGAGTTTCGAGGTTTTCCTTGAGTGTGTTGGACTGCCTAGAAGAAACTTTGTATAATCATCCTCGCCATCTCTAGACTTTTCTTTTCGTTTCCAGTTCTCAAAATCATACACATAGTATCCTCCACAGTCGCTGTCACTGTTGCGAGAAAGAGTGGCACCGCATCCCTACCGGGTTGATTAACCGTATCAGATCTCGGTGAGGAGTGGGCATCACCACTTGATCCTCCGGGCCACCCATTTGATCTTTAGCAAATTCTTGACCTTTTGAAGGTGTCGACTTTGTGAAACTTCTTCCCGTATGATTGATCCGCTTGCTCTTCTTCATCTTCGAGCTTTCATCCCGTGACACAGTGTAAGTCTTGCCTTTTCCTTTATTAGTTTGAGGACTTGGAGGTTTTGGTACCGAGGATTTTCGCCCTTTGCGCTTCGTAGTATGTGATCTCTTCATCTCGTGTCAAGAGCCTCGTAGTCCTCGCCCCCGAGCCGTTTTTTGCGGTTCGTGAAAGGATTGAGTGGCTTCGAGAAGGAACTTTTTCTTAGTGGTAGGTTTCCGCTGGAATAGGTTTCTTCTTTGGAACATTCCTCCGACTATCCGAACTTGTGACACTTCCAAAGACTTCCTTTTCTCGGTTCTCCTTACAGTGTTCCGTAAGATTTTCGTCGAGATGACCAACTTTGCCTTGTCCGATCGCCCGGATACCTTTTGTACGATTCAAGCTTTCGACATCTTCGCTAGAAGGAAATGGCAAAGACAAAGACCTTGTTTCTTTGTAGACGTTTCCTTGATTCCGGCAGATAGAATGGGTTCCGTCAACATGTCGTGATTGTCGGGGTCATTGAGCCTCTGGGAATGTCGGGATGAAGTCCAAGTGCTCTCGATCAACAATTTAGTATACCGATGTAGGGAATCTTTGAGCCAATTTTGTTGAGAAATGACATCATGTCATCCCAAATCGAGCTCGATAGCGATGTGTTTCTTGTTGACCAATGCCCGAGAATATTTGGTTCCATGAGCTTAGGGTGCTCATAGCCACATCACGACTGTAAGCAGACTTGGTGATGATCATGTAGAGTTCTCCGTGGTTGAGGAATACTCTTAAGCTCTACGTGAGAATGCTTGGTGATTATTCCCGTAGCCTCGCCATAACCGATATTGATTAAGAATGGAGAGTGAGCTCTTGAAGAGTGTGGCATATAGTTTGTTGGATCGACATCGTGAATTGGGAGAAACACCTTAAGTCTGCAGTGTAATGGTGACTTGTTTGTGATTGAGTCACCGTCACGTAGCTTGTCCTTTGACCCTTTCCATAGTGTTCCGTAACTGCTGGATGTAGATCTCGAGGAACAGCTTGCAGAGTGTAAGCATGTTCTCGATACGGATGAGTCCTCGTAATGTCAATAGCAATTAAACACGAAGATTACGAGCAAGTGAGGTGTCAAAGTCAACACGGAGATTATTCTTTCCTATCTTCATTGGATAGCCATGAGGATAGATATCAAGAATGAGAGAACTTGGTGCATCCACATTCATTTGTTCACCATGTCGTGATCTCGAAATAACATTAGCCAAAAGAACCAACATATCGAAAGACATAATGTTAGTCAACGTAAGGTCTTATTGTCTAGTTATTGAATGTACAGTGTCAATGATTGTTACGAGTCCTAAGTCACTTGTATATTCAATAGTCCAATGGCGTCGTGAAATGTTTCGTGAGTTAGTTAACTTTAAGTTTTAAAGTTTATTTCATCACTTATTGTTCACAACATATCAAATGAATTCAGTTTATTAGTGACATTTTAGGATTCGTGATGATATGATTAGTTTATTTACAAGTTTGTACACGTAAGAATTCATAACGAAGGTATGATCTCGGCTTATGCGAGGATTGGTAAAGTTATGCGAGAGCAGGGAATGATATATGCGAGGCGTAAACTTACGCCAGAATCCTAACTACGCGTAAGAAGTATTACGCGTGGGAAAAAGAGACCTTATGCGAGCTTATGCGTAGGCATATATTAACCTTACGCGTAAGGTTACTCGTAAGAGTTGACCTTATGCGTAGAGGTCATCGCCACGCATATCCTTCACGGGATACGCCGTAGTTCCATATGTAGAACCTTATGCAGAAGCTACGCCAGAAGACTAATTCACGATAACAAGCTACGCGTAAGGTGATCCTTATGCGAGATTAACAACAACCTTGATTCGAATATTAAGTGTAGCAAGCCCGAAATAAAACATCATATCATCAAATTTAAACACATAATATTCATTTTATGATGAGATCAAAACATATTTGCACATTTTAACGATTCTGTAGAACGCGACATGCGTAGTCTAAACCCTAAATCTACGCCAGATGAGATCTAGCCATGGAATATGCACCAAACTTTTTCTCGTAGTTTAAGAGTGTTGAGGAAGTCTATATACCAAGTTATAACACCCAATTCATGGTGAATCAAAATACCCAAACTTAAGAACTTTAAACCCTAATTCCAAATTGTTGATGATTTGGAGTTTAAGAGGTGGTTATAAAGCAAGGAAATCATCAATTCATCATCATAAGAACATAACCCAATAATCTTTTTGACCAAAAACATTCACATTTGAAAATACCCAAAATCACGCATAAACCCTAATTTTCAAACTCATTTAATTCGTGAATCTGGGTTCGTTTTGAGGATAGAAAAAGTATCATTGATGTTGTTAAAACATTTTGACACTATCGTTTTAGCCACAAACACATAAACAAGATTATGTGTTCATACGCATACGCGTAGAACACAAGATTGACCATAGGTTAATATCTAACCGTTAACATTTAAAACGATTTGAAACCATTGTTTGTAATCTTGTTAGGAACACAAAACACTTACAAATTGAAGATCCAAACACGGATTTGATGAGCGAATTTTAGGCGTAGGATTAGTTTGATGATAATAAATGTGAGTTGTAAGTTAGGTGGAGGTGTATTTTATTAAAATGGCTTTTATCATTTTGACAGCTTTGGTCCCTCCACCTTTTCCATTTTCAAACAAAGCCTTTTAACTTCCATTTTGGTTACCAAACAAAGATTTTAGGAAAGAAACATGATTGACACTCCCCTCGACTTGACAAAATAATGAAAGGTTATTAATTTAAGTCCGAGGAGAGTCTTAGAACCGTAAAATGTACCACCATTTATAACGTAATCAACCGAGATATGATAACATGCAAGTACAGATGTTTTGAAGCGGCTAAGAGTTTATTTTCTCCCCTCAACACTTGATCGGAAAAATCTTGAATTTTGAAAGATTGAAGTGTTGACGGAAGAAATGTACTTGCCATGTTGAAAGAAATATAGATTAGGAGAATATTTTGTTGTTTTATCGATTTTATATTTTTGTATTTTGTTTTTAAAAGGATATTTACGTAAGATGTTTTGGTGTTTGATGTGTTTTTAAGACTGCTTTAAGAGGTCATCCAATTCCTCTTGAGTCAAACACCTCATACCAATCCGGTGGACCAACTCATTAAACCTAGCGGGAGGCAAGGCTTGGTGAGCGGATCGCCAATTGGTATTCAAGACCCACAAAGTATAATTCAACGGTACTGCTCCACGTGGTCCTTGATGAAATGATAGCGTAGATCGATGTGCTTTGATTTCGAGTGTCGAATCGAGTTGCACGAGATTGCAATGGCACTGATTGTCGCAAAGACATCGGATTCTCACAACACGTAACCATAGTCTTTGAGTTGTGTTCTCATCCAAATGACTTGAGCACAACACGCGGACATGGCTACATATTCGCCCGGTTGATGACAAATATGTACAACTCGCTCTTTGATTGCCAAGACACCGTTTATCACCGAGAAATTGTAGAGCTCTCAAGTACTTTTCTCGAGTCTAAGCATCCTGCGTGGTCGTCGTCAAAAGCGATTAGTTCAAAACCGTAATCCTTCTGATACCGGATCCCCAAGTTAATGGTTCCTTGATGTATCGGAGGATTCTTTTAGCCTCGTAGAGGTGGGTTTCATTGGTCGCGATCGATAACGGAGCATAGATAAACGGCAAAGACAATATCAGTCCGCTAGTTGTTAGATACATGAGGACCCAATAATACTGGTATTTGGTAGGGTCAACCAATTTCCCATGTAAATCAAGATCTAACTTGGTATGAGCCATTGGTGTGGCATAAGTATCACAGTTGTCATTCCAAATTTGTTTAACAGCTCAAGGGCATATTTGACCGACTCAAGAAAATACCACGGGTGATTGATGAACTTGCAATCCTAGAAAGAATGTAAGTTCACCCATCATGGACATTTCAAAAAATTTCTTCATTAGTTTTGCAAAAGCGATTGAAAACTTTTATGTGTAGACCCAAAATGATGTCATCCACGAATTTGAACAATTAAGATATGTGCCCGTGATATTGTATAAAAAGAGTTGGGTCAACCGAGCCTTTGGTGAAATTATTGGCAATGAGGAAAGATGATAGCTTATCGCACCATGCCCGAGGGCTTGTTTGAGACCATAAAGAGCTTTGTTCGGTTTGTAGACGTGGTTCGGGAACTCGGGATCAACGAATCCATCCGGTTGGTCGACATAGACCGCTTTTAAGTTGTCCATTGAGAAACGCCGTTTGACATCCATTTGATAGACCGTCATATGCATATGAGTGCGAACGCGAGAAATATCCGAACGACCTCAAGACGAGCAACCGGAGCAAAAGATTTTTCAAAGTCTATTCCTTCTTCCCGACGATAGCCCTTAGCAACTAGCCGTGACTTGTTTGGATAACATTCCTTCAAAGATCCAATTTGTTTTTCCAAATTCATTTTAAACCAATGACGTAGACCCTGTTGGTCTTTCAACCAGCTCCCATACTTCAAGACGTTTGAATTGGTTGAGTTCTTCCTGCATGGATTCAATCCAATTGTCTTTTGTCATTGCATCTTTAATGTTTTTAGGCTCGATTAGCAGACGGTGAGTGCATAAATGCAATGTTCACCATCCGAGTGAAGACGTTGTCTCGTGAACGACCGGTTGATTCGGGTTGCCAATAATGTTAGCCGAGGATGATCTTTTGTCCATCTATGTGTAGAGGTTGATGTTGGTATACATTGTGCGATTCCGAGGATTCAAATGGTTTGTTGAAGATTCCGCGACATCCGGTGCGCAGTCTCATTTGCAAACGGGTGAAGAACGATTTGGATCAAAATCTGCGGTTGGGGTACTTCATTCGTAATATCATCACCGTTCATCATTGTTGGAAGCGGTGTGTTCAATTGTTGTGTTGGAGTCGATGGTGTAGGTGCATCTTCAACAGAGTTGTTGTAGCAGTGTGTATCGTATATGAATATTATCGGGTTGTGCAATGGAAGAGGGGATACACCAGAGCACGTTCATCAATATCGTCACGTAAGAGGAGCAAATAACATTTCCATTTGTTGACGAGTTAGTGAGGATTTCTTCACTGATGATGGGGTTGAGGAAGTTTAAACGGTTGTTACCGGTTCTAAGTCATATACTCGTAAGCCATATCCGTGAGTTCATCGAAATGAGCATGAATCGCTTCCATTACCTCCTTAGTTCGACGATTCAGCATTCGAAACCTTTAGAATTGTCACAAGATCCAATAAAGACTCAATATCGACTTTGGCTTTGAGCTTTCCAAAATCATCACGATCATTATTTGGATAGCAAGGGATCCAAATACATGAAAATGTTTGAGGTTCGGTTTATAGTTGTGGACAAGCTCGAAGGTGTTTTGTTGTGGCGTTTTGTGATCATAGAACGGTTTTGAGTATAGCATGCAGAGATGATACCGCACATAAGTAATCTGGAAGTTTAGCATTGATTAACATTGTTCTTGCGCCCACTAACGCTCGGTTTCGTCTTTCAACAACTCCGCTTTTGTTCGTGTGTACGTGCAATAGATGTTTGATGTTGAATTCCACTTTCTCATAGAATTCACGAAGGGTTTTGTTGACAAATTCGGGCCTTTGTCTGCTCGATTATTACGACGGTGTTGCGGAGTCGAACCCGTATTTTTGTGAGAAAGGTGATGATCATTTGTGGAGCTTGGTCTTTGCTTCAAGAAAGTAGACCCAAGTCCATCGTGAGTAGTCATCAACAATTACTAAGATGTAGCGTTTGCCATTGATCGCTTGCACGCCGCATTGGGCCACACAAATCCATGAAGAAGATGTAGCACATGTCGAGAGTCGTGTTCCACCTTTGAAGGAAAATGAGCACGAGTGCTTTTCCCTTGTTCACAGTGCCGAGCAAAGGTGATCTTTTGAATACCGGAATCGGGAGTCCTTCAACGAGTTTGTGTCGAGCAAGGTTGGTGATGGTTTGAAAGTTTAGATGTGAGACGCACGGTGCCATAGCCGGATTTTGTAGATGTTGCCTTTGAAAGTAAGCAAATGGGAGAGGAAGCAACCATGTCTTGCATAGAGATAGTGTAGAGACTAGAATTACGCGAGCCGACATAAGGTCATTTCCTTGTAGATCACGAATGAAACAAGTTTTCTCCCAATGCAACCTCCAAATCTCCATCACAAAATTGACCCATCGAAACAGATGTGACCGAGGCCTTCCACATAGTAAACCCTGCGATTTCGATGTTCCCATTAACATAATCTCCGTAGCCCATGATGGTCGCAAGTGATCGCTCCCGAATCGACATGCCAATGAACTTTGCAATAAAGTTTGATAATGCTTAAGGTTGCTGTCATGTGTCGGGAACATCCGCTATCAACAATCAGAGAATGATCTCAGACACCGCATGACACATGCACGACACGGATGGAATAGAAGTAGATGTGGAACCCAAATAGAGGGTTCAAGCAAGGTGTATGTTATACACACATTGAGAATTTTAGGCATCCATTTAAATCCTAGTGTGTTATATATCCATTTATGCCATCTATAACTACTCTTTGCTTTAGTCTTAGTGAAAACACTAGGTGGTACTACATTCTTGGGAGGTGAAGCGAGCCACTTGTGATAGCAATGGTTGCCTTAGAATCTAAAGAAGGCGGTCTACCAAGCATGACTTAGAATGATTAGTGGGCCTAGAGGTATTCGATTCTTAGGATTTTGTAATCGAGAGATTATAGCTTTAGCAACACATTTGTCATGACAATCGAATTCATACGCTTATGACAAATAACACAAGGTGCATCGATGAATATCAAAAATACTTAACGGTTTAGCATTCGTTACATCACTATTTGTATTACATTTGCCAGACGCAACATCTATAGTGGAAGTAACATGAGTTTTATTGAGTCCTAGGGTGTTCTTCACTTTAGCATTCCTTATTGATCTTTTCTTAGGTCGCAACTTCCTATTCTTCGATTGAGTGCTCATAGGTCGTGAAGTGCGGACGCTGGAAAAGATGCAACTATTCTGTTCAAGAGAGGGAAACACATTAGCAACTTGTGATTTGGCGTGGGAATTCTAGGTTCACGATTACTAAGTGTGACTGGTGCTAATCTCTTAATCACAAGAGGCGGAAGTTGTTCATACTTTCCTAACTTTTCCGTAACTTAGAGATGGTGTGAATCGATCTTGATTTTCTAAGCGAATATTTCCGGCAAAATTTATGACATCTCTAGTGTGAGCAAGATAGTGATTAAGTTCGTTTGATGCTTCAAGTCGAGTCTTTTGAGTAAATCAAATATGACACCATATTCATGTTTAACTTTTAAAAGTTCTTGTTCATATTTTGAGATTTGACTTTTCAAAGACACGTTTTGATCATCCATTGCTCAATTTTAGGATCGAAGATTTTGCACTCAACCGAGCGATTTTCTTTTGAAAACTAAGTTGATGATTGTGAATATCTTTTCACACCAATGAAGACGACGTTTTGCATTGTAAATTTCCGTGTAATCGCTTATTTTCGCCTTTTAAAGACTCGATCTGAAGCACATTATCGGTGTTCTCACACATAATAGCTTTCAACAATATCACAGAGATGTAATCAGATGTAAATGGCAAAGCATGAAGTAACACAACATTATGGATATCAAGACGATAACATCTTCCAAGAGTCGATCAACATCTTTTCTCAACAGTTTCTTTTGCGTTTTGTGTTAGAAATAGATGTTTGCTTTCTAAAATGTTTTCATTACCCAGTTCTTTATGAAAATCCTTTTCCCAAGCAATTGCACAACTTTTCAAGTTTTAACATTAGGTAAAAGATTTTTCCGAAAATGTCTCTTTGTTCTCGCGCCGAGGCGATTGAAAATGTTCAACTTTGATTTCGGATCGATATTCTATCTCATGTTGTAAAATTTTGAGGTCACCATGAAAATGTCAAAATATCAAGAATTTTTCGATTTTGGGTTGTGAGTTTACTTCACTAATGGAAGGTAAAGGACCATAAGTTTGTGCAAAGTCATTTTGGGATTAACAATAGAAGACTCAGTGTTTTGATGATAACCTCAGGTGTGTTTGAAGAATCCGTTGGTGTGATTTGAAAGTGACCGCTTTTATAATTAAAGGTTTGTTGTAAACAACGGTTTTAATTTAGATCGACTCGTCTTCGCATCTAATTCCTCTTGACGATGATATTCAACAACACTCATGACAAGATTATCAATTTTGTATTCTCTGACCGAAACTTCGTGAGTTGGTTTGAATGTTTTAGTGAAAGCTTTGGTTTGTAATCACTAGATTTTTTCCATATCCTTTGGATTGGGTTTTAAAGTAAACTTTTCAATAGTCATTATCGATTCACCATGTTTATAAACAATGCTTTAAACTCTTTAAGTTTGTTTTGCGTCGATAATTTCTTCAAGAAGGTCATCTACCCGATTCGTTGAATGCTTTTTATATTCGGAGAACTAAGGCAAAGGGTTGGAGCTTCCTAATGCATTTTTCTTTCTCTTACTAGAAGTTCTCATTTCTCTCTACTTTCTCTCTCTAAAAACTCATTCATACGATTTCTTGTGCTTGTGATTATGTGTTTATGAAAACCAATATGTTACAAATATCATAGGCGAACCAAAAGGACATCATAAATTGATAGTTTTAAACTCACATTCATGTAGAAATAATCGTAGTTGAAGCATCTTTGCCTCAAACATTTGATTTCATCCTTGATGCTTCACACGAAAGGATGTGATAAATATGGGGAAATGGATACATAAAGTGCACTGAGGGTGGTTATGGTTAATAAACAACCATGTACTCTAATAGGGATGGTATGTTCAAGTTCACACTTTGTTCATGCGACAAAGCTTGACTAGGTTTGGATGCCCTCGCATCTTGTTGGTGACCTTAAACACTTGAGACACAAGGAAAACAATCGAGCATATTGTTGGTGTTTTAGACGCAACATACCACCCTATAGTGTCTTGGTACATTATCAAGAACCATCTTCTTGGAAACGTTGAAAACTTGAGCAGTTGAAAATCAGTCAAAGTTCTCAATTTCCATTGAACTATGTCGTAAAGTGCTAAATATAGAGTAGCCAGAAATATCACAAGTAGAGTTTAAGATGGTGTTTAAAGGTAGCCGAAAATATCATAAGTAGAGTTTAAGATGGTATTTATAGGTAAAGAAAGTTTAAGACGGATATGTTGAAGTAGAAAAATATAAAGTGAATTTATAGGGGAAAAACAACTAGATATTGATGATGAAAGTGGAGTTCCAAAGTTTTACTGGTAAGTTAAACAACTATTTTATCAGCGTTTTTTCTCACACACATTCGCAATCTTTATCATAAACTCGTCAAAACATGACTCGGTGTTCTAGTTTTAGCAATATGCCACAAAGTAGTTGCAACTAAGTGTCATCTTGGATATTAGTTTTGCAAATTTCCATTCTCTTTTTCTCTACGTCGGAAAATGACCTTAAGACTGGTTGTAAGAAGGACTTTCAAGCGACTTTCATCTCCCTTGCCACCTCAATTTTCTTTCGTCTAGACTACTTCATAACTAATTTGGTATAATAAGACGACCATACCACAAAAAACACTTAAAATAAAAAATCACCAACACAAACATGCATACAAGTAGGTCAACCTACCCACTTCTCCTTTTCTTGCCTATATGACCGAGTCGTATACACAAGTGTAATAAGGGGGACTAGTCTCTTTGGGTGTCACATGGGCAGTGACTCGGTCAAATGAAACCTATTACTACTGGCCTAACAAACACTCTTTCATTTTTTAGGCAGATTTGGGAACTTTTTTTCATCTATTTAGTGACACGAACTTTCTGACCTTTACTGACAGTTTCTTAAAAAGTGTCATTGAGTTAAAATAAAAGTGTCACCAAAAGTCTTAAATTAAAACAACTGTCACTAAGAATGTCGCAATAGCTAGCTGGGTTAAAATCGGATATTCGTGAATGATAGTAGTACGACAAATTTTAAGTTTTTAGTTATTTTGGTAAAAGAAAATTTTTAATTTTAATGTGCTCAGTTGTCCTCAAAACAATTTTTTATAATCATCAAATGAGTAACGATAGAAACGTGTCTCAGAGATCTTAATATCTTATTCAAGGTAATAACTACGTATATATATAATATTATAATTTTTTTTTTGGTTCGTTCTGTATGAGCGAGTATTCCTACAACCACTCTCTATCTCTTATTTTAGTTAATTGTTGACCAGACCAACATTGACGAATGTAAGATTGTCCTTGACTCCTTATATTTCGAGCCTTGTACGTTCCTTGATTAACCGTTAACTTATATATGTACAGAAACAGCATTGCCTTCTCTAAATGATGAAAATCTACAAGAATTGATAAAAATAAAAATAAAAATAACAGCGAGTCATTGGCTTGTATGCATGGCTACATGATTCGCTTTAGACATCAGAATAAATAATAAGCAATAAATAAAGTACCTTCGGTACTTTGAGATAGAAAGTCGTAAAAAAAAGATAATCATACAATGGAAAAACATTATTTTGTCATATTTTTCACCGCAACGTTTGTTTTCGTGGGTGCAGCTGCTCGGGCTGACATTGGTGGCGAGCTCGAAGTGTGAGTGCATATGTTCTTTTTTTTCATGGTATATTTAGTTGTAGGTTTGTTTTTTTAGATGTAAATTTGTGTTTTAGGGCTCAATTGAATTCAACAAGGAGGGGCTTACACGAATGTGCAGCACATAACATAATAGACAAGTGTTGGAGGTGCAAAGCTGATTGGGAGAAAAACCGACAAGCATTAGCCAAATGCGCGCAAGGTTTTGCAAAGGGAACAACTGGCGGATTGGGTGGGGAAATCTATGTGGTGACTGATTGTTCAGATGACAATGCTGCAAACCAAAGCCAGGACACTTTGTGCTGTCACCCAAAATAAACCTTTGTGGATCATCTTTAAGAAAGATATGGTCATAAAACTTAAACACGAGCTCGTGATAAACAAAGACAAGACAATTGATGGAAGAGGTGCAAATGTTGAGATCACTTGTGGCGGTCTCACCATTCACAACGTTTGCAATGTGATCATTCATAACATTCACATACATGATATTAAAGTAACAGAAGGTGGAATTATTAAGGCAACGGACGGTAAACCAGGACATAGACATAAGAGCGACGGAGATGGTATTTGTGTTGCTGGTTCTTCGAAGATATGGATCGATCATTGCACACTTAGTCATGGTCCAGATGGCCTCATTGATGTCACGTTGGGAAGCACAGCCGTTACCATTTCGAATTGCAAATTTAGCCATCACCAAAAAGTAACTAATAAGAAATTTCTTAAATATATTCAATGTATATATGATTTATTCCACTAACCTGTTTTGCACAAACAGATTCTATTACTCGGAGCAGACAATTCACATGAACACGATAACAAAATGCATGTCACAGTCGCATTCAACAGGTTCGCAGAAGGATGTGATCAAAGAATGCCACGATGTCGATTTGGATTTTCCAAGTTGTTAACAACGACTACACCAGCTGGGGAACGACGCCATTGGTGGTAGCGCCCATCCTACTATCCTTAGCCAAGGCAACCGATTCCATGCTCCCAATGACCCAATGAAGAAAAATGTATAACAAACTACATAAACACCTTTACCTTCAGATATATACGCCGCATACGCTATATATTATTGAATGGGTATATATTTTATATGTTTTACAATTTTGAAGGTGTTGGTGAGGGCTGATGCACCACATGCAGAGTCAATGAAGTGGAATTGGAGATCTGAGAAAGACTTATTAGAAAATGGAGCTATATTTGTACCATCAGGGTGCGACCCGCATCTAACCCCTGAACAAAAATGCCATTTGATTCCAGCTGAACCAGGATCAGCAGTTCTTCAACTCACCAGTTGTGCTGGCACACTCAAATGTGTGCCCGGAAAACCTTGCTAGTAGTTATCACCCACTTTTATTTTTGTTAGCATCTTTTATACTTGGTAGGATGTAGTGGAATGAGACATTATATGTATTGTGTTTTATTTAGCTTTTGGTTGATATTTAACAAAGACAAAGTCATTATAAATTGGTGTTTGATGTGCATATGCTAACACTTGACAATATATATAATCTGATACATAAAATTCTTATGGATGTATGTTACAAATTAACAGCCTTTGGTGGGGGTAAAGCGATTCAAAACTGGTAGACTTCACTAATATAACATTAATTACATGTTAATGTGGATTGTCCACATTAAGATGTACCTGAACGTTCTAAACGGTCTGGAAGAATACGGCATATATACCATATATAATTATATACAATACTAGCTAGGGACACTTAGCGGCATCAAATGGAGTGTCACTATACCAGGTCTTCACGACGAACATAGCAAGCCGCGAAAACTGTGGACTATATATCTTAGAGCATTAAGACATCTTAAACAGCGAGTCATCTAAAACCGTGTTTTGCAAAATGACGCAAAGGCTGTCACGAAATCCTTATTAATAATTAAGGTATTGTAACAGTCGATCACTTAAAATGTTGCAAGGGCTGTTGTTTATAGTCTTTGTGTTAGGAATTGATGGAGTGCTTGCTATTGAACTTAAGAATTTATAGTCTTTGTGTTAGGAATTGCTGGTGTGTTTTTACTTGAAAAACTGACACATCATATGCAAATAATTGACAACTATTCTAACTTTAAAAATTAAGAAGGTGCTCGTTTTCTGGTTTTGCACATATACGCATCACTCAATCAGTTATTCCCCGGCCATGCACCCATCAATTTACCATCGCCATCTCTCATTTTACACTCATTATCTTAAGCTTCATCATTTTACATTCGAACATAACTCTTTCTCACTTTACTTATCTTTTTCTTATAATGTGTTCTCATTGTTTTGATATCTCTGTTAAGTTGCAGCACGCTTTTGAGTCTAATATTCTCTAGGTTAGTTTTCTATCTGAGTTACTCTTATTTTATTTTTTTTGGAGTGGATATTGATTTATTCTTGTGAGTTCCCTAACAGCTATAATTAAAAACTTTGAAGATTAGCTACAGGAGGGGGAAAAGGAAGGTGTGGTGAAGAAAAACATAGGTTCCTCTTGAGCACATCTAAAAAATATGGTTAGTCTTTATTTTGGGTTAGTTTCCTTTTATTTTACACGTATCAGGAAGAATATGTTTGTGTTTTAGCGTTTATGGAACTGACCTTGTTTCAATTTTTAACTCTCTGCTTTCATAAATATGATGTCGAATTGTCGATGATATATATATGATTTTTTACATCTGACATTTTTTTTGTTAGATATGCTTAGACAACCAATGTTGGTGACCGAAAACTCTTAAGGAAAGTAAGTTGAGTATATTAATTTTAATATTCAGTACATGATATGTGTGTTTGTGTTTAATCAATATAACACATGCCGTTCATGTTTAAACAGGGTTTGTGTACGATCATCGGTGATGTTATTGAGGTGTAGATTGATGAAAAAAGTTGCTGATAAGGGTCATGACGTACTTGTGAATGAGGGTTCAAAGAACATTTAGAAAGCTAATGTATGTGTTGTTAATAAGCAAGTGCAAATAGTTTGAACACTAGCTAGAAAGTCTTATCTTTGATCATTCAGTTTACCTTTATGTGGTTTAATCAGTGGTTGTTTTTCATCTTTCCCTATAATTTTCTTCTTTTTTCGGATTTTTATTTTGGTACAAACAAGTTATGACAGAGTTTTAGGGAATTGAAGCTATCCATGATGTATTAAAGATGACATAAATTATTCTTGAACGTGCTATTTTTGTCATCTTTAATACATATACATCTATAATTTGCAAAGAGCGTGCTATTTTTCACATTTGTATATGTACTATCTTCGAAGGAGTTCCAACTGGTTCCAATTTCAAGTCAAAGTCCAGATAAACTCTACCTGAAGTTAAGTGAGTGCGAATGTGCGGTATGGACAGGATATCTAGACTCTTCACACTCACTTCTAATCCTTATCACGAATACAATATCTTCTTTTGCTGAATCAATAAATATCCTTTTATGGCGTGTTAATACTTTTGTTCTAAAATGACCAGATAAACTTAATAAGCATGAACGCTTTTCTAGAAACCAACATATATTATTCTTGAAGATACCAAACATAAATCATCATGGGCCTGCTAAGCACCGCCTCCCCTCTTCAACTATCTAAACCAACCAACTGACCAAGAGACTTATTTTGTTAGACGATATTTTGTGTAAGCTTTTTATTATTAGTTAATAGCTATGCGCTTGTAAATAGTCACTGGAATGGAAGAGTCAATGATGTAGCATATTTTCGCAACCATCGCTACCGTAAGAGAAAATCCGTGTCTCATAAAAGTATCGGGAACCGTGGTTCGTCTGTTGGCCAATGGTAGGTAGGGTTTGGTCGAATCGTGTAGTATGGAGGGTTGTCCTTTGTGTGAAGTCAATGTTTGCTTCCGGATTGAGCCAATCCATGTTGTTAGACATAGCTCGAGCGATGTTCTCAAGATGATATTCGACTCGAGGCGCTTCCAGTTTTTCCACGCTGAAAAGCTTCATTCTTGATTCGCCTAACCCGCATTTTGTCATTTTCTTCACATGGAACTTTTCTTGCAAAAGTTTTATGTCTCCAATGTAGAACCGCTCACCAATTCTTGACCTTCATCGTAGGAGTTTGATTGACAAGTGTGGAGAACCATTCAAAATCTTCGTTTTATCATCTAGCGCGATACGACTCCAGTCGAGTCGCTTCTTCTTCTTTGAAGGCCTTGATGATGATAATCGGCTTCGCACTTGTTTGGGTGAGGTGGGTTGTTGTCGGGGCTCAAGGACCTCTTCATCGCCACCACGTGATACTCAAAGTAATCACCGTTTTATGAGTCGTGGGTGGTAACTCGGAATCGTCCGAGGTTTATCAAGAGGGAACCGGTGGAGGAGACTTTGTTGAGAAGAAGTCCGTGGTGGAGGAGGTGGCATAGAGGTAGATTTACAAGACCGCTTCGACGCTTAGGTGCAGTCCTTATCCTTATCATCGCCATCTCGCTGGGTTGACTACCGACCTCGCATGATGATCCGAGTTGAAAATCAAGTAGATTTTCGAAAAATTTAGCTTCATCCAAGTAAACGCCCTGATCGCTTTGACATTTGCATCACAAGTTTAGCGATTAACCCGTATCGTGAGAGACGCCTTTTGGCCATTGTATGTTTAACCAATGCTATGATGTTAAAGTAGTTGTCTCGAAAATACTTCTAGTCACACCGGGGACAAGGTTTAGAAGAAACTGTATGATCTCTGTCGCCTTCTCCGCCTTTTGGACTTTAGAACAATATCCTCAAGGTACTTGTTAGTGTAACCTTCGATCATTTCGCTCTTCCTCTTTTCGATGACTCTTCATGAACTTTGAATCCCTTTCTTTCTCCATCTTGTCTCTCATCATTTGGTATCGAATTTGGTCAGAAACCAATTCATTTTCCAGAAGTATGTCCTTCTTTCGATTTGTCGACTTTCACAATCTTTTATGAGTCCGAAAACCAGGATTTAGGTGGTTTCTTCACGGACGGATGATGATCCGTTGACTTTGTGATGGTGGTTGTGATGAATGAGCGAAGAACTGATGATGAGGAGACATGAGGAGACTTCATGTCCTAGGAGTTTTCGAGGTTTTCCTTGAGTGTGTTGGACTGCCTAGAAGAAACTTTGTATAATCATCCTCGCCATCTCTAGACTTTTCTTTTCGCCCAGCCAAAATCATACACATAGTATCCTCCATGTGTCATGTCATGGTAAGAAAGAGTGGCACCGCATCCCTACCGGGTTGATTAACCGTATCAGATCGGGTGAGGAGTGGGCATCACCACTTGATCCTCCGGGCCACCCATTTGATCTTTAGCAAATTCTTCTCCTTTGTGGTTTTCACTTTGTGAAACTTCTTCCGTATGATTGATCCATTGTCTTCTTCATCTTCGAGCTTTCATCCCGTGACACAGTGCGTAAGTCTTGCCTTTTCCTTTATTAGTTTGAGGACTTGAGGTTTTGGTACCGAGGATTTTCGCCCTTTGCGCTTCGTAGTATGTGATCTCTTCATCTCGTGTCAAGAGCCTCGTAGTCCCGCCCCCGAGCCGTTTTTTGCGGTTCGTGAAAGGATTGGAGTGGCTTCCGAAGGAACTTTTTCTTAGTGGTAGGTTTCCGCTTTGGAATAGGTTTCTTCTTGGAACATTCCTCCGACTATCCGAACTTGTGACACTTCCAAAGACTTCCTTTTCTCGTTTCTCCTTACAGTGTTCCGTAAGATTTTTCGTCGAGATGACCAACTTTGCCTTGTCCGATCGCTTCCAGATACCTTTGTACGATTCAAGCTTTCGACATCTTCGAAGGAAACCGCAAGACAAAGACCTTGTTTCTTTGTAGACGCTTCCTTGATTCCGACAGAGAATGGGTTCCACCACAACGTGATTGTCGGGGTCATCGAGCCTCTGGGAATGTCGATGAAGTCCAAGTGCTCTCTCGATCAACAATTTAGTATAATTGATGTGAATCTTTGAGCCAATTTTGTTGAGAAATGACATCATGTCATCCCAATCGAGCTTGATAGCGATGTGTTTTGTTGACCAATGCCCGAATATTTGCGCCCATGAGCTAGGGTGCTATCATAGCCACGACCGTAAACAGACTTGGTGATGATCATGTAGAGAGTTCTCCTGGTTGAGGAATACTCAAGCTCTACGTGAGAATGCTTGGTGATTATTCCCGTAGCCTCGTCATAACCGATATTGATTAAGAATCGGAGAGTGAGCTCTCAAAGAAAGTGGCATATAGTTTGTTGGATCGACATCGAATTAGGAGAATGCACCTTAAGTCCGCAGTGTAATGGTGACTTGTTTGTGATCTTAGTCACCGTCATGCTAGCTTGTCCTCGACCTTTCCATAGTGTTCCGTAACTGCTGGATGTAGATCTCGAGGAACAGCTATGAGTAAGCATGTTCGACATTTGATGAGTCCTCGTAATGTCAATAGCAATTAAACACGAAGATTCCGAGGCGAGGGGTGTCAAAGTCAACACGGAGATTATTCTTTCCTATCTTCATTGATAGCCATGAGGATAGATATCGCGAATGGAGAGAACTTCGTGCATCCACATTCATTTGTTCACCATGTCGTGATCTCGAAATAACATTAGCCAAAAGAACCAACATATCAAAGACATAATGTTAGTCAATGTAAGGTCTTATTGTCAGTTATTGAATGTAAAGGTCAATGATTGTTACGAGTCCAAGTCACTTGTATATTCAAAGTCCAATGGCTGTGAAATGTTTCGTGAGTTAGTTAACTTTAAGTTTTAAAGTTTATTTCATCACTTATTGTTCACAACATATCAAATGAATTCATTAGTGACATTTTAGGATTCGTGATGATATGATTAGTTTATTTACAAGTTTGTACACGTAAGAATTCATAACGAAGGTATGATCTCGGCTTATGCGAGGATTGGTAAAGTTATGCAGGTGAATGATATATGAGGCGCAAACTTACGCCAGAATCCTAACTACGCGTAAGTATTACGCCAGGGAAAAGAGACCTTATGCGAGCTTATGCGTAGGCATATATAACCTTACGCCGTAAGGTTACTCGTAAGAGTTGACCTTATGCGTAGAGGTCATCGCCATATATCCTTCTGTGATACGCCGTAGTTCCATATGTAGAACCTTATGCAGAAGCTACGCCAGAAGACTAATCCACGATAACAAGCTACGCCGTAAGGTGATCCTTATGCGAGATTAACAACAACCTTGATTCGAATATTAAGTGTAGCAAGCCCGAAATAAAACATCATATCATCAAATTTAAACACATAATATTCATTTTATGAGATCAAAACATATTTGCACATTTTAACACATTGTAGAACGCGACATGCGTAGTCTAAACCCTAAATCCACGCCAGATGAGATCTAGCCATGGAATATGCACCAAACTTTTTCTCGTAGTTTAAGAGTGTTGAGGAAGTCTATATACCAAGTTATAACACCCAATTCATGGTGAATCAAAATACCCAAACTTAAGAACTTTAAACCCTAATTCCAAATTGTTGATGATTTGGAGTTTCGTGGTTATAAAGCAAGGAAATCATCAATTCATCATCATAAGAACATAACCCAATCTTTTGACCAAAAACATTCACATTTGAAAATACCCAAAATCACGATAAACCCTAATTTTCAAACTCATTTAATTCGTGAATCGTCTGCTTGAGGATAGAAAAAGTATCATTGATGTTGTTAAAACATTTTGACACTATCTTTTAGCCACAAACACATAACAAGATTATGTGTTCATACGACACGCAGTAGAACACAAGATTGACCATAGGTTAATATCTAACCGTTAACATTTAAAACGATTTGAAACCATTGTTTGTAATCTTGTTAGGAACACAAAACACTTACAAATTGAAGATCCAAACACGGATTTGATGAGCGAATTTTAGCGTAGGATTAGTTTGATGATAATAAATGTGAGTTGTAAGTTAGGTGGAGGTGTATTTTATTAAAATGGCTTTTATCATTTTGACAGCTGGTCCCTCCACCTTTTCCATTTTCAAACAAAGCCTTTAACTTCCATTTTGGTTACCAAACAAAGATTTTAGAAAGAAACATGATCACCCCGACTTGACAAAATAATGAAAGGTTATTAATTTAAGTCCGAGGAGAGTCTTAGAACCGTAAAATGTACCACCATTTATAAGTAATCAACCGAGATATGATAATACGTGGCACATGATGTTTTGAAGCGCTAAGAGTTTATTTTCCCCTCAACACTTGATCGGAAAATATCAATTTTGAAAGATTGAAGTGTTGACTGGAAAAATGTACTTGCCATGTTGAAAGAAATATAGATTAGGAGAATATTTTGTTGTTTTATGATTTTTATATTTGTATTTTGTTTTTAAAAGGATATTACGAAGATGTTTTGGTGTTCGTGTTTTAAGATGCTTTAAGAGGTCATCCAATTCCTCTTGAGTCAAACACCTCATACAATCCGTGGACCAACTCATTAAACCTAGCGGGAGGCAAGGCTTGGGAGCGTGATCGCCAATTGGTATTCAAGACTCACAAAGTATAATTCAATTGCACTGCTCCACGTGGTCCTTGATGAAATGATAGCGTAGATCGATGTGCTTTGATTTGAGTGTCGAATCGAGTTGCACGAGATTGCAATGGCACTGATTGTCGCAAAGACATCGGATTCTTCACAACACGTAACCATAGTCTTGAGTTGTGTTCTCATCCAAATGACTTGAGCACAACACGCGGACATGGCTACATATTCGCCGGTTGATGATGCGATGTACAATCCTGCTTTTGATTGCCAAGACACCGCTTATCACCGAGAAATTGTAGAGCCTCAAGTACTTTTCCGAGTCTAAGCATCCCGCGGGTCGCCTCAAAAGCGATTAGTTCAAAACCGTAATCCTTCTGATACCGGATCCCCAAGTTAATGGTTCCTGATGTATCGGAGGATTCTTTTAGCCCGTAGAGGCGGTTTCATTATTCGCGATCGATAACGGAGCATAGATAAACGCAAAGACAATATCGTCCGCAAGTGCTGGGATATACGAGGACCCAATAATACTGTATTTGGTAGGTCAACCAATTTCCCATGTAAATCAAGATCTAACTTGGTATGAGCCATTGGTGTGGCATAAGTATCACAGTTGTCATTCCAAATTTGTTTAACAGCTCAAGGGCATATTTGACCGACTCAAGAAAATACCAGGGTGATTGATGAACTTGCAATCCTAGAAAGAATGTAAGTTCACCCATGGACATTTCAAAAAATTCTTCATTAGTTTTGCAAAAGCGATTGAAAACTTTTATGTGTAGACCCAAAATGATGTCATCCACGTAAATTTGAACAATTAAGATATGTGCCCGTGATATTGTATAAAAAGAGTGGGTCAACCGAGCCTTTGGTGAAATTATTGGCAATGAGGAAAGATGATAGCTTATCGCACCATGCCCGAGGGCTTGTTTGAGACCATAAAGAGCTTTGTTCGGTTTGTAGACGTGGTTCGGGAACTCGTGATCAACGAATCCATCCGTTGGTCGACATAGACCGCTTTTTGTCATCGAGAAACGCCGCTTGACATCCATTTGATAGACCATATGCATATGAGCTGCGAACGCGAGAAATATCCGGCACCTCAAGACGAGCAACCGGAGCAAAAGATTTTCAAAGTCTATTCCTTCTTCCCGACGATAGCCCTTAGCAACTAGCCGTGACTTGTTTCGGATAACATTCCTTCAAAGATCCAATTTGTTTTTCCAAATTCATTTTAAACCAATGACGAGACCCTGTTGGTCTTTCAACCGCTCCCATACTTCAAGACGCTTGAATTGGTTGAGTTCTTCCTCGCATGGATTCAATCCAGCTTGTCTTTTGTCATTGCATCTTTAATGTTTTAGGCTCGTGATTGCAGAAAGTGAGTGCATAAATGCAATGTTCACCATCCGAGGAAGACGTTGTCTCGTGAACGACCGGTTGATTCGGGGCCAATAATGTTAGCCGAGGATGATCTTTTGTCCATCTATGTGTGTAGGGTTGATGTTGGTATACATTGTGCGATTCCGAGGATTCAAATGGTTTGTTGAAGATTCCGCGACATCCGGTGCAAAGCAGCCTCATTGCAAACGGGTCAAGAACGATTTGGATCAAAATCGCGGTTGGGGTACTTCATTCGTAATATCATCACCGTTCATCATTGTTGGAAGCGTGTTCAACTCATGTTGGAGTCAATGTGGAAGCATCTTCGTTGTAGTTGTGTATCGTATATGAATATTACGTTGTGCAATGGAAGTGGGATACACCAGAGCACGCTCATCAATATCATCAATGCAGGAGCAAATAACATTTCCATTTGTTGACGAAGCGAGGATTTCTTCACCGATGATGGGGTTGAGGAAGTTTAAACGTTGTTACCGGTTCTAAGTCATATACTCGTAAGCCATATCCGTGAGTTCATCGAAATGAGCATGAATCGCTTCCATTACCTCCTTAGTTCGGACGATTCCGCATTCGAAACCTTTAGAATTGTCACAAGATCCAATAAAGACCCAATATCGCCTTTGGCTTTGAGCCCAAAATCATCACGATCATTATTTGATAGCAAAGGATCCAAATACATGAAAATGTTTGAGGTTCGGTTTATAGTGACAAGCTCGAAGGTGTTTTTATGCGCTTGTGATCATAGAACGGTTTTGAGTATAGCATGCGTATGATACCGCATAAGTAATCTGGAAGTTTAGCATTGATTAACATTGTTTGCGCCCACTAACGCTCGTTTCGTCTTTCAACAACCCGCTTTGTCGTGTGTACGTGCAATAGATGTTTGATGTTGAATTCCACTTTCTCATAGAATTCACGAGGGTTTTGTTGACAAATTCGGCCTTTGTCTGCTCGATTATTCTGACGGTGTTGGAGTGAACCCAGATTTTGTGAAAGGTGATGATCATTTGTGGAGCTTGGTCTTTGTCAAGAAAGTAGACCCAAGTCCATCGTGAGTAGTCATCAACAATTACTAAGATGTAGCTTGCTATTGATCGCTTGCACGCGCATTGGGCCACACAACCATGAAGAAGATGTAGCATGTCGAGAGTCGTGTTCCACCTTTGAAGGAAAATGAGCACGAGTGCTTTTCCCTTGTTCACAGGCCGAGCAAAGGTGATCTTTTGAATACCGGAATCGGGAGTCCTTCAACGAGTTTGTGTCGAGCAAGGTTGGTGATGGTTTGAAAGTTTAGATGTGAGACGACGGTGCCAGCCAGGATTTTGTAGATGTGCCTTTGAAAGTAAGCAAATGGAGAGGAAGCAACCATGTCTTGCATAGAGATAGTGTAGAGACTAGAATTACGCGAGCTGACATAAGGTCATTTCCTTGTAGATCACTTAATGAAACAAGTTTTCCCCAATGCAACCTCCAAATCTCCATCACAAAATTGACCCACGAAACAGATGTGACCGAGGCCTTCCACATAGTAAACCACGATTTCGATGTTCCCATTAACATAATCTCCGAGTCTATGATGGTCAGGGTGATCGCTCCCGAATCGACATGCCAATGAACTTTGCAATAAAGTTTGATAATGCTTAAGGTTGCTCGTCATGTGTCGGGAACATCCGCTATCAACAATCCAGAATGATCTCAGACACCGCATTACATGCATTTACAGATGGAATAGAGTAGATGTGGAACCCAAATAGAGGGTTCAAGCAGTGTATGTTAGATACACATTGAGAATTTTAGGCATCCATTTAAATCCTAGTGTGTTATATATCCATTTATGCCATCTATAACTACTCTTTGCTTTAGTCTTAGTGAAAACACTAGTGGTACTACATTTTGGGAGGTGAAGCGAGCCACCGTGATAGCAATGGTTGCCTTAGAATCTAAAGAAGGCGGTCTACCAAGCATGACTTAGAATGATTAGTGGCCTAGAGGTATTCGATTCTTAGGATTTTGTAATCGAGAGATTATAGCTTTAGCAACACATTTGTCATGACAATCGAATTCATACGCTATGCATAAATACACAAGGTGCATCGATCAATATCAAAAATACTTAACGGTTTAGCATCGTTACATCACTATTTGTATTACATTTGCCAGACGCAACATCTATAGTGGAAGTAACATGAGTTTTATTCGAGTCCTAGGGTGTTCTTCACTTTAGCATTCTTATTGATCTTTTCTTAGGTCGCAACTTCCTATTCTTCGATTGAGTGCTCAGGTCAGTGACGCTGGACGCTGGAAAAGATGCAACTATTCTGTTCAGAGAGGGAAACACATTAGCAACTTGTGATTTGGCAAGGGAATTCTAGGTTCATTTATTACTGTGACTGGTGCTAATCTCTTAATCACAAGAGGCGGAAGTTGTTCATACTTTCCTAACTTTTCCCGTAACTTAGAGATGGTGTGAATCGATCTTGATTTTCTAATAATATTTCCAAGAAAATTTATGACATCTCTAGTGTGAGCAAGATAGTGATTAAGTTCGCTTGATGCTTCAAGTCGAGTCTTTTGAGTAAATCAAATATGACACCATATTCATGTTTAACTTTTAAAAGTTCTTGTTCATATTTTGAGATTTGACTTTTCAAAGACACGCTTTTGATCATCCATTGCTCAATTTTAGGATCGAAGATTTTGCACTCAACCGAGCGATTTTCTTTTGAAAACTAAGTTGATGATTGTGAATATCTTTTCACACCAATGAAGACGACGCTTGCATTGTAAATTTCGTGTAATCGCTTATTTTCACTTTTAAAGACTCGATCACACATTATCGGTGTTCTCACACATAACAGCTTTCAACAATATCACAGAGATAATCAGATAAATGGCAAAGCATGAAGTAACACAACATTATGGATATCAAGACGATAACATCTTCCAAGAGTCGATCAACATCTTTTCTCAGCTTTTTTAGTTTTGTGTTAGAAATAGATGTTTGCTTTCAAAATGTTTTCATTACCCAGTTCTTTATGAAAATCCTTTTCCCAAGCAATTGCACAACTTTTCAAGTTTTAACATTAGGTAAAAGATTTTTCCGAAAATGTCTCTTTGTTCTCGCGCCGAGGCGATTGA
This sequence comes from Chrysanthemum lavandulifolium, assembly GCA_022545495.1. Taxonomy (NCBI): domain Eukaryota; kingdom Viridiplantae; phylum Streptophyta; class Magnoliopsida; order Asterales; family Asteraceae; genus Chrysanthemum; species Chrysanthemum lavandulifolium. Next base: position 99,049,630 of record CM040246.1, read on the forward strand.
AAATGTTCAACTTGATTTCGGATCGATATTCTATCTCATGTTGTAAAATTTGAGGTCACCATGAAAATGTCAAAATATCAAGAATTTTTCGATTTCGTGGTTGTGAGTTTACTTCACTAATGGAAGGTAAAGGACCATAAGTTTGTGCAAAGTCTGCTTTGGGATTAACAATAAGACTCAGTGTTTTGATGATAACCCGGTGTGTTTGAAGAATCCGTTGTGATTGAAAGTGACCGCTTTATAATTAAAGGTTTGTTGTAAACAACGTTTTAATTTAGATCGACTCGCCTTCCGCATCTAATTCCTCTTGACGATGATATTCAACAACACTCATGACAAGATTATCAATTTTGTATTCTCAGACCGAAACTTCGTGAGTTGGTTGAATGTTTTTGAAAGCTTTGGTTTGTAATCGCCTAGATTTTTTCCATATCCTTGATTGGGTTTAAAGTAAACTTTTCAATAGTCATTATCGATTCACCATGTTTATAAACAACGCTTTAAACTCTTTAAGTTTGTTTCAAGATAATTTCTTCAAGAAGGTCATCACCCGATTCGTTGAATGCTTTTTATATTCGGAGAACTAAGGCAAAGGTTGGAGCTTCCATGCATTTTTCTTTCTCTTACTAGAAGTTCTCATTCTCTCTACTTTCTCTCTAAAACTCATTCATACGATTTTTGTGCTTGTGATTATGTGTTTATGAAAACCAATATGTTACAAATATCATAGGCGAACCAAAAGGACATCATAAATTGATAGTTTTAAACTCACATTCATGTAGAAATAATCGTAGTTGAAGCATCTTTGCCTCAAACATTTGATTTCATCCTTGATGCTTCACACGAAAGGATGTGATAAATATGGGGAAATGGATACATAAAGTGCACTGAGGGTGGTTATGGTTAATAAACAACCATGTACTCTAATAGGGATGGTATGTTCAAGTTCACACACTTTGTTCATGCGACAAAGCTTGACTAGGTTTGGATGCCTCGCATCTTGTTGGGACCTTAAACACTTCGAGACACAGGAAAACAATCGAGCATATTGTTGGTGTTTTAGACGCAACATACCACCCCTATAGTGTCTTGGTCACATCAAGAACCATCTTCTTGGAAACGTTGAAAACTTGAATAGTTGAAAATCAGTCAAAGTTCTCAATTTCCATTGAACTATGTCAAAGTGCTAAATATAGAGTAGCCGGAAATATCACAAGTAGAGTTTAAGATGGTGTTTATGTAGGCGAAAATATCATAAGTAGAGTTTAAGATGGTATTTATAGGTAAAGAAAGTTTAAGACGGATATGTTGAAGTAGAAAATATAAAGTGAATTTATAGGGAAAACAACTAGATATTGATGATGAAAGTGGAGTTCCAAAGTTTTACCGGTAAGTTAAACAACTATTTTATCGCCGTTTTCACACACATTCGCAATCTTTATCATAAACTCGCAAAACATGACTCGGTGTTCTAGTTTTAGCAATATACAAAGTAGTTGCAACTAAGTGTCATCTTGGATATTAGTTTGCAAATTTCCATTCTCTTTTCTACGCCGGAAAAACCTTAAGACCGGTTAGAAGGACTTTCAAGCGACTTTCATCTCCTTGCCACCTCAATACATTCCTTCAAAGATCCAATTTGTTTTTCCAAATTCATTTTAAACCAATGGCGAGACCCTGCTGGTCTTTCAACCGCTCCCATACTTCAAGACGCTTGAATTGGTTGAGTTCTTCCCGCATGGATTCAATCCATTGTCTTTGTCATTGCATCTTTAATGTTTTAGGCTCAGTTAGCAGGAGCGGTGAGTGCATAAATGCAATGTTCACCATCCGAGCGAAGACGTTGTCTCGAACGACCGGTTGATTCGGGTTGCCAATAATGTTAGCCGAGGATGATCTTTTGTCCATCTATGTGTAGAGGTTGATGTTGGTACATTGTGCGATTCGAGGATTCAAATGGTTTGTTGAAGATTCGCGACATCCGTGCAAAGAGCCTCATTGCAAACGGGTTGAAGAACGATTTGGATCAAAATCGGTTGGGGTACTTCATTCGTAATATCATCACCGTTCATCATGTTAGGCGGTGTGTTCAATGTTGTGTTGGAGTCAATTGGTGTAGGTGCATCTTCAACGATGAGTTGTTGTAGCAGTGTATCGGTATATGAATATTATCGGGTTGTGCGGTGAAGCTTGGGGGATACACCAGAGCACGTTCATCAATATCATCCGTAACGTAGAGGCAAATAACATTTCCATTTGTTGACGAGTTAGTGAGGATTTCTTCACCGATGATGGGGTTGAGGAAGTTTAAGCGTTGTTACTGGGTTCTAAGTCATATACTCGAAGCCATATAGTGAGTTCATCGAAATGAGCATGAATCGTTTCCATTACCTCCTTAGTTCGACGATTCCGCATTCGAAACCTTTAGAATTGTCACAAGATCCAATAAAGACTCAATATCGACTTTGGCTTTGAGCTTTCCAAAATCATCACGATCATTATTTGGATAGCAAAGGGATCCAAATACATGAAAATGTTTGAGGTTCGGTTTATAGTTGTGGACAAGCTCGAAGGTGTTTTGTTAGCGTTTTGTGATCATAGAACGTTTTGAGTATAGCATGCGAGATACTTACGCACATAAGTAACTGGAAGTTTAGCATTGATTAACATTGTTCTGCGCCCACTAACGCTCGGTTTCGTCTTTCAACAACTCCGCTTTGTTCTGTGTGTACGTGCAATAGATGTTTGATGTTGAATTCCACTTTCATAGAATTCACGAAGGGTTTTGTTGACAAATTCGGGCCTTTGTCTGCATTACGATTATTCTCGACGGTGTTATGGAGTCGAACACAGATATTTGTGAGAAAGGTGATGATCATTGTGGAGCTTGGTCTTTGCTTCAAGAAAGTAGACCCAAGTCCATCGTGAGTAGTCATCAACAATTACTAAGATGTAGCGTTTGCCATTGATCGTTTGCACAGCGCATTGGGCCACACAATCCATGTGAAGAAGATGTAGCACATCTCGAGAGGCGTGTTCCACCTTTGAAGGAAAATGAGCACAGTGCTTTTCCTTGTTCACAGTGTGAGCAAAGGTGATCTTTTGAATACCGAATCGGGAGTCCTTCAACGAGTTTGTGTCGAGCAAGGTTGGTGATGGTTTGAAAGTTTAGATGTGAGAGAGCCATATGCCATAGCCGAGTTTTGTAGATGTTGCCTTTGAAAGTAAGCAAATGGGAGGGAAGCAACCATGTCTTGCATAGAGATAGTGTAGAGACTAGAATTACGCGAGCGGACATAAGGTCATTTCCTTGTAGATCACGAATGAAACAAGTTTTCTCCCGAATGCAACCTCCAAATCTCCATCACAAAATTGACCTCTCGAAAGCAGTTGTGACCGAGGCCTTCCACATAGTAAACCCTGCCGATTTCGATGTTCCCATTAACATAATCTCCAGTAGCCCATGATGGTCATGGTGATCGTTCCCGAACCGGTGCCAATGAACTTTGCAATAAAGTTTGATAATGATTTAAGGTTGCTCGTCATGTGTCGGGAACATCCGCTATCAACAATCCGAGAATGATCTCATCACACTGCATTACGCACAGGCGACACGGATGGAATAGAAGTAGATGTGGAACCCGAAATAGGGTTAGGCGGAATATGTTAGATATACACACATTGAGAATTTTAGGCATCCATTTAAATCCTAGTGTGTTATATATCCATTTATGCCATCTATAACTACTCTTTGCTTTAGTCTTAGTGAAAACACTAGGTGGTACTACATTCTTGGGAGGTGAAGCGAGCCACTCTTGTGATAGCAATGGTTGCCTTAGAATCTAAAGAAGGCGGTCTACCAAGCACGGACTTAGAATGATTAGTGGGCCTAGAGGTATTCGATTCTTAGGATTTTGTAATCGAGATTATAGCTTTAGCAACACATTTGTCATGACAATCGAATTCATACGCTTGCGACAAATAACACAAGGTGCATCGATCAATATCAAAAATACTTAACGGTTTAGCATTCGTTACATCACTATTTGTATTACATTTGCAGACGCAACATCTATAGTGGAAGTAACATGAGTTTTATTCGAGTCCTAGGGTGTTCTTCTACTTTAGCATTCCTTATTGATCTTTTCTTAGGTGCAACTTCCTATTCTTGATTGAGTGCTCATAGGCCGTGAAGTGCGGACGTTTGGAAAAGATGCAACTATTCTGTTTCAGAGTGGGGAAACACATTAGCAACTTGTGATTTGGCGGTGGGAATTCTAGGTTCACGATTACTAAGTGTGTTGGTGCTAATCTCTTAATCACGAGAGGCGGAAGTTGTTCATACTTTCCTAACTTTTCCCGTAACTTAGAGATGGTGTGAATCGGATCTTGATTTTGAGCGAATATTTCCGGCAAATTTATGACATCTCTAGTGTGAGCAAGATAGTGATTAAGTTGGTTTGATGCTTCAAGTCGAGTCTTTTGAGTAAATCAAATATGACACCATATTCATGTTTAACTTTTAAAAGTTCTTGTTCATATTTTGAGATTTGACTTTTCAAAGACACGTTTGATCATCCAGTTGCTCAATTTTAGGATCGAAGATTTTGCACTCAACCGAGCGATTTTCTTTTGAAAACTAAGTTGATGATTGTGAATATCTTTTCACACCAATGAAGACGGCGTTTGCATTGTAAATTTCCGTGTGTAATCGTTTATTTTCACTTTTAAAGACTCGATCAAGCACATTATCGGTGTTCTCAGCAGTTACAAGCAGTTTCAACAATATCGCAGAGATGTAATCGATGTAAATGGCAAAGCATGAAGTAACACAACATTATGGATATCAGACGAGATAACATCTTCCAAGAGTCGATCAACATCTTTTCTCAACGTTTCTTTTTGCGTTTTGTGTTAGAAATAGATGTTTACATTTTCTCGAAAATGTTTTTCATTACCCCAGTTCCTTATGAAAATCCTTTTCCCAAGCAATTGCACAACTTTTCAAGTTTTTAACATTAGGTAAAAGATTTTTCCAAAAATGTCTCTTTGTTCTCGCGCCGAGGCGATTGAAAATGTTCAACTTTGATTTCGGATCGATATTCTATCTCATGTTGTAAAATTTTGAGGTCACCATGAAAATGTCAAAATATCGAAGAATTTTCGATTTTGGGTTGTGAGTTTACTTCACTAATGGAAGGTAAGGACCATAAGTTTGTGCAAAGTCTGTTTGGGATTAACAATAAGACTCAGTGTTTTGATGATAACCACAGGTGTGTTTGAAGAATCCGTTGGTGTGTGAAAGTGACCGCGTTTTTATAATTAAAGGTTTGTTGTAAACAACGGTTTTAATTTAGATCGACTCTATCTTCCGCATCTAATTCCTCTTGACGATGATATTCAACAACACTCATGACAAGATTATCAATTTTGTATTCTGCTGGAAACTTGTGAGTTGGTTTGAATGTTTTTAGTGAAAGCTTTGGTTTGTAATCGCCTAGATTTTTTCCATATCCTTTTGGATTGGGTTTTAAAGTAAACTTTTCAATAGTCATTATTGATTCACCATGTTTATAAACAAGCTTTAAACTCTTTAAGTTTGTTTTGCGTCGATAATTTCTTCAAGAAGGTCATCTACCCGATTCGTTGAATGCTTTTTATATTCGGAGAACTAAGGCAAAGGGTTGGAGCTTCTAATGCATTTTCTTTCTCTTACTAGAAGTTCCCATGTCTCTACTTTCTCTCTAAAAACTCATTCATCGATTTCTTGTGCTTGTGATTGTGTGTTTATGAAAACCAATATGTTACAGATATCATAGGCGAACCAAAAGGACATCATAAATTGATAGTTTTAAACTCACATTCATGTAGAAATAATCGTAGTTGAAACATCTTTGCCTCAAACGTTTGATTTCATCCTTGATGCTTCACACGAAAGGATGTGGTAAATATGGGGAAATAGATACATAAAGTGCACTGAGGGTGGTTATGGTTAATAAACAACCATGTACTCTAATAGGGATGGTATGTTCAAGTTCACACACTTTGTTCATGCGACAAAGCTTGACTAGGTTTTGGATGCCTGCATCTTCTTGGTGACCTTAAACACTTCAGACACAAGGAAAACAATCAGAGCATATTGTTGGTGTTTTAGACGCAACATACCACCCCTATAGTGTCTTGGCTGTTACCGCAACCATCTTCTTGGAAACGTCGAAAAACTTGAACAGATGAAAAATCAGCCGTCAAAGTTCTCAATTTCCATTGAACTATGTCGTAAAGTGCTAAATATAGAGTAGCCGGAAATATCACAAGTAGAGTTTAAGATGGTGTTTATAGGTAGCCGAAAATATCATAAGTAGAGTTTAAGATGGTATTTATAGGTAAAGAAAGTTTAAGACGGATATGTTGAAGTAGAAAAATATAAAGTGAATTTATAGGGAAAAACAACTAGATATTGATGATGAAAGTGGAGTTCCAAAGTTTTCTTGGTAAGTTAAACAACTATTTTATCGGTGTTTTCTCACACACACAATATCGCAGCATTCTTTATCATAAACTCGTCAAAACATGACTCGGTGTTCTAGTTTTAGCAATATGCCACAAAGTAGTTGCAACTAAGTGTCATCTTGGATATTAGTTTGCAAATTTCCATTCTCTTTTTTCTCGTCGGAAAATGACCTTAAGCGGTTGTAGAAGGACTTTCAAGCGACTTTCATCTCCTTGCCACCTCAATTTTCTTTCGTCTCTGACTACTTCATAACTAATTTGGTATAATAAGGCGACCATACAACAAAAACACTTAAAATAAAAATCACCAACACAAACATGCATACAAATAGGTCAACCTACCCAATGACCTCCTTTTCTTGCCTATATGACCGAGTCGTATACACAAGTGTAATAAGGGGACTAGTCTCTTTGGGTGTCACATGGGCAGTGACTCGGTCAAATGAAACCTATTACTACTGGCCTAACAAACACTCTTTTCATTTTTAGGCATTTTGTGAACTTTTTTCATCTATTTAGTGACACGAACTTTCTGACCTTTACTGACAGTTTCTTAAAAGTGTCATTGAGTTAAAATAAAAGTGTCACCAAAAGTCTTAAATTAAAACAACTGTCACTAAGAATGTCGCAATAGCTAGCTGGGTTAAAATCGGATATTCGTGAATGATAGTACGACAAATTTTGGGCCGTTTAGTTGGTGAAATTTTTCATTTCTGGGTTGAAAGGGAAAAAAATCTGGACTTTTTTATTTTCAAAATGTGAAATTCTCATTTCAAATTTTAACTACAAATTTGAAAATGTTTACTCTTCTCACTTTTTCATTCTCAATTTTATCGTCCGTTTAATCGTTTTCATCCGTTTTTCGATTTTACGACGTTGTCGTCCGTTTTCTTAACGTTTTGTCCTTTTTTCGTTTTAAAAATGAAAATATAAATCCATCTAGTTTCAAAATTCTACTCTTTTCAGAGAAAACCAATCCCTTCTTTAGGAATTTGGAAGCGGAAGTTTTTAGTTATTTTGGTTTTTAATTTTAATGTGCTCAGTTGTCCTCAAAACAATTTTTATAATCATCAAATGAGTAACGATAGAAACGTGTCTCGAGATCTTAATATCTTATTCAAGGTAATAACTACGTATATATATACATATTATAATTTTTTTTTTGGTTCGTTCTGTATGAGCGAGTATTCCTACAACCACTCTCTATCTCTTATTTTAGTTAATTGTTGACCAGACCAACATTGACGAATGTAAGATTGTCCTTGACTCCTTATATTTCGAGCCTTGTACGTTCCTTGATTAACCGTTAACTTATATATGTACAGAAACAGCATTGCCTTCTCTAAATGATGAAAATCTACAAGAATTGATAAAAATAAAAATAAAAATAAAATAAAAATAACAGCGAGTCATTGGCTTGTATGCATGGCTACATGATTCGCTTTAGACATCAGAATAAATAATAAGCAATAAATAAAGTACCTTCGGTACTTTGAGATAGAAAGTCGTAAAAAAGATAATCATACAATGGAAAAACATTATTTTTCATATTTTTCATAACGTTTGTTTTCGTGGTGCAGCTGCTCGGGCTGACATTGGTGGCGAGCTCGAAGTGTGAGTGCATATGTTCTTTTTTTCATGGTATATTTAGTTGTAGGTTTGTTTTTAGATGTAAATTTGTGTTTTAGGGCTCAATTGAATTCAACAAGGAGGGGCTTACACGAATGTGCAGCACATAACATAATAGACAAGTGTTGGAGGTGCAAAGCTGATTGGGAGAAAAACCGACAAGCATTAGCCAAATGCGCGCAAGGTTTTGCAAAGGGAACAACTGGTGGATTGGGTGGGGAAATCTATGTGGTGACTGATTGTTCAGATGACAATGCTGCAAATCCAAAGCCAGGGACACTTCGTTGTGCTGTCACCCAAAATAAACCTTTGTGGATCATCTTTAAGAAAGATATGGTCATAAAACTTAAACACGAGCTCGTGATAAACAAAGACAAGACAATTGATGGAAGAGGTGCAAATGTTGAGATCACTTGTGGCGGTCTCACCATTCACAACGTTTGCAATGTGATCATTCATAACATTCACATACATGATATTAAAGTAACAGAAGGTGGAATTATTAAGGCAACGGACGGTAAACCAGGACATAGGCATAAGAGCGACGGAGATGGTATTTGTGTTGCTGGTTCTTCGAAGATATGGATCGATCATTGCACACTTAGTCATGGTCCAGATGGCCTCATTGATGTCACGTTGGGAAGCACAGCCGTTACCATTTCGAATTGCAAATTTAGCCATCACCAAAAAGTAACTAATAAGAAATTTCTTAAATATATTCAATGTATATATGATTTATTCCACTAACCTGTTTTGCACAAACAGATTCTATTACTCGGAGCAGACAATTCACATGAACACGATAACAAAATGCATGTCACAGTCGCATTCAACAGGTTCGCAGAAGGATGTGATCAAAGAATGCCACGATGTCGATTTGGATTTTTCCAAGTTGTTAACAACGACTACACCAGCTGGGGAGCGTCGCCATTGGTGGTAGCGCCCATCCTACTATCCTTAGCCAAGGCAACCGATTCCATGCTCCCAATGACCCAATGAAGAAAATGTATAACAAACTACATAAACACCTTTACCTTCAGATATATACGCGCATACGTTACATATTATTGGAATGGGTATATATTTTTATATGTTTTTACAATTTTGAAGGTGTTGGTGAGGGCTGATGCACCACATGCAGAGTCAATGAAGTGGAATTGGAGATCTGAGAAAGACTTATTAGAAAATGGAGCTATATTTGTACCATCAGGGTGCGACCCGCATCTAACCCCTGAACAAAAATGCCATTTGATTCCAGCTGAACCAGGATCAGCAGTTCTTCAACTCACCAGTTGTGCTGGCACACTCAAATGTGTGCCCGGAAAACCTTGCTAGTAGTTATCACCCACTTTTATTTTTGTTAGCATCTTTTATACTTGGTAGGATGTAGTGGAATGAGACATTATATGTATTGTGTTTTATTTAGCTTTTGGCTGATATTTAACAAAGACAAAGTCATTATAAATTGGTGTTTGATGTGCATATGCTAACACTTGACAATATATATAATCTGATACATAAAATTCTTATGGATGTATGTTACAAATTAACAGCCTTTGGTGGGGGTAAAGCGATTCAAAACTGGTAGACTTCACTAATATAAACATTAATTACATGTTAATGTGGATTGTCCACATTAAGATGTACCTGAACGTTCTAAACGGTCTGGAAGAATACGGCATATACCATATATACAATACTAGCTAGGGACACTTAGCGGCATCAAATGGAGTGTCACTATACCAGGTCTTCACGACGAACATAGCAAGCCGCGAAAACTGTGGACTATATATCTTAGAGCATTAAGACATCTTAAACAGCGAGTCATCTAAAACCGTGTTTTGCAAAATGACGCAAAGGCTGTCACGAAATCCTTATTAATAATTAAGGTATTGTAACAGTCGATCACTTAAAATGTTGCAAGGGCTGTTGTTTATAGTCTTTGTGTTAGGAATTGATGGAGTGCTTGCTATTGAACTTAAGAATTTATAGTCTTTGTGTTAGGAATTGCTGGTGTATTTTACTTTAAAACTGACACATCATATGCAAATAGTAATTGACAACTATTCTAACTTTAAAATATAAGAAGGTGCTCGTTTTCTGGTTTTACACATATACGCATCACTCAATCAGTTATTCCCCGGCCATGCACCCATCAATTTACCATCGCCATCTCTCATTTTACACTCATTATCTTAAGCTTCATCATTTTACATTCGAACATAACTCTTTCTCACTTTACTTATCTTTTTCTTATAATGTGTTCTCATTGTTTTGATATCTCTGTTAAGTTGCAGCACGCTTTTGAGTCTAATATTCTCTAGGTTAGTTTTCTATCTGAGTTACTCTTATTTTATTTTTTTGGAGTGGATATTGATTTATTCTTGTGAGTTCCCTAACAGCTATAATTAAAAACTTTGAAGATTAGCTACAGGAGGGGAAAAGAATTGAAGGTGTGGTGAAGAAAACATAGGTTCCTCTTGAGCACATTTAAAAATATGGTTGGTCTTTATTTTGGGTTAGTTTCCTTTTATTTTACACGTATCAGGAAGAATATGTTTGTGTTTTAGCGTTTATGGAACTGACCTTGTTTCAATTTTTAACTCTCTGCTTTCATAAATATGATGTCGAATTGTCGGTGATATATATATGATTTTTACATCTGACATTTTTTTGTTAGATATGCTTAGACAACCAATGTTGGAGACCGAAAACTCTTAAGGAAAGTAAGTTGAGTATATTAATTTTAATATTCAGTACATGATATGTGTGTTTGTGTTTAATCAATATAACACATGCCGTTCATGTTTAAACAGGGTTTGTGTACGATCATCGGTGATGTTATTGAGGTGTAGATTGATGAAAAAAGTTGCTGATAAGGGTCATGACGTACTTGTGAATGAGGTTCAAAGAACATTTAGAAAGCTAATGTATGTGCTTGTTAATAAGCAAGTGCAAATAGTTTGAACACTAGCTAGAAAGTCTTATCTTTTGATCATTCAGTTTACCTTTATGTGGTTTAATCAGTGGTTGTTTTCATCTTTCCTATAATTTTCTTCTTTTTCGAATTTTATTTTGGTACAAACAAGTTATGACAGAGTTTTAGGAATTGAAGCTATCCATGATGTATTAAAGATGACATAAATTATTCTTGAACGTGCTATTTTGTCATCTTTAATACATATACATCTATAATTTGCAAAGAGCGTGCTATTTTTCACATTTGTATATGTACTATCTTCGAAGGGAGTCTCCAACTGGTTCCAATTTCAAGTCAAAGTCCAGATAAAACTCTACCTGAAGTTAAGTGAGTGCGAATGTGCGGTATGGACAGGATATCTAGACTCTTCACACTCACTTCTAATCCTTATCACGAATACAATATCTTCTTTTGCTGAATCAATAAATATCCTTTTATGGCGTGTTAATACTTTTGTTCTAAAATGACCAGATAAACTTAATAAGCATGAACGCTTTTCTAGAAACCAACATATATTATTCTGGAAGATACCAAACATAAATCATCATGGGCCTGCTAAGCACCGCCTCCCTCTTCAACTATCTAAACCAACCAACTGACCAAGAGACTTATTTTGTTAGACGATATTTTGTGTAAGCTTTTTTTATTATTAGTTAATAGCTTAGCTCATTTGTTTTGGCTTTATTAGGGAATTAGTTAATAGCCTTAGCTAATCATATATCGTTTGATCCTCATTAACACACGGTACACAATCTTCAACCCTAAGATATATTGGCTACACTACCGATACTAACTTGAGTCGGAGGTGGACCCGGGGCTGGCCCCGGTCCACTCTAACGAGTTCTCTTTGTTGACGGTCTACTAGGGGCTCGGGAAGGCGACTAACGGCCAAGGAGAGTCGTTGAATCTAAGTCACAGATTATCTTCAACAAGTTGGCCATCAGTGGGACCACGAATAAACTATGTTTCGTGTTCTCCGATTACCGAAAAGCGAGATAAATTCTAAAGTGGTAACTCTAAAACCTTTGCATTACGCCATGCGAGAACTTGCTTTACCATCATCGCTTTATTAAATTGGACGATGCAATCTTAAGCTGTTATTAATAAAATAACATGCTCGTAAAACTTTATGGTAGGATCTTATTTGCTTTATAATTTGTCATGTATTTGATAATATACATAATAAAAGCATCCTACGATGCTTACTGATCCATTCCTATTTATGGTCAAATCTATGGTCAAAAGAAAAGTATCTTAAGACGTGCTCATCACAAACTTTGCTTTGCAATGCATGTCGGCTTATTTATGGTAAATTAAAACGTGGAATAAAATATCCCGATAAAAATCACGTTAAATTGCATATTACATTAAATCATATATTTTAAAATATGAGGTGATATAATTTAATATAATAAACCATATCTTCACTTAAAATATTATTCTTTAATTAAGTGTTGAAATTTAATATATTCTTTGATTTGGCTAAATGCTACAACATGATAAATCGTCCGCATGATCGGCTATTTTAAAAATTACGATCGGACCTATTTTCTCTCTTGCCACATGCATGTATCGATGGTAAAAGAGCTAAACAACTTGTTGAGTAAGAGGTTGCAAACCCATCCGGATCACGTATCCTTGTTAAACACCTTATTCTCGAGGCGTTGGAATAATTTTTGCGCATCCACCGGGTGTGCAACATCATATGGTGCACGTTTAACAACTTTGGAACCAAGACACTTGATTCACGGTTTATCATAAATACACGAGTATGACAAAACAAAAAAAACAAAACAATTTTTATGTAGTTTGTACAACCTCACGATAGGTTTTATATTGCTTTACATGCATCTATGCGCTATTTATTATATATGCTATGTGCTATATATTGCTTCATTTTATTTAGTTTTATATGATGCGATTCGCGGCATATACTTTTAATTTTTGTATTAAGTGTTTTTCGCAGATTAAATAAGTTTAATGCTCCTACACGCGTAGCACCATCAAACTTGGGGGCTACCGGTATATAGTACCCTTGTTTCCGGCGTGTCGCGCAGTATATTCGAAGCGCGAGCGAAGCGGATATAAATATTCGCATCAACTTGCCGCACCATCTTGCCGCAGGGGGGCGTCCTCGTCGGTTGTAAAGACTTCAGCGCACTTATGCACGTGCACGTCTTCCGTCGCACATCTTTAGCGCGCACTTATGCTGAAGCGCGTCTTTTGTCGCATCTCTTTGTCGCGCGGCAACTTGCCTTATCTTGTGAAGCACGTCTTCGTCGCACTTTTGTCGCATAGACAACAAGACTTATCTTGTGACGCGTCTTACATCGCGCTCTTTGTCGCGGCCGCACTTATCTTGTGAGCACGTCTTACGTCGCCTCTGTCGCCGCGACATCGCGCCACGCTATGAATAAGTCTTTGTTGCACCATCTGTGCGTTGCACTTGGTACAAAAGGTACGCCTAGGGATGCAACGACATCGGGTTCCACTTTCACCCTGCGACCATCGGGAGTTTAGCATAACATAGCATTAATATCTCATACTAGACTTGGGGGCTTGTGGACGATGGTCGGTTGGGCGTGGGAATGGGTCGGGGCCAAAGATCTGAGACACATTCGATGCCATTGTAATCCATGTATATATAAATGTGGATCTACTCATTAATATCACACACGGTACACAATCAAACCCTAAGATATATTCAATACAGTACGATCTTAACTTGACCGTCGGAGGTGGACCCCGGGGCTACGGCCTCGGGTCCACTCTAACGAGTTCTCTTTGTTGACAGTCTCTAGGGGCTCGGTAAGGCAGTAAGCAGTAGCGGAGTCGTTGAATCTAGTCCATGGGGATTATCTTCAACATGTTTGATTCTAAAATAATTCTCAACCTCTTATATATTATAATTGATGTGTTAATGAAAAGCAAGCAAATTATTCTCCTCCGTCTCAAAATTATTGTCATGGAATAAATTAATGAGTTTAATAAAAGTGGGATACTGTAATTTTCTAATAAAGAGTTAAATTAGTATTTATTCTTAAAAATGGAAGGTGATTTTTTAAGAACCCAAAAAGGAAATATGACTATTAATTTGAACGGAGTATTTTCAATATGGTATCAAGAGCAAAATCTTTGATCCTCTCTAATTTTTCTCCCCACATTCTTCTCCCTCAATCCACTCACCGGTTAAAAAAAATAATAATAATAATAATAATAATAATAATAATAATAATAATAATAATAATAATAATAAAATAATGCCGGCATTAGAAACGCAACAAAGAATACACTTTCTTTGTTTGTGATTGGTTTGTTGATTTGTTTGTTGACGTGTGGACAATACAAAAAGAAGAAAACATCATTGTGTATGGTTGGTTTGTTGACGTGACGACACGTCAAAAGAAAATCAAAAGCAACCAAAAATTAATTTTAGTTTTTGTCTTGCAAGTTGCAATTTGTTAATGACACAAGGTTATCAATACACGTTTAGGCGGGGTACGTTAGGCGCGGCTCCATGTGTGCTACCGACACAACCAACATTATTTTCAAGAGCTTTTGCACCATGATTATTCAGGATCCGACATGTAACATGGATACATGTACATCATCTCATCTTAATTCACTGTTGGAAAATTTAGTGCATTTGTGGGATTGGTTCACACCCCAGTAATGGGTCGGGAGTGCAGTCAGATCTGGCATATGGTCGCGAACACCACGGCTACAATAGTGGTTTGTGCGATAGGTAGTGTTTCTGCGCTAGTGCTTGATTAGCGATGGCGATGTTTCATTCGCTAGTGCTTAGTTAGCAGCGATGAGCGATGTTTTCACTGCTAGTGCTAAGTTAGTCTTGATGGGCGGTGTTTCCCCGCTAGTACTATGTTAAGATGCTAGTGTTATGAAATCTTGCTAGTCTTGAAATAAACTTGTATGACGTTGACCTATTGAGTGGCGATTCTAACTGCATAATGACCACGTTTAATTGGTCATGTAACCACTACACTATAATGGAGATAATTATGAGGCGATTAATGGGCGATTCATTCTCATAATTCCATTTGACTAGAAAGAGTATTTTCCTATAAATAGGAAATCGATCATGCATGAAAAGACACACGAAAGCGATTAACACTTAAGCAAAGGGTTATTGATTTGTGCCTAATTCAATAACATACATTTGGTCTTATCCAAGTAGATATTCGTGATCTTGGGGCATTAGGGTCGAATAGTTTACTTTGGAAAGTGATCGACGATTCAAGTGATATCCGGTAACACATAGTGGTATTTGCGATTCTTCTTGATTATCTTACGCATTACGGGAACAACCACACCAACAATCAAAGTAAACTATTTGTGATAATCAATGGTCTTCTTGCAATGAAACACATGGCTTCAAACTTTGCCAAGCTTGATAAGTTTGAAGGGTGGACTTCGAGGAGATGGCGAAGAAGATGCACTTCTCTTCGTCAAGCATGAGTGTGGTGTATGTGCTAACCGCACCTATTCGATGATGGGGATGATGCTACGGTTGAGCGGATCATGAGAAGTAGCAAATGGGAGAATGATGACTACATATGCAGAGGTCTTATCCTCGATGGTATTTCGATTCTCTGTTTGAAATTTATCAGAACTTTGAATCTTCCAAAGTACTATGGGATTCCTTGGATGCCAAATATATGGTTGAGGATGCATCAAGTAAGAAGTTCCTTGTAAGTAATTTCACAAATTACAAAATGACTTATTCAAGACCAGTTATGGAACAATACAATGAACTTCTTGATATACTTGGAAGGTTTACACAACACAATATGCACATGGATGAGGCTATTCAAATCTCTTGTGTCATTGATAAACTTCCCCCTTCTTGGAAAGATTTCAAGCATACCTTGAAACATAAAAAGGAGGAGTTAACTACGGTTGAGTTGGGCGGTCATCTGCGCATTGAGGAATCTCTCAAGGTGCGGGATAATGACAAGCCAAAGAGTAGCAATACTCTTGGTGCATCTGTTGTCAATATGGCGGAGCATAACAACTCCACCACGTACAATGACAACAAAGGCAAGCGCAAATATCATGACAACACAGAGGCGATCCTAACAAGAAGGTAACACCTACTTGTTGGAAATGTGGCAAAGCGGTCACATTAAAAGGATTGCAAAGGTGTTAAGGTTGGTGGTAAAGCCAATGGATCGTGCACTAATGGTTCGGGAGTGGTGGTTTTACAACTCACCGAAAGGTCGAATATGGTTAATAAGTCTTTTGATTTATTATGTTACATATGTATCTCGAATCTCATTATGTGCGGGATGATGATGTTGCGTGGTGGGTTGACTCTGGTGCAACAGTTCATGTGTGTAAAGATTGAAGTGGTTCAAGACTTATGAGTCATTGAATGATGGTTCTATTCTTCATATGAAATGAGTCAACAACCTTGGTGCATGGTCGTGGTTGTGTAGATCTTAATTTTAGTTACGGAAAGATTGTAATTTTGTTTAATGTTATTCATGTTCCTGATATCAGGAAGAACTTGGTTTCATGTAGTATTTTGAATCATCATGGATATAAACAAGTTATTGAGTCTGATAAGTTTGTTCTTTCTAAGCATGGTGTTTTTATTGATTTTGGATATTTGTGTAATCAAATGCTCAGGCTTAATATTGTCACTGATAGTGTTAATTTAGCATTTGTGACCACCACTGACTGACTCTACCCTATGGCATGCAAGACTTGGCCATGTACACTATAAGAGAATGCAAGATATGTCTAAGGATGGGTTAATCCCGCTTTTGAGATGGACAACGAAAAGTGTAAAACTTGCATGTTGACCAAGATAACCAAGAAACCTTTTCGTGGTGTTAGTCGTGAGACTAAGCTCTTGGAGCTTATACTGATGACTGTGTGATTTGCATGCCAATCCTTCTTTGGGAAATAAGAAGTACTTTGTGACATTTATTGATGATGCTTCAAGGTTTTGTTATGTCTATACGTTACATACCAAGGATGAAGCATTAGATAAATTCAAAGTGTTTAAAGCGAAGTTGAATTACAACTTGGGTCCACGATCAAAGATTAAGGACCGATAGGGAGGTGAGTACATGGATACTTTGTATTTTAGTCTGTTGGTATAATCCATGAAACAGCGCCCTTATACTCCTCAACAAAATGGTATTTACGAAAGGAAAAACATGGTCTTGAAGGAGATGGTTAATTCCATGTTGTCCTATTCGGGACTGAGTCGAGGGTTACGGGGTGAAGCTATGTTAACGACTTGCTATTTATTAAATAGGGTTCCCAAACAAAGGAACAAGGTTACCCTTATGAACTATGGACTAAAAGGAAACCCAACTGAACTATCTCGTGGTGCAGGGTTGTAGAAATTTGTAAGACTCACGATCCAAAGTGAAAACTTTGGGTGAAAGAGGCATTGATTGCATCTTTGTTGGATATGCTAAGCATTCCAAGGCTTTTAGGTTCTATGTTATTGAACCTAATGAATATATTCGATTAACTCAATAATTGAATCAAGGATGCAAACTTTGATGAGAATAGATTCTCATCGGTCCCCTGACCAAGTCGAGGATTCCTAATGGAACTCATGACTTTGGTGTATCGGAGGTCCACGATGATGAACCATCGGTGGTCCCCGATGAGGTTGTGGTTCAACAACTTTGAACACGTGCTCGGGAAGAGCAAAAGGTCGGGACTCCAAAGTCATTTGGACACGAGTTTCAACTATACTTAGTTGAAGGAACAAGGAAAGAGGTCTCGACCAATACTCCTATTGCTTCATTGTTGAGGATGATCCTAAGACATTTGAAGAAGCAATGAAGTCCCGGATATTGCTTTACGGAAGAAGCAATCAATGATGAGATGGATTCCATCATGGGAAACAACACTGGGTGTTGGTTGATCTACCACCGGTTGCAAACCTTTGGGTTGCAAATGGATTTTCAAAAGAAAATGAAGGTAGATGGAACTATTGAAAAGTTCAAGGCTAGACTAGTCATTCGGGGCTTTAAACAAAAGTCGGGATAGACTATTTTGATACTTATGCCCTGTGGCTCTATCGATACCATTAGATTCTTGATTTCTTTGGCATCAATTCACAATCGATTATTCATCGATGGATGTGAAAACAACTTTCTTGAATGGTGAATTGGAAGAGGAGGTTTATATGAACCAACCTCGGGGTTTCATCATGCTGGCAATGAAAACAAGGTGTGTAAAGCGATTAAGTCTCTTTATGGACTAAAGCGGGCACCTAAGCAATGGCATCAAAAATTTGATGAAGTGGTTTTGTCTAGTGGTTATGTTCTTAACCAAGATGACAAATGTGTATATAGCAAATTTGATGAATCGGTAAAGGAGTCATCATTTGTCTATATGTTGATGACATGTTGATCTTTGACAGCGACCAAAATCGGGTTGACTTAACAAAGGAATTTTGTCATCAAGGTTGTCCATGAAGGACATGGGGAGGCGATGTTATCCTTGGTATAAGGATTAAACATGAAAGTAAAGAATTTCTATCTCTCGGTCTCATTATATTGAGAAGGTGTTGAGGAAATTCAATTACTTTGATTGTACTCGATGAGTACACCTATGGATACATGTGAAACTAATGCCTAATAATGGCAAGGTGTATCTCAACTTGAGCATTCTAGGGTAATTGGTGCTTGATGTATGCCATGACTTGTACAAGACACGATATTGGTTTTGCGGTGGGAAAATTGAGCATGTATACTAGTAATCCTAGTGCTCATCAACGCAAGCGATTCATAGAGTCTTGAAGTATTTGAAGAGAACTATGGATTATAGTCTCATATATCGGTTACCCATCGATGTTGGAAGGATACACCGATGCAAGTTGGATCAATAACATCGAAGACAATTCGTCTACCGGTGGTGGGTATTCCTACTTGGTGGAGGTTCAATTTCTTGGGCATCAAGAAGCAAACTTTACAGTTCAACAATGGTAAAGCCTTAGCATTTCTTTGGAATGGTTGAAAACTTACTTCTTGAGATTCCATTGTGGCTAAACCTATAGCACCTATTTCTATCCGTTGTGATAGTCTTTGCTACATTGGCTAAGGCTTATAGCGAAATGTACAATGGTAACTCTAGACACTTAGGTGTCGGACATAGCATGATTCGTGAGCTTATCATGAATGGAGTGGTATCTATAGAGTTTGTTAGATCTCAACAAAATTTAGTTGATCACTTGACGAAGGGATTGGCTAGAGACTTGGTTATAAAGTACGCTAAAGGGATGGGTTTAAGTCCAACTTAGTCATGAATGCTAGGACACTGACTCCTCCCGAGGAAACTTAGGAGCCGAGTTCAATGTGGAAAGTCGAACATTCGGTGGTTGGAGCACATGTTTTATTTACATCCCAAGGTTGTGCTCGAGAACCTCTTGAAAGGAGGATGATGTCTTTACTTCTTAATGGTTAATTTTCTTTGGAAAAGTGCTTGGCAGGAGCATGGATAAAGAGGAACCACCTATGTAAATGTTGAAGTTTTGCCGCTTCAGGAAGCTTTTGGACTTTATCTTTTACAACATTTATAAATTTGGATATGGACACATAGCTTGTATAGTGTCAGGAGCTTTTAAGTGTTTTAAAACTTGTGTGTATTTTATCTTCAGGTATTCAAATGGGTTGAAGGGTTCAATTCTTAGAACACCCTGATTCTCAAATATTTGAGCGTGTAATATACTAAGATGGAAATTCAATCCTCGGGATATTTTCGTTTATATAAGCGTTTTGTTTGATGTTTGTTTTTCATGCAAAGGAAGTGAACTAAATTTGGGAGGATTGTTGGAAAATTTTGTGCACTTGTGGGATTAGTTTACACTGGTAATAGGTCGGGAGAGTGCAGGTGTACACCCATATGGTCCATGAACACCATGACTCTAATAGTGGTTTTGTCTTGATGGCGGTGTTTCCCTGCTAGTGCATAGTTAGCAGCGATAGGCGGTGTTTCCATCGCTAGTGCTTAGTTAGAACCGATGAGCGGTGTTTCCTTGCTAGTGCTAAGTTAGTCTTGATGGGCGGTGTTTCCACCGATGGGCGGTGTTTCCACGCTAGTACTATGTTAGTCTTGCTAGTGTTATGAAATCTTGCTAGTCTTGAAATAAACTTGTAACAGCATTGACCTATTCAAGTGGCGATTACAAGCGCATAATGACCACGTTTAATTGGTCATGTAACCACTATGACTATAATGGGGATAATTATGAGGCGATTAATGGGCGATTAATTCTCATAATTCCATTTGACTAGCTAAGAGTATTTTCCTATAAATAGGAAATCTGATCATGCATGAAAAGACACACAGAAAACGATTAACACTTCTAAGCAAAGAGTTATTGATATGTGCCTAATTCAATAACATACATTTGGTCTTATACCAAGTAGATATTCGTGATACTCAGGCATTAGGGTCGAATAGTTTACTTTGGAAAGTGATCACACGATTCCAAGTGATATCCGGTAACCACATAGTGGTATTTGTAGTTGCTACTGATTATCTTACCCTGTTCCGGGAACCACCACCCCAACATTCACATACAAGTAATTTAAATACTGTTTATAATAAATGTTTATATCCATCTGTTTGTGTTGGTGATAGCATCTTACCTACCCTTAATCGTCCTTTATACTTACATAATGTTCTGGTCACCCCAAATATCATTAAAAATCTTATTTATGTGCGTCAATTTACTAGAGATAATAATTGTACAGTTGAATTCGATGCTTTTGGTTTCTCTGTGAAGGATTTCTTGACCCGTCATATCCTCCTTAGATGTGATAGTTCGGGAGATCTCTACCCTGTCACCCAACCTTCTATTCCTCATGCTTTACTTTCTGTTAGTCCAACTACGTGGCACCAACGTCTCGGGCATCCCGGTGAAGAAGTGCTACGTTCTCTTGTTTCGCGCCAATTTATTTCTTGTAATAAAGAAAAGTCCTCACATATCTGTCATGCTTGCCAGCTTGGCAAACACGTGAGACTTCCATTTTCTAGTTCGGATACTATTGTTACTCGTCGTTTTGAGATTGTTCACTCTGATATTCGGACTTCTCCTATTGTTAGCTCTGGAGGTTTTAAATATTATGTGTTATTTCTTGATCATTATTCTCATTATTTGTGGATTTATCCTTTGCGTACAAAATCTGAAGTTTTTCAAAATTCTTACATTTTCGTTCTTATGTAAATAATCAGTTTAAGTGTGATATTGCGGCTTTTCAGTGTGACCATGGTGGTGAATTTGATAACACCAACCTCCTTAATTTGTTTGCTCAAAATGGCATTCAATTTAGATTCTCCTGCCCGAAAACCTCCCAGCAAAACGGAAGTCGGAACGGATGATACGAACAATCAACAATGTCATTCACACTCTTCTTTTTCAAGCTCATCTCCCACCTACCTTTTGGGTCGAGGCTTTACATATGGCCGCCTACCTTCTTAATATACTTCCCTCCACCGCCATTCAAAATGAAATACCATGTACCAAACTTTTTAACAAACAACCTGACTACTCCCGATTACGTATTTTTGGTTGTCTTTGTTACCTACATCTCGATTCATCTCACAAACTTGCACCTCGTGCAACCCCTTGTATATTTTTAGGATATCCCGCTTATCATCGTGGATATCGATGCCTTGACCTCTCCACCAACAAAATTATCTTTTCTCGACATGTAACATTTGATGAATTTCAATTTCCATATGGTTCCAATACACCGGTCCACTCAACATCTTATACATTTCTAGATCCCACACCATCTCCGATTACTCAATACATTCTTCATCATCCGGAACCAACCCATACCCACGACTTAACACCAAACCAGCCCGTCACCCCCACCCAAACGGTCCATCATAAGCGTACTACCCCTACACCTAACCACACTTACGACCCAACAACCCCAATAACCAACCACCCTTCTCTGGCCCACGACACACACACACTACCTACAAAAAGCCCTTTACCACACTAACCTCATTCAGTCCCTAATCAACCTACCCGCACCCACCCTATGGTCACACGTGCCCAAGTTGGCACGGTTAAGGCCAATCCTCGCTTTCAGGGTCACGTGTCTCATATTTCTCCGATTCCTAAGTCTCCTTCTATTGCATTATCTGATCCAAATTGGCGAGATGCTATGTACGATGAATATAATGCATTAATTAAAAATAGTACTTGGATTCTTGTTCCGAAACCACCTAATGTGAATGTGGTTCGGTCTATGTGGTTGTTTCGGCAAAAATATCATGCCGATGGTTCATTGAGCAGGTACAAAGCTCGTCTCATGGCTAATGGACGTAGCCAACAGCTTCGTGTTGATTGCGATGACACCTTTAGTCCAGTGGTTAAACCGGCTACTATTTAATTATATGTTTTGTAGATAAGGTTTTAAAATGTACCTTTTGAGGGTCGTTTAAGCCCTTATTTGATCACTTTTGTATCCGTTATTACTTAATATCGTTCCTTTTTTCACTTTTAGGTCTCTTGAAGGCAAATTCTTTGGAATGGCACTTATTTGACTTAAATGAAAAGCGCGGATATCTGAAGAAAATGGCCAAAGTCAAGAATCGAGACACTCAAGTCTTTGAAATACAAGGGAAGGCGTCGGTGTTATGCTGACGCCGTCGCAGCACTTTTGTGACGGCTTAGTAGCCAAATTGCTTATTTTCAAGTGGCGGTGTCGGGCTTTAAAAAGTAGGTCGTCGCAACTCGGACGGCCTAGATTTGATCGAGACGGCGTCGAGAGGCGAAGGGGCGGCGTCACAAGCATAAGGTGGCGCCGTCGCAAGACTAACGTGGCCAAGGCGAAACCCTAATGGCGGCGACCGGCGGCGTCACAAATCATAAGGTGGCGCCGTCGCGATTGTAATCTTATATATAGAATCCGAATTTTTCGGTTTTAGTGTGTAGTCTTTTGGAGTAAAACCTAAACCGAACCAAGGCTGTCTTGTACGTATTTTAGGGTTCAAACCCTATCTTACATCAAGATAAGTGTTTTACTTCATTAATTCAATTATGTCTTCAATTACTTGTGTGTATGCTTGCATGTTCTCCATGTCCGGCTAATTTACTTGTGTGTTTGCTTAGGGAATATGAAACTTAATTATTGAATATTGATTGGTTGTCTCTTATCTTAATTGTTAATGATCTAGTAATGCGATAGGTCATTCGTTGTGTAGTTAATGCTTGATTAATCTTTGTGAACCTTAGACTATAACACCTAGAGTAGTTGTAGGCTAAACCATCCAAAGAGTACCTTAGAGTTAGAGTTTATAATTCCTAGAGATTTTGTAGGCGAGACCCTTTGGTAGTTTCAAAGAGTTAGGGACAAACGCATACCCTACGACTTTAGACACACAACGCGATTAAGAATAAGGGCGTGACAATTCAACCATCAATAGGAGATAATTAAGGAGTAATAAAACCTAAGTAAACACATCTTTAAACCATCATACGAGCACACAATAATTAGACATAGACTACATACACCTTAGATTAGATAATTAGATAAGTAGAGTAATCGGTGAAATACCAACCCCAAATCCAAACCCGAGATTCGTACCTTTCTAATTCCTAAAAACATAAAAGATAAAAATAATCTTCCTCAACCCCAACCTTAGCGTAGTAACTTCTCACTAGCATTCCTATTCCCTAGAGAACGATATCAATACCCGTGGCTTACCCTAATACTACACTACAACGATTAGGTTCCTTTGCCTAGGGTGTTATAAAACTTGCTCGAAGAAAAGGAAGTTCCTTTGACCCCGAGCGGCGTGTGGCGTTATCAAGTTTTTGGCGCGCGGGAATAGAATAGCTAGTTAGTAGTCCACCTCGTTTAGGTTTCTTTGCTTGATTCCTATCAAGTAAATTTTTCTCATTTTAGCTTCCTCGTAGTCTATCCCCTTCTTCGTGACCTTTGTTCGTAATCCCATCACTTTTCATCATGGAAGGTGATAACCAACCACCATTCATCAACCTACCACCAAATGACCCGCCAAGAGCCCGTACTCTTGGTGAATACTCGAGACCAAGCCACCTAGGCTATAGGAACACCATTGAGCTTCCCGATCAAGCCCAAACTACGGCCTGCGATCCGACACCATCCGGTTGGTGCAAAGCGGATGTGCATTCCATGGACTTCGTTCGAAGATCCTAATCAGCATCTTAAGGATTTCCTTAAAATTGTCGATTCCATCGACCTTGATGCTACTACTCGGGAGACCACGCGTCTGCGTCTCTTCCAATTCTCTCTACGGGACCAAGCTAGTAATTGGCTTGAGCGACTTCCCGCCGGCTCCATCTCAAGTTGGGATGATCTCACCTCTCGCTTCCTTGCTCAATTTTTCCCACCGGGGAGAACCACTAAACTTAGGCGAGACATCTTAACGTTTCAACAACTTCAAGGTGAGTCTCTCTACAAAGCATGGACTCGATTCAAGGACCTACTCCGTAAACTCCCCCATCATGGCATTGATCTTTGGCTTCAAATCCAAATCTTCTATGACCATATCGATTTCATCACTCGATGATCCATTGATCAAGCCGCCGGTGGAAGGCTCGGCGACTTTAATGCAGAGAAATCTTGGGATATTATAGAAGAGCTTGCTGATCAAAGCTACGAAGATTGGAATGAATCTCCGAAACCCACATTAGCGTGGTTAATGCCATATCAACTCCTCTTGAATCTTCCGACATCACCGAGGAGCAAATGAGTGCTATTGAGAGAAGGATTGATTATCTTATGGAAAGGCATAAAGAGCTCCCGTACAAATCCTCGAGAAGCGGTCAATTCCGCCAATTCCACCAACCACCCAACACCTTTTGGAATCCCAAGTCGTGAGCAAAACCCCAATTCGAAAGGCGCTTCGTTCTACTTCCCAATACCACTCTCACCAAGCTTTAAGGAACAAATGAGGAGTACATGGCAGCTCATACGGAGAGATTAGCCAAATTTGAAGAGGAGGTTTATAGGCGAGAGAGAGAAATGCAAGCAAAAATGCGGAAATGATGAACACGGTAAAGAATATACCAAAACAAAAGTTCGAAAAGGTACTAGTAAAACAACGATTGTCCTCCCACTTCGTTTGTTAACGCCATTTCCATTATGCACGAGGATGGAAAGGTTGAGGTGGTGAAAAGCGAGGAAAGCAAGAGGAGGATTACGAACCTAATGATGAGCCGAGACCATTGAGTACTACCTTAAGCACGAAATTATGAAAAACCATTGCAAACCAAGTAAACAACTTTAGGTACAATGAGGTTCTTAGGAAGCCCTTGAAGGAAAAATAACGAGAAGAAGAGTATGGCCCATACGCCTATGGGACCTCTGTATGAGTTGGTTCTAAAAACCATTAACAAAAAACGAGACACCACAAGGAACTTCGTGATACCATGTAGCATAGGTGATATTGATAATATAAATGCCTTAGCTGATCAGGGGTCTGATGTGAACATAATGCCATTATCAATTTATAATAAGTTGACTAGGGAGAAGCCAGCCAAGACCGATCTTAGACTTTCCTTAGCTAATCACACCTATGTCTACCCCATAGGAATCGCGGTGGATATTTTAATAGAGGTGGCTAATATCGTTTATCCGGTGGATTTCGTGATCATAGATGTTGAGGAAGATAGAAACATGCCACTCATTCTTGGGACACCATTTCTGGCCACCGCCAAGGCAACCATCAAATGCGGGGAGGGCATCATGATACTTAAAAGCGGAAAAGGGTACGCTAGGATACCCATCGTTCCAAGATATCCTCTTAAGATCATGGAGAAGATTACGGGTGAAAGTCCACAAGTCCCTAGCAATATAGTTAAGAAGAAAATGAATGATTGGGAAAAAGGGCTTAGAGATTTTATGGTTCAAGGATTGCATGCAACATTGTGGAAGCCCGATAAAAGTTAGGAAATAATCCCACTCGATACCAAAGGCACAAAGGAACCTAAGGAATTTCTAAAGGGAGAAAAAGTACTTACATACAAATCACGGATAAGGGCATTACAAGGTAGAAACAAACCAAGATGGTTTGGGCCTTTACGATGAAGGAAACCAATCTAAAGGATAAAACCGTCACCATAATAGACGACGTTGGCAAGGAATCCACGGTAAGCATACAACGTCTACGCCCTTTCGACGAAGGGAAAGCGAAGGAAGAAGATGACGGTAATGAAGTCACGTAGGGGCACGACTACGAGTCTAGCTACAAGACTCATAAATAAAGAAAAGCGCTTCGTGGGAGGCAACCCATGCTTAATTGTTTGCTTGTTAGTGTCATATATCTTTTATTGATTGCTTATTCTCATGTTTAAATTTGTAAAAATGCTTTATTTTGTTTTTAACCTCGTCTTAATTGCATATAAAGGTATTTTACATAAAGGATAAGTGTAGGGAGGATTACACACGTTTTCAAAAGCGTAAACATGAGAATAACAATTAATTAAAAGATATATATGTGTGTTTGTTCGAGTCAAATGCTTGTATCGAGTCATAATGGATGTTTTGCGAAATTTTCCGATTCTAAAGATGTAAATTTTCGAAATTTTTCCGAAAATCGAGACCGGTTTTGTCGGGATAACTTTGGCGTCGGGATCGCAACTGACGGCGTCGGGAAGGAGTAAAACAACATATTACTTTTTCTCGTTTTCGAGCTACTTATAAATTTTGGAATTTTCGGTCTTAATTTTCCGAAATTCAGTAAACATCCATTCCACAAGCATTATATCCTAGTTTAATAGAGTCTTATATATATTATTACCGCCGATTTTACGCGAAGGTTTCGTTTGTTTTCTTCAAGTGTGCAGGTTTAATTTATTAAGAAGAAGATACATAAGATTGGAAGGAGCTTTTCACGCATACATTCTTCTTGGAAAGGATTTAACCACCACTTTACACGGATCCTACCGAGCTAATCAGGGGAGTATTAGTTTCTTTCATTTTTAATTACCTTCTATTATCATAACTTTGATACTTTCGGGGAACATTGGGGACAATGTTCAGTTTAAGTGTAGGGAGGGAAAATAAAACGGGAACTTTGAAACTATGCTTATCCTTGATTATTTGCTTTGTCCAATTGTATTTGTGTAATAAACCATGAGAAAATGTCGGTTAGGGTAATTTTGGCACCAAATTTAAAATTTTTCATGACATATAGGAGTGGGCCATTAGTCTTAACAAAAGCGTCTCACGGATAGGAAGTTGCATGACTAGCACAAAACCCTTTACCACCTAAATTCCACCCAAAATGTGAGGATCGCCCTTAGATTAGTAGGAATTAAAGCATTCATCTTTAATGCTTAGAGTGTGAACCGGTAGTATAATAGATTCTAGA
This sequence comes from Chrysanthemum lavandulifolium, assembly GCA_022545495.1. Taxonomy (NCBI): domain Eukaryota; kingdom Viridiplantae; phylum Streptophyta; class Magnoliopsida; order Asterales; family Asteraceae; genus Chrysanthemum; species Chrysanthemum lavandulifolium. The sequence continues at coordinate 99,077,117 of CM040246.1, forward strand.
ACTTGTTTTGTGATGCATCCGAGATCGCTAGTAAGACTACACTTGTGTAGTTAGGAATAACTAAATGATAAGAGGCATTAGGATAACCCTTGTTTGATACCGTAATATAATTACTTCTTCCACATCGGTTGAGTAATTCCCCACACCTTTGCGTTGTACTCATCTTTAGTACACGATACCCTAGTTACCCCTCGAGCCTATCCTTTTCGCGGTTCTCGTGATGTTTCGGTTTTTCCCGAATATCAATGAAGAACATTGTTTACACCCCACCCCCAAATGTACACCCAAATCGCCTTAGCCTACCTTGTATGCACTCACTTTTAGTGCATTATTGTTATCACCCTAAACCCTTAGTTCAATTATCTAGTTGCTTGCATGAGTTGCTAAGTCGAGTCATATCCTTTGTACACAGTTTTGGGACGATTGGGACTCATGGGAAAAGTTAAAGTTTATGAAATGACTGGAAGGGAATGTTAAATTCCCTTATTTGCGTAATAATGTACTCCAAGTGTTTTGATCTTTTCAATTCGGGTCAAATTAGTGTTAGAGTAATAAAAACTCAAGTGTAGGGATGTGCCTATAAATCCCTATCATTTTGATGTTACCGTAGAGGATGGTAGAGTAAAAGTGTATGAAAAAAAATAAAAAAAAGAAAAAAAAAAAAAAAAAAAAAAAAAAAAAAAAAAAAAAAAAAAAAAAAAAAACGGGCTACCATCCTACATCTATCTTTAAATTTATGTTTGTTTGTTTCAGTTATCTAGAGTTTAGAGTGTCGAGTCTTGGCTTAGCAACGCCATTCTTCGTATGCTTGTAACATAAAGATTTTTGACTTGCCACCACTAAATAGCCTATCCCACCAAACCCTTTGTTTCCCTACCGTAAGCCTAACATTACAACCCTTTAAAGACCTCTTTGATAGTCTTTCCTAGGTGCTTACGCCAAAGCGATGGAGGTTTGATCTATTCTCAAGCCTATGGTAATCTATGTACTAGGACCGGTTAATGAGTGTTTATCTTCCATTTCCAACTTGTTATATTTCATATACACCGAGAGATGTGAGTATCCAAACACCCCATGTGAGGTGCTAGTATGTAATTCCGTGCTTGTTATGACTTTCTGGGGCTTATATGTGTTGTGGATTGTTTTAAACCAATGCTTCATGACCCCTAACTTATAAATTAATTGGCTAAAAGCACATTTGCTTGAGGACAAGCAAATACCAAGTGTAGGGATATTTGATAAGGTTTTAAAATGTACCTTTTGAGGGTCGTTTAAGCCCTTATTTGATCACTTTTGTATCCGTTATTACTTAATATCGTTCCTTTTCACTTTTAGGTCTCTTGAAGGCAAATTCTGGAATGGCACTTATTTGGACGAAAAGCGCGGATATATGAAGAAAATGGCCAAAGTCAAGAATCGAGACACTCAGTGCTTTGAAATACAAGGGGCGGCGTCGGTGTTATCTGCGACGCCGTCGGAGCACTTTTGTGTGACTCGGTAGCCAAATTGCTTATTTTCAAGTGGCGGTGTCGGGCTTTAAAAAGTAGGTCGTCGCAACTCGGGCGGCCTAGATTTGATCGAGACGGCGTCGAGGCGAAGGGACGGCGTCACAAGCATAAGGTGGCGCCGTCGCAAGACTAACGTGGCCAAGACGAAACCCTAATGCGGCGACCCGGCGTCACAAATCATAAGGTGGCGCCGTCGCGATTGTAATCTTATATATAGAATCCGAATTTTTCGGTTTTAGTGTGTAGTCTTTTGAGTAAAACCTAAACCGAACCAAGGTTGTCTTGTACAGTATTTTAGGGTTCCAAACCCTATCTTACATCAAGATAAGTGTTTTACTTCATTAATTCAATTATGTCTTCAATTACTTGTGTGTATGCTTGCATGTTCTCCATGTCCGGCTAATTTACTTGTGTGTTTGCTTAGGGAATATGAAACTTAATTATTGAATATTGATTGGTTGTCTCTTATCTTAATTGTTAATGATCTAGTAATGCGATAGGTCATTCGTTGTGTAGTTAATGCTTGATTAATCTTTGTGAACCTTAGACTATAACACCTAGAGTAGTTGTAGGCTAAACCATCAAAGAGTACCTTAGAGTTAGAGTTTATAATTCCTAGAGATTTTGTAGACGAGACCCTTTGGTAGTTTCAAAGAGTTAGGGACAAACGCATACCCTACGACTTTAGACACACAAGCGATTAAGAATAAGGGCGTGACAATTCAACCATCAATAGGAGATAATTAAGGAGTAATAAAACCTAAGTAAACACATCTTTAAACCATCATACGAGCACACAATAATTAGACATAGACTACATACACCTTAGATTAGATAATTAGATAAGTAGAGTAATCGGTGAAATACCAACCCCAAATCCAAACCCGAGATTCGTACCTTTCTAATTCCTAAAAACATAAAAGATAAAAATAATCTTCCTCAACCCCAACCTTAGCGTAGTAACTTCTCACTAGCATTCCTATTCCCTAGAGAGCGATATCAATACCGTGGCTTACCCTAATACTACACTACAAGCGATTAGGTTCACTTTGCCTAGGGTGTTATAAAACTTGCTCGAAGAAAAGGAAGTTCCTTTGACCCCGAGCGCAGTCTTGCGTGTGGCGTTATACTGGGTACTAGTAATTATGTTACTTAGGAACCAAGATTTTAAATTAAGTTTTAGAATAATTGTACAGATAACTAAAATGATGTATCAGTATTAAAGATCATCAATTCTTTAACACCGTCCTTGTCTTGCTGAAAGCATTAACACTTAGGGAGTCATTGAAAAGTGTTTGGAATTACTTGAAAACTCTTATTATCATGCTCTATTACTCTTCAACCCCTATTTGTTCGTGAGATATGCTTACCATCAAAGTCATCAAACATGAGTACATACTCTGAGTAATATCTGATATTGAATGAATATATAGTTTTTGTTTATAAATGAACTTAGTCACGATGAAATAATATTGAAATTTTAATATATATTAGAGTTTTAAACACAGGAGCTTGGACTTCGATAAACACTCTCTATCTCTCGTTTTATTCTCATTTTATTCAGTTGTTTGATTATCTAATCAATGAAAATTGCTAAATTTAGTATTGTCCTTCTATCTTGGTCTCATGTGTTTCTCTTGGCTCCCATCATTTGATGCAAAATTAGTGACAACGTATTTGTTGGTAACCCGCTTATTAATGAACGTATACAAACAAATATTTCTTATATAACTCCATCATAGCGATTCGCTAAATGATCCGTAATAACTAACGTACATTTCATGCATTGATTGAAAAGATGAATCATAGTAATCATAATTTCGTTCTCTTTATCGCCCTGACCTTTGCTTTTATAGCACCAGCTATATTAGCCCTAAGGGCAGGCGAAGAGACCATCGCAGACATTGTGGATTATGGTGGAGAACATTCTGGTGATAACAATGTCGCAGACTCTGGAGCATATAATCCTCAGTTCTCTGAAAAATTTGCTGGAGATGTCGAAGCGTGAGTTTGTTTTTATTTTCTTTCAACAGTTTTTTAAGAAAATTTGAATATGTTTGTTCATATGTGAATTATCTTTTTTAGGTCTATATCCGAGAAAAATTCAACAAGGAGGGACTTACATGAATGTTCGACAAATAACATAATAGACAAATGTTGGAGATGCAAAGCCGATTGGGCTGACAATAGAAAAGCATTAGCAGAATGCGCACAAGGTTTTGGAAAGGGAACCACTGGTGGCGCGGCTGGTGAAATCTACACAGTGACATGTGATTCAGATGACGCAGCCGAGAATCCAAAGGAAGGGACTCTCCGTTGGGCTTGCGCACAAAAGTATCCTTTATGGATCATTTTCGACAAAGATATGTCCATCAATCTCAAACACACCCTTGTTGTGGAGAGTGACAAGACAATTGATGGTAGAGGTGCAATGATTGAGATCGCTGGTGGTGGGGGTGTTACCATTCATAATGTCAACAATGTCATCCTTAGTAACCTCAATATCCACGATGTTAAAGTTACAGATGGTTTTAATTATAGATCAGGCTGTGATGGTGATGCAGTCGCCGTTAAAACTGCTACTAAGGTATGGATCGACCATTGCACAATGAGTAAAGGTCCTGACGGGCTCCTTGATGTCACTGTTGGTAGCACGGGTGTAACCATTTCCAACTGTAGATTCCACGATCATGACAAAGTACGTAACGATATCCTAACATATTATATCTCGTAGACAATCAATAATTATTAAGTTTGCTGAAGATAATTATACTAAACAGGTCCTATTGCTCGGGGCAGACGATTCACACTCTGAAGATAAAAATATGTATGTCACCGTTGCATTCAACAGGTTTGATATTGGATGTACCCAAAGAATGCCTAGATGTCGATTTGGGTTTTTCCAAGTCGTTAACAACGACTACAACAGATGGGGAATGTACGCTATTGGTGGTAGTTCTAGCCCTACTATCCTCAGCCAAGGCAACCGATTCTTGGCTTCTGATAGTACGAAAGAGGTTATATATCACAAACTGTACTAATTCTATATCTTTGCTAGATTATTTTGAATAAAGTTTGATTATAGTTTTATTTACATGATTTTGAAGATTTTAAAAAGGAACGCTGCGGCTGAAACAGAGTGGAAGAACTGGAACTGGAGATCAACAGATGACGTATTAGAAAATGGGGCTATCTTTATAGCATCTGGATCCGACCCACAGCTAACAGCTGACCAACAAGCCGGCATGATTCCTCATGAACCAGGATCAAAGGTTGCGGATCTCACCTGGTCTGCTGGTGTACTCTCATGTACAGCGGGACAACCTTGCTAACCAACCAACCAAATTATTTTGTTGAATTTATCTACGTTGTCTGTATTATTTTTGTGATGGTATTTCTGTTGCTGGTTCTTTAAAGACATGGATCGATCATTGCACACTTTGTTGTTCCCTTTTAGTTGGTTACAAAGAATAACTTAAGTTATCTAACCAACTTTCATGCTTAGTAAAGTACTAGTATGTTTAAAGCAATTAAGAAAGATTTACACGTGTGCTTTCAACGTTTAAATTCTTGTTATAAATGAATCAAAGAATTTACTAAGATCGTTTGCGCAATAAAAATCGAATGGAAATTGCATGAACACAACATGTACATATGATTAAAATTTCGACTAACAACAATAGTCTAACATGAGGAAGGATTAATCTTAAACAATTTTACACAAATATAATAACGGATCTTGTTGCCATATGTAATCAATCAAAGTAATATTATATACATCATAATTTTCGGTTCATATGCTTATTAATAATCCACCATAATTTATTTCAAACACATATGTAATTATAATTAACATCGTTAATTAGAAAAAATAACATAAACAAAAACGAATGCTTATATATTAATCCCCCGAGCCCTAACCTATGTGATCAATCCAATAGCACCAAAACCTGAACACTTATTGAATCAAAAGATTCAATCACTAAGACATATCCACACTAAGGGTGTGTTTGATTACATCTTAATGACATAATTCACCACTTATTCCAAAAAACTTAATCGTTCAACATCTTTGATAATTATAAAATTAACTTAGACAGTGAATGACAAACAATCACTGAGCGATTTTGCATGATAAAGTACACTAAACGATTCAGTGGGCTGATATTTACCAAAATACCTTAAACATCTAATGTATCCCTTCCACGTGGATATCTACTGTCGGTTATTCTACTTATAAAAGAACCATATTGTTAACACACTTTATCTCTATATATTAAAATGTCCAATAATTGGGATATGTATTTGGTTAATATAGCCGAAGGTAATATATTACGAAGCTATTTAGTGTTAGAAAATGTGGTCAAACGTGTTGA